>JACAVU010000005.1:53022049-53622049 GCA_014183005.1 Castanea mollissima | reverse complement strand
CAATGACAACAAATTGGATCTTAGACTGTTCATGACCATCTGCAAATAATTTTCAACAATTCAAAACTACTTATCATCCAAACTTGTACCAGACTCCCCTTCTCTAAAAAGAGAGAACCTTCACATCTAAGTTCCCCTAAACCTTTTGCCATAAAATTTGAGCACTACAACAATTGCACCAGATGAAAATGAAAATCATCAGTGCAAAAAGAACAGATCTAACTTAAACACTATTACTCAATTTCAAATTCTCACAACAAATTTATCTTTTTAGCATAAGAAGGTGGCCCCTTTTTTTCCTAGTTTCAATGAGTGCAACTTCATATCTCTACTTAGTACAAACCAAGAAACAAAAAAGTAAAAAATTAAAGATCAAATTATAAATTTCCCTTCTCTTCCTATAAATTCCCAGCAACCAAACACAAACTTAACTAAAAAAAAAAAGTAGAAAAGAAAATAAAAAGGAAACCCAGAAAAGAAAAGAAAAAATAAATGACAAAAATCTAAAAAAGAAAATAAAAAAGAAAAGGATATTACCTATGGAGACGGAAGCCGAAGGATCGCCGGAGCGTCGCCGCTGGGTCGCCGGAGTGTCGCCGATAAGTTGCTGAGCGTCGCCGATGAGTTGCGGAGCGTCGCCGATGAGTTGCTAAGCGTCGCCGGTGAGACGCTGAAGCGTCGCGGCGCGATGCGAACCGTCTCGGCGAAGCGTCGCGGTGCTATGCAAACCGTCAGGATGCGAAGGTCACCGGTGTAGGAGCGATGCCGAAGGTCGCCGGTGTCGAAGCGTCGCTGAAGGTGCGATTTGGGCGTTGCCGAAGGTCCGATTTGGGTGTGTGAGGGAGTGGGTAATGTGTGAGGGAGTGGGTATCAGTGAAAGGAGTTGCTGAATGAGTGAGGGAGTTGCTGAATGAGTAAGGAAAAAAAAAAGAGTTAAGGAAGTATATATAGGATAGCTATAGCGACGAATTCCATTTCGTCACTATATATTAGCTTTAGCGACGATTTTAATTTCCTCGCAGATTTACATCACTAAATCATGTGTTTTTTTTCAGCGACGATCGCTTTTCGTCGCTAATTGTCTCCTTTAGCGACGAAAATGGTTTCGTCACTAAAAGCATGACAGTAGCACCTTTAGTGACGAAATTTTTTCGTCGCAAAAACTATAACTTTTAGCGATGAAATATATTCGTCGCTGAAGCTCCATGATTTCGCGCCTACCCTTTCAATTGGCGCCCCTAATTCAGCAACCTCTATAGCGACGAAATCTATGTTTCGTTGCTATTCATAGCCTTTAGTGACGAATTTTGTTTCATTGCTATTGCTCCACACAAATCTTATGATTTTCTTTTTAGCGACGAAAATATTTCGTCGCTAATTGTCACCTTCAGCGACGAAAGATATTTCGTCACTAAAAGCATAATTTTCAGCACCTTTAGCGATGAAACTGTTTCATCGCAAAAGACTAGAACTTTTAGCGACGAACAAAGTCGTCGCTGTAGATCCATTTTGGTTTCGCGCCAGCCCACTTGGTCCGCGCCACTAATTCAGCATCCCCTATAGCGACGAAGTAAATATTTCGTCGCTAAAGGTCACCCATTTTTTTATAAATAGCGACGAAATATAAATTTCGTCGCTATATGGTACTTTTTTGCGACGAAAAAATTTTCCTCACTAAAATTCGTCACTGTAGTTACATTTTGTTGTAGTGGAAGTTCATAAGCCATAGTGCAAATCACATTGAGTCAGTAAAGATTTTTTTTATTTATTATTATGAGCAACGATAGATTTTATTGCTTTAGAGTTTAGACCAAAATTTACGTTCAACTTATATAGCAATATATAATGGTGATTCTTCAACCCACATAACACTTTGCCACAAGTGGTTAGCAAAAAAAGAAAAGAAACACTTCGCCACAAGTAATCTATAATTTTACAATTCTACAGCTGTTCTGTTGGCCTTTTTTCGTGTGCTATTTAATACCATTCTTCTCATGCGCTGGCATATGCAATGATTAAGGGCGGAGCTAGGAATTTTTATTTGGAGGCTAATTTGTGTTACTAATTTACTAGTTTATACAAACTTTCGCACATATACACAAACACATACATTTATACATACATAGAAGTTAGAATCTTTCATAGTGAAATCCTTAAAATTAAATGTTTCATAGAATTAAATTATTTTTCACTATAATTTCCTTCTCAAAAAAAAAAAAAAAAATCGTTCACCATAATTTCAACCAAAAAGAAAAAGAAAAAAGAAATCATCTCTCAACATCTTCCATAGCTTACAATTTTCATTTTCAATATAAGCTACCAATAATTGTCTATCATTGCAAGTAAAAAAACTTCAATTAAACTAATGAAGTGTTTAAAGACATGAATAATCTAAAACCTTACGAGATACGATAACACGTTTTACAATAAAGAATTACTTTGAAAAACAATACGTTCTTTATAACTACAAAACCAATTGGACAATTTTTTTAAAAAACATTATTGGATGAACTCAAATATCTGGGAGGGCTAAGTTCCATTTTTGGGGGCTAATTATTAAAATATTGAGGGCTTGTTTATTATCGTTGTTTAAACAATAGTTTTCAGTATTTAAACAATATTACACGTATTTTTACACTTTTTCACCCACATATATTTCCGAAAAATACAAACAATGTTACTAGAAATCTCTTACCAAATAGGCCCTAAATATTTCTATATAGTATAAAGATATTTTCAAAAATTTTGGAATTTTAGTTTTACATAATGGAGTGGAAACCATCTTTGTAGTTATATTTGTGTTAGAAATTATTTTTGTAATATTTAGAAATCTATTACTATATACTAGTCTCTAAGCATGGAGTGTGTGCTTAGTGGCTTTTTAAATTTTTTTTTTTTCTAAAAGTTAATAATTTTCATTCATCATAATTTGGAATTGTTGCATTTTTCAATCACAAAAATATCTAAGCGTGTGATGAAATTATATACCTAAAAAAATTTTCACCCACAAAGGCATAAAACTCATTACACCTGTAAGTATTTTTGTGATTAAAAAATGCAACAACCTCAAATTATAACGAATAAAAATTATTTACCCTTAGAAAGAAAAAAAGAAAAAGAAAAGTATCTAAGCACCCAGGTGTGAACATATACTTAGACGCTAGTTATTACTATTTATTTAAAATTTAATTTTAATTAAAAAAAAATTAGTTTACACATGAATCTTCGTCAAGTTATGCATCTAATGTAATAATGTAATACTGCTAGTTTTTATGATACTTCTCATAGCAGTGCCATGTCCACCACGTTGAGAAGGTACCATTTTTCAAACATATGAAGGTTCAAGACCCTCCTTTCACGGTCACAATGATTGCTTTAATTTTTTGACTTGTCAAACACCCTTCCTTCCAACTCCTTTCCTTGGGCACACCACCTACGGTTTTACTTGAGTCAACTTGACTTTTAGTTTTATTTATATTTATTTATTATTTTTTAACGAATCTACTTGACTTGACTTTACTAGGCTGAATCTTTTAATTGAAAAAAAGAAAAAGAAAAAAAAGAAAAAAAAAAGAAAAAAAAAAAAGAAAAAGAAAATTGACTATTGCTTATTTTTATCATCTTTCACGGTAATTAAAAATTAAATTGATCAATTTAGAAATATTTTAGACTTTAATTGGCATTCTCCTAAATTTCCATAATCTTAACTATAATTTACTTTTCTTTATTTTATTTTATTTTCTATATATAAAAAGAGTGAATGAGTAAATCACTAAATCATACTTTGGTTTAGTAAAGTATAGTCTATTTTGCCTTTTTTTTTTTTTTTTCAATCCTAGGTTTTTGCTCTTTTTTTATTTCTTTTAAATATTTATATGAGTTGGTATATATATCGTTATACTAATAAAACAAATTTCATAATATTTTCACAATTATTGAGGTATAAGAAATTTTTTATAAGTCGAAATAAAATAATAAAATATGAGATTGTGACCTACCACAACTAAAAATAAATGTTTTGTAAAAATATTGTAACACTTGTTTTTATCACAATATTTTCATAATTGTTGAGATCTCAGTTTCTTACAGAACAAATAAAAAAATAGCTAAGTCCACAACATTTTTAGGTCAATTTCACAATAAATCATAGGTGGTAAGCTACTATTGATGGATAAAAAAATGATATTAGTCATGGGTCTATTTTAAAATCAGTAACAACTTGCCATTTAGAATTTGTTATAAAAATATTATGGAGATAAAATTTCTATAAAATAAATAATAAAATATCAGACTGAAACTTACCACGATTGAAAATAAATGTATTGTAAAAATATTGTGACATTTTGTTGTGTTCCTAAATTTCTTTTTTGGTTTAGTCAAATTTGGTGAGCAAACATTTACTGTTTTATGCAAAATTTTCTTACATTGGTTTTTTGTTTGTTGTTTTTTTTAATGCATAGTTTAAAGTGGTTATCCTAATAAAAAACCAATAACAATATACCACCCAAGATTTGTTATGAAAATGTTGTGAATGTAGCATTACTCAAAAATAAAATAATAAAATATTATACCAGGGCCCACCATAGCTAAAAAAAGGTATTAAAAAACTATCATGACATTTATTGTGTTCTTGACTTTTTTTTTTAGCCAATATATTGAGCCAAAATTTATAATTTTACGGACAGTTTTCTTAGGCTAACTTTTTTTTAACACATTGTTTTAAGTAAAAAAAGCACTTAGTTTACCAACAAATAGAAAATAATTATGGAAAAAGTACTTTTCCCCTTTACGTTTGGGGTACTTTCATCCCTCAACTTTAAAGTCGAATAATTTCCTCATTTATATTTTGTAGACAAGCATCTAGTCCATGCTATTACTCTCTTAGTTAAACCCTAACAAAATCTTATGATCCCTAGAATATTTCATTGTGCAATATCTAAAATGCCTCACTAAATTTTAATGTGCCAAAAATTTTCTTCATATATTTTTAGTTTTATGTGTTAGTTATACTTAGAAAGTAAAAATGGTGATTTATGGTATTCTATTTGTAACTTAGAGAACACTAATTTATTAAAAGTTTAAATATTTTAGATTTATAATTTTATATCTAATAGAAACTTCAATGACATATGTCTTTTGTTATTTTTTTTATTTGTTTTCTTTCTTAAAAATGTGTTCATATAAAATTAAGTAAGCTAAACATCATAGTTAGACTCATTAAATAAAATGATAAAGAAGGAAATATGAATAACAAGATATTCATTGCAAATGGTTGTTGATATTTAATTTGATGAAAAGTTTCAATTGTAGCATATGTTATCATTTATTGCGAAATTTTTAATATTGTGACAATATTTTATCAAAATTTAGTTGTTTATTATTGGAAGATGATAGCATTTGTTATCATTTTTAGTAGATTTTTTTTTTTTTTTGAGTAGATACAGTCTTTAGTAAATAAGTTATAAGATCATACTAAATAAATAGCTATATGTTAAATAACTATTCTAAATTTAAGCAAATAATTTAATAGAATAAAAAATTATTTTAAATTTTCTCAGTGAAGAGCAGTACGTGCCATCTACTTGACTTGATTTTGTGGATTCTTAAAAAAAAAAAAAAAAAAAAAGGACACAATAAAGATGACTTTTTTTTTTTTTTGAGAAGATAATAAAGAAGACTTGACTACGGCATAGCAGTATTCCAACGCCATTCCTCCCAACTTAATTAATATAAATAACCACTGTTCCTCACGTTTGAATTCCATTCCTCACGTTTTACTCCTAATAAAAAACATTTTTAACTGCTTCCTAAGAAAAATTGTTATTAATTTCTTTTACTTATCCGGATTTTTTTTCCCAACTAATCACAAAAGTTGGCCAAGGGAGCAGAGAAGCATGGAAAATCAAAGTCATGTAGGTTTTGAATCTCTGACTTCATCACCACCCTTTTCACATCACTGGGTAATATCCCTATTTGAAGTTATTTATTTATTTATTTTATTAAAAGATAGAAACTCTCTTTTTGAAGTTCATAAGCCATAGCGCGAATCACATTGAGTCAGTAAAGATTTTATTATTATTATGAGCAACGATAGATTTTATAGCTTTAGAGTTTAGACCAGAATTCACGTTCAACGTATATAGCAATATATAATGGTGATTCTTCAACCCACATAACACTTTGCCACAAGTGGTTAGCAACAAAAAAAAAGAAAGAAAAAAAAACACTTTGCCACAAGTAGTATATAATTTTACAATTCTACAGCTGCTCTGTTGGCCTTTTTTCATGTGCTATTAAATACCATTCTTTTCATGCGCTGGCATATGCAATGATTAAGGGTGGAGTATGGAATTTTTGTTTGGGGCCAATTTGTGTTACTAATGTACTAGTTTATACAAACTTTCGCACATATACACAAACACATACAATTATACATACACAGAAGTTAGAATCTTTCATAGTGAAATCCATAAAATTAAATGTTTCATAGAATTAAATTATTTTTTACCATAATTTCCTTCTCAAAAAAAAAAAAGAAAAAAAGAAAAAGAAATAATCTCTCACCATCTTCCATGGCTTACAATTTTCATTTTTAATATAAGTTACCAATAGTTGTCTATCATTGCGAGAAAAAATTATCAGTTAAACTAATGAAGTGTTCAAAACTATGAATGATCTAAAACTTTAAGAAATACGATAACACATTTTACAATAATAAATTACTTTGAGAAAAAATACATTCTCTATAACTAGCTACTAGACCATTTGGACAATTTTTTAAAAGAATATTATTGGACTAACTCATATATTTGGGGGGTCAAGTTCCATTTTTAGAGGCTTATTATTAAATATTTAATATTTCTATATAGTATGAAGATATTTTCAAAATTTTGGAATTTTAGTTTTACATAATGGATTGGAAACCATTTGTGTGGTTATATTTGTGTTAGAAATTATTTCTGTGATATTTAGACATCTATTACTATATACTAGCCTCTAAGCACAGAGAGCGTGATTAGAGGCTTTTCTATTTTTTTCTTTTTAAAAATTAATAATTTTAATTTATTATAGTTCGAGGTTGTTGCATTTTTCAATTACAAAAATACCTAGGCATATGATGAGATTATATACTTAAATTTTTTTTTACCCACAGACCTATAAAACTTGTTACACCTCTAAGTGTTTTTGTGATTAAAAAATGCAACAACCCAAAATTATAATGAATGAAAATTATTTACCCTTAGAAAGAAAAAAAAAAAAAAAAAGTATCTAAGCACGCACATAAGTATATTCTTAGACTCTAGTTATTACTATTTATTTAAGAATTCAATTATTATTATTTTAAAAAAATTAGTTTACATATGAATCTTCGTCAAGTTATGCATCTCACGTAAGTCAGGCATCTCACAACATAATACTACTAGTTTTTATGGTACTTCTCATCAAGTTCACATTAAAAAGCAGTGCGTTGACGTATGAAGGTTTCAAGACCCTCCTTTAACAGTCACGCGGATTGCTTTAATTTTTTTGATTTGTCAAAGACTCTTCCTTTCAGCCCCTTTTCTGGGCACACCCACCCACGGTTTTACTTGACTTTTAGTTTTATTTATATTTATTGTTTAACTAATCTACTTGACTTGACTTGTCTAGTCTAGGCTGAATCATTTAATTTTAAAAAAGAAAAAAAAGAAAAGACTTGACTACGCCATAGCAGTATTCCAACGCCATTCCTCCCAACTTAATTTATACAAATAACCACTGAGTCCGTAAACAAAGAAGAAAGGAACACAAGAATGGCAAAGCTCCTCAGCCTACTAATGTTTATACTTTTCATCATCTTCTTCTTCTTCACCCCTACTCTCTCTTGTCCTCCTGAATGTCAAAAACAAGCCCTTCTTCAGTTTACAGCCTCTCTCGCCAATCTTACTGATGATGACTTAAAACACTGGAATTCCAGCTCAGATGGTTGTTTGTTCCCCTTTGTCAAGTGTAGTTCAAGCAATGTGGTTGAAATAGTTCTGGGGGACCTCAACCCTTATCGGACACCATGGCGAGTGTGGACTTCCACCATCTTGACACCGCTATTTCACATTCGAACCTTGACAGTCCTTGACTTGTCCTTCAATGAAATACGAGGAGAATTGCCACGCAACGGCTTTGCCAATCTAAGCAGATTAGAGCATCTTAATTTGAGGGGCAATCACTTCAATGGCTCCCTTCCTTCTCAACTTTTTCAATTGAGGTTTCTTCAAACTCTTGATATGGCTGACAATTCATTCCATGGAAATATCCCCCCGGAGATAGGGAATATGACAAAGTTGAGCTACTTGTATTTTAGCGGCAACAATTTCTTTGGTGAAATTCCAACCTCGATCGTGAGTTTGAAGGAATTGACAACATTGGACTTAAGCTTCAATTCATTGTCATTGGAAATTCCTATTGATTTTGGCAATCTATCTAACATAGACGATTTGGACTTGAGCTACAACAACCTCACAGGAATAATCCCATCATCCATACAGAAATTGACGAAATTGGATAAACTCAATCTTGTAAACAACTTGCTCACTGGAGAATTCCCATCCTGGTTGTTCGATATGAAGAACTTGACGAGTCTTCTTATCGGTGGCAATAATCTCATTTGGAAAAACAGTGCAAATATAGTGCCAAAGTTTACGCTATCCGAGTTGTCTCTGAAGTCCAGTGGTCTTGCAGGAAAAATTCCTGATTGGATTTCTACACAAAAGACTCTTGTACATTTGGACTTGAGTGAGAATCAGCTAGAAGGAATGTTCCCACAATGGCTTGCTGAAATGAAAGTTGAATATATATTTCTGTCAGACAATCGACTTACAGGTTCTCTCCCACCTCAACTTTTTGGCTCTAATCTACATGTTCTTTCCTTGTCTCGGAACAACTTTTATGGAAAACTGCCAGGCAACATTTTTAATGCCACTGAACTCGTGGCCCTTATGTTGGATGGCAACAATTTTTCAGGGAAGCTTCCTAAATTCATCTCCAACATTAAACTTTGTTTATTGGACTTGTCGAACAACAAATTTTCTAGCAACACTCTACCAGATTTTAGCTCCAATGTAAATCTCCGAATCATTGATTTATCTTCAAATGAATTCGTAGGTGAAATTTCAACAAACTTTTCCCCAAGAACTTCATTTCTCTCGTTAGGAAAAAATAAATTTAGTAGCTTCCCTAGAAATCTTACTCATATGAGCAACCTTGAATACCTAGACATCCATGACAACAAAATCACAGGTGAATTGTCAAATTCTCTCTGTCAAATATCCACCCTTCAAATTCTACTTTTACGAAACAATTCCCTTCAAGGTTCAATTCCTGATTGTATTTTCAATCTTACTAGCCTCCAAATTCTTGATCTATCGATCAACCATATTGTTGGAAAAATCCCTACAAATCTTGGAAATCTTACTGGTATGATTGAAATGCCCGGAGAACTCTTTTCTAGCTTTGGAAAATATTTTGCAACTCCGGAAAACCAACTTCTTCGTATACTTGGAAATTGGAACAAGGAAAAACGTGTTATGTCATTCAAGACTAATGATCTGATTGTGAATTGGAAGAAGTCAATGCAAGGTTTGTCAATTGACAACCTCAAGGGCTATTCCTTGTTAGACTTGTCAATGAACCAACTTTTTAGTGAAATTCCAGCTTCATTAGGAAGTCTAAAGGCTCTAAAAATTTTCAACATCTCACATAACAACCTTTTTGGGAGGATACCAGCAAATCTTGGTGATTTAGAGAATTTAGAGAGTTTGGACTTGTCACACAATAATCTATCAGGCTCTATTCCACAATCCATAGCAAATCTGCGACAGTTGACTATTATTGATGTGAGTAACAACAAACTCAAAGGTAAGATTCCAGAAGGTAGCCAAATGGATACAATGAATGATCCAAAAAGTTATGCCAACAACAGTGGGTTGTGTGGAATGCAAATTCAAGTGCCATGCTCAAAACCACCATTGCCAACAAAACCACCAAAGCTTAAGAGTAAGGAAACATGGTTCTCATGGGAAGGAGTGGGGATTGGATATGCGGTTGGCTTCTTTGTATCAGTGGGAATCTCATATCTAACTAATTCTTGCCAAGCCTTCAATTATTGCCGTCAACAAAGAAGGCAAAGGGTCTAAATTTCAAGTTTCCTACAAGTTATGCATGAAGTCTTCTACGAATATTGTTCAGAAAAAGGTGTTATGTTGTTTGTGGGAGATCCCGTTATTGTTTTAGATTGTGTGGTTATTGTTTTTGTTGTAGTATAGTATCCAGTGAGGCTTATTTCTTATTGTCTTAGTGTTTCTGCTTTTTTTTTTTTTGTTATGTTTAAGTTTTGTTTGTCTGTTTGCGCCCTTTCCATACGTTGTACTGTTGCTTGTTTATGTAGGATTACTAAGGTTGAATAAAATCTTGCTTAGACATACATACATACATACATATATATATATATATATTTGTTCTAAGGTTGAGGATTTAACTAAAGGGAAAACAATTGCATTTTGTATTAAGGAGAAGAGGCCCACCAATAGAAGCAAAACGAGGGTGAATGTGATATCCAAATTGTCTTTTATTGGAGAATTGAGCAATGCCACATTACATTACATGTTGTGGAAGTTGAGCAATCAAATTTCATATGCTTGATATGGACACAATTTTTGCCATAATTGATATAATTGGTTGAGTGGTAGAAAAATAAATAAATAAATAGCACCAAACTGCTTATGCATTATTGCTTCAACTCAGCTTAAAGACTAGTTAATACCGGCGTTATTTTCAGAGGAACCATGTGATGGGCAGTTCTTTTGATCACAATAAGATTGGTTTATTTATCCTGATAGCTTTTAAGGAATGGCGATGGTAACAAAATGAAAACTCAGATTTCCAATGCCAATTTTCAAAACAATAATCTAACTTCTGTCATTTACAAAATCACACTTCCCAAAAGTTGCTATGGAACTCATCTTCTGATGGTTCATTTTTCCTCTCCAAGCAGAAGAACAGGGAATTTAAGAGTGTTGCTAGAGGTCCATTTAGCCAATCTTTATGGAAGCTGAGACTGTTAGAGATGTGACCCTTTAGTTTCTTTTTGATGAACTGTTACTGATTTAGTGATAAAAAATTCAACAACTGCTAAATGTGACCTATTGTAATTAGTACACAATAAAAATAGAGTCAAGGGGAGTTTCTTGACCCTTGGAGTTGGAGTGCCTCTCTCTTTTGACTCTTGGATCTGTTTTTCTTGTCTACTCTATAGCTCTTGGATGTAGTATAATGTTCATACTAGCTAGGCTAAAACTTTGTGTGCTTGTATTGTGTTTGTGGTGACATTCATAATATTTACTTTAACTATCTCAAATACCAAATTTTAAAGCTAGTAGTATTAAATTATCAATTATTATATAAAAGGTTTACAAATGAAGGTATCAATGAATGAGATTAGTATCATATTTACAACATAAAAACTTAAAATTTGAGCTGATAATGAATATGATTGGTATCATATTGTTATGTGAGATCTCTGATAGGTATGTCCCCATGAAAAGGGGGTAACTTTTGTGTAGTTTATGATTGGATGTAACAATTTAGATTCTCATTTTGTGATTGGATGTAACTATATTTAAGATTGTTTTTTAGATAAGTCTTTCTTTTAATAGATCTCTTATGGTTCCTTATCCTTTGGAGAATGTGGTGTTGTAGTATTGTAAGTTCTCTATGATAGATAAGTTCCCATAAAAAAAGGGGACAACTTTCATGTAGCTTATAATTGGATGTAACAGTTAAGATTCTCCATTTGTGATTGGATGTAATTGTTAAGATCATATCTTAGATAAATCTTTCTCCTAGTAGATCTCTCTTTGTTCCTCAATTTTTGGAGAACGCAGTGTTGTATTATTATATGTTCTCCATACCAAACATTTCGAAAAAGTAGATGACAAGTTTTAAATCCTAATGCAAGCAAGATATGTCTTGTTTTTTTCACCACATCATGTATAACACGATTAGTATTTATTGCAACTTACAAACTAACCAGATAATGAATGTGATTGGTATGATATTTTGCCAATGTGCATTTCTGTGATAGGTAAGTCCCCACAAAAAAGGAATAACTTTCACGTAGTTTGTGATTAAATGTAATAGTTAAGATAATCTCTTAGATAAATCCCTCTCTTAATAGATTTCGTCTTGTTGCTCAAACTTTAGAGAATGTAGCAACATATTATTGTAACTTTCCTGTTCCAAATATTATGTGAAAGTAGATGATAAGTTTTAAATGCAAGCAAGGCATGTCTTGTCTTCTTTGCCACATTGTGTATAACGGGTTTAGGGTTTATTGTAATAACTTATAGACAAAACAGATAATGAATAATATTTGGTATCATATTGCTATGTGTATCTTTGTAATAGGTAAGTTCCTATGAAAAAATGGGTAACTTTCTTGTAGTATGTGATTGGATGTAATGGTTAACATTGTCAATTTGTGATTGGATGTAATTGTTAAGATTGTCTATTGGATAAATCTTTCTCTTAATTGATCTCTACTTGTTCATCAATCCTAAGAATTCGGCATGTTGTATTATTGTAAGTTCTCTATTCCAATCCTGAAAAGTAGACTACATGCTTTAAATTCTAATTGACATGTCTTGCACTTTTTGCCACATCTATTATGAATTTAGAGTTTTGTTTTAAATGGAAAAAAATGACATTTCAAATATATTAAAGGGTAAATTAAGAAATTTGTGAGAATTGTATGTCATTTATTGAATTTCAAAGTGGACAATACCTCAAAATATAATAATTTATAAACAAAATGAGATGGAGAGAGTGAGTCAATGCAATGTGCTCAAAATCAAATTATTGACACAAGAGAGAGCATACAATGTAAGAGAAATGCCATGCTCATCGGTACTTTCCTCCTTGAGGCTTCTATAAGGTGAACTATGATATAAGCATAGAAAGAACCCATGTTGAGATTGCACATTGTAATCATTTTTCCCGATTAGGAAGGAGCTATGTGAGTTCCCAAATGTAGTCTTGAGGTGGCAGAGGATGTATAGGGATGAAAAACCTGATATTTGAAGGATGCAAGCTTTAGATGAGCATTAAAGTCTTGTAAATACTGTTCGTGTTTGAACTTTTCCTCCAAGGATAGAGCACTCTTTGAGGAAAGAGCATTGCAGATTTTGACATATGTTAATGACTTTATAATTTATCCAAAATGAATAAAACACAAGTGATCAATGTTTTGTGTTGTTGGTCATATTTTCAATATTACTAGAATTATATAAAGACAAGGACTATCAACACCACTCAGGGTTATTCAGGTGGTGGAATCATTGATTTGGAGCATGACAAAAACCCAAAGGTCTCATGTTTAATCCATCACATAATCAATCCATGGAGTTTCTAGAGTGTCTCATGGATAAGGAGTAAAATAGTCCAGTCAAAGACTGGGACATCACTTCCTTATATTTATACTTCAAATTATCGGAGTAGGGCTCCTTATGAGTTCCAGTCTTCCAGATGTGACGAGAAACCTTATGGTTTTGCTTACATCTTTGCAAGTGATCAATCAATTAACTTAAGAACAAATAGTTACATAGTCAATCTATTACCAAAGGAAAGAATGTATTCAGTCAAGAATAGTATAGCTTCAGGGGACTAAAATCATGGTTCATAGGCTAGGGCATGCTAAAGTAGGCTTTTGATCCTGAAGTTTAGTTCCTTGCTGCTATTTTTATCAGAAATCACCTTCGTTCCACCCACATTGGCATCTAGATTTTCTATCTTTTCAGGAAACACAGGGTTTTGGCAGCAGTATGAGTTTCCATTTCCCTGGCAACATCCCTTTACCTTAAGTCGAGATTGACACGCAGCAGTTTCCTTCTCACTCTTATGCGTTTATGACAGTTCTTCAGCGTTTTTCCCAACATCTGTCTCACCATTTAACTTGATCCTTATTTCTTGGGATTTCTTTTGTTCCTCTTCCGAGAATCCCATCTCAACCCTGAACGCACCATCAAATGATTTAGTAAAGCCAAGTAAACAATTTGAATTCAATCATGCTTGGAGACAAAATATGGACCAACAAGTGTTTAACACTACAATGCAGCAACAAAAAATGAGGGTGGATAAATTCATTTATATCTACTCTAGATCCTGGGTCAGTTGAAGCACAATTTTCCATTACACTATTTTCTTTCTTACCTCCCAGCTTCATGACTAAAAAAAAAAAAAAAAAAAAAAAATCATGTATGCTCCTATCATACAGCTAAAATTGATATCAAAAGTAAATACAGCTCTAATGTAGATGCAAACTACCTAGAAGGAGATCTTACAGTTTACTGTATACTGTAAGATCTCACAGTTTACACATGCACATACAAAGGACGAAGCAATGAGAATATTACCTCCATAGCCAATCTACAATTTCTCCTTTCAAAATATGTTGCTCAAGCAATACGGATACATCCTCTGGAGAGACATATCCATACCTATAGATTTAAAAAATAAAAAAAGAGGGGTCCATTATCAATAAACTGATCAATGTATTATTGGGAAGGATGAAAAACTTTATCTGCTAAATCACAGAGTATGAAAACTTGAACGCATTAGGTGGTAAAAGTAAATCAATCAACTGACATCTGCTTACTAGTGCCTAGTGACTTCTCCATTGATTTTTGATCCAAATATGATAACATTTCCTGCATACTTATGCCCCCCAAGGTGTGAGCATGGGCTAATAGAAACTGTACTTTAAACACCATGTAATTCTATCTCTTCTTTGAATCTACCAATCAAGGCAGTCCACAAACTCCACAACGTTGATCCCGTGACCCATGACAACATACAAAAACATAGGAACCCTTTAATCTTTCAGGAGTTCCAGGAAGCCATTCACCATTCTTCACAAGCACTTCCTCAACAAATGAATTGACATCAAAGGGGGTCAATCTTCTGCATTTTTCACCAAACTCGATCAGTATTAACATTTTTTTTTGTTGGGGGGGGGGGGGGGGGAGGGGAATGAAAAAGCATCTAACTAAATTCCAAATGAGCATGTCATTGACCTGTATCTTATCATGTCTGGAAAAATTAATACATCCCCATTTGATGTCTCAGTTCCATCATGTCCCTCGCATATTGTCAAGCGGGTCTAAAAAGAAACAAGAGGAAAGAAACAAGGAATGAAGGTTAACATCAATTAATACTAAATGCCTGAAGGGAGGGAGATTATGGAATGGCAAGCAACATGTCGACACACAAATTTAATTAGGAAAGAATTATACAATTGATGTAATCAGTAAGATCAAGGATCAATAAACAACATTATTCACTATCATCACATTACTTCATTCGCTTGCTTAAACTCATATGTTGGTGGATACTCTCATTATGAAACAAATATAAAATACTAATTACCATAATAATCAAATTTAATAATTTGCTTGCCACATTTAACATTGGATCTATGTAATAAGCGGTCAACTAGCAGCTGATAACAAAAAAATTGCACATCTATAATACATTATCCCCACACTCATGAAAGCTGTGACAGACACCCAGAAAGCCAAGAACTGCTCTCCTACATAATAGCTTTAAACAGCAATAGTAGTCCAACTGAAACTGTAAACAAGATATCACAATTACTATGTAAAAAACATTTCAATTCACTAAAGTTGCAATGAACCTATATCAACATTTAGAACAAAGGCCTCCAAAATCACATAATTACCCAATTCAAATTCACTAAATTTTCAATAAACCCGTACCAGCTCCTAGAACAAAAGACACCCAAATCACACAAAACCCATTATTTCCATTCGCTTAATTTTCTCCATCTCTTTCACTATGCTATAAGATGCGAACACATGGTTTTAAACCGTGAAAAAAAAAAAAAATTGTAGATCTTTAAAGATGATTCACCAGTTACAATCATACATGTCATCAAATTGTAAAAAATAATATATAGTCTTAAAAGAACTGTTTTGTCAACCAACTATAGGTTGAAACAAAGAAGAATTATGGCCTCGGATGGTTGTGACTTTTGTGGTGAAAGAGAGACGTCTGGCCATATTTTCTGGAAATGCAGGATTGCACCGGAGACATGGAAGGAATCGGGCATTAAGCTACCAAGTAGAATGCCAAACCAGGGAGAATTTATTGACCTAGTATGGAATCTCATGGACCAGCCACCTGACTTTGAATGGGAGCTGTTTGCAACAACAGCTTGGGGATTGTGGAGAAATAGAAATGCTTTTAAGCACGAAGGGAAGTGCAGACCAGCAAGGTGTATTGCAAGGGAAGCTGGCAGATTTGTGGAAGAGTTCAAGCAGTGCAATATGACCAATGCTAACCCGAAGCCTCCAAAGCAGCCTCGCCTAACCAGACCTCAATGGCGCCCTCCAGATATGGATTGGTACAAAATAAATGTAGACGGGGCAATCTTCCCAGCCATCAGCTGCTGTGGTATAGGAGTGATCATCAGAAATGAAAGGGGTCAAGTTATGGGTGCAATAAGCAAGAAGCTACCCCTCCCTTTGGGGGCGTTGGAAGTGGAAGCTAAGGCAGCGGAGGAGGGAATCACTTTGGCAAGGGACCTGGGCCTTGGGAAAGTCATCGTGGAAGGTGATGCTTTGACTGTTATGTAGGCACTCTCTGGCTTAAACCAACCCCCGAGCTCAATCCAAAAAGTTCTGGAAGGTTCCTGGCGCTTGCTCCAGAGTTTCAAAGGATGGAAATCTTTGTATGTTAGGAGGTGTTGTAATGAGGCAGCTCATCAGCTGGCCAGACATGCTAAAGTGGTGTTGGATTGTATTATTTGGGTGGAGGATATACTCCCCCCATAATTGAGAACCAAGTTTGTATGGATGTATCATCAATGGGCTTCTGCCCCAATTAATGGAATTTCGTTTCTCTTTGACTATAAAAAAAAAGGGGTCCACTTGGTTGGGCATTTTGGAAGATAAAAAACCTGTTTTTAAATCGGTTTGGAACAGAATAAGGGATGAAATTTGCTTATTTTGTTAAAATTGAAAATTTTTTACTGAAAGTATTGTAGATAAATGTAATAGTTAGCTGAAATAATACAGGTAAAATCCATGAATAGTACTAAAAAGTGTAATATAACTTACGAATAGTAAAAAAAATAAGCTGAATAATAAAATAAGTTGACAAAAATAATCTTGCCAAATAGATACTAAGAGCAACTCCTCATAATTAATTTTTTACAAACACTCATTTTAAGTTTAGAACACTGTTTTGCAATATCTTATGAATAATGCTAGACACAAATTATTTTACAAAAAAATTTACAAACTGCTTTGTAGTGAGTGATTATTGGTAAATGAAAAAATGATATTAATGGTGAGTTTAGATGAAAACTAATAAGAGGTTGATCATATTAATGCTTTGTAAAAATATTGTAAAATAATTTGTGGCACTATTATTACTCATATCTTATATAAATGCGCCAATACTCATCAAGAGCATCAGCGTCATATGATGCTAGTAGTAGAAGTGCCTTGTAGCTATATGCTAAAATTTTTAAATAATTTCTCTCTCATCTCGACTAGCTCTCTCTCGCCCATTTATGTTTCTTAAAAAAAAAAAAAAAAATCTCCATTTTCTCTCTTATATATCTCTCGCCTCTCTCCTCTCTCCTCTCTACTTTTTTTTTTTAATAAATGGTGGGTGTTATTTTATGTTATTTAATAATGGATGTGTTAAGTAAGAAATGAGGTATAGGGTTTAATGTTAGATACTAGGCTAAAATAAATAAAATTAACTTTTTGATGTATTAAAATAATATTTTTTTAGAAAATTAAATATAATAATCAAAATGAAAATTACATGAAATGAAGTGAGGAAAGAAAATTAAATATGAATCCAAATGGTCTTCTTTCGGAGAATTGAGCAATGCCACATTATATTACATGTCATGGAAGTTGAACAATAATATTTTGTATACTTGACATGGACACAATTTTGGTCATAATTGATATAATTGGTTGTGAGTGATGGAAAAAAAAGAAAAAAAGATTCATATACAAATAACTATCTATTGCTCTTAGTTAGTCACGACAAAATTCGAACATAAAAGTTTAGATGGTAAAACTTAGGAGAGCTGATTTGAAAAAGATGTCAAACGACTTAGTTAAGGGAGAAAAATTGATATGGTTATGAATCTAGAAGGGTAATTTTTTATATGCTTTTATACGATTTTCTCAACCGTGAGTTGTGGATTTGGTTGTGGTGTTTTGGGGTGATTGTTGGTTGTGGATTTGGAATTATTTTTTGGGTGACCGTTGGTTGTAAATTTTTTTGAGATTATAAAAGTGAATAAATAATCATAGTAGCTTCTTCTCATTAGGTTTTTTAAATTTGACTATCACTAGGAAAAAATCGATATAATGGAACTATTTTATTTATTATTTTGTGCTAACTAGGGCATAAATTAAACATAATCCAAAAAAGAAATGATTAAACTCATACCACATCTCATATTAAGAAATTGACACAAAACACAAAAATACTTTTAAAATATAAAAATAGATAAACACAAATAAAGTCTAAACTCTAAAGGATTAGAACTTAAAAGTAAATTTTTATTAAAATTATTTACTTATTTTATAATTTAATTATCTCTTCTTTTGTATCTATACTATTATTTAAAGGACTTTCCCTGTTTGGACGGTTTTTTTTTTTTTTTTTTTGTTCCAAAATACCTCTACAACTTTTTTTTTTTTTTTTTTTTGAAGCGCCTCTACAACTTACTTTAAGTAGAGGCAAAACTTGATAAAAATGTTTATTTAACTCCCACGTAAAACACTATTTACAAAATAGGACCACACTCCTAGTACCCTCAAATTTTATTTGCTTAGGAAGTTTAAATAATAGGGTTAGACATGTAAAATTTCTAATTTAAAAATTTCTAAAATTTAGCTAGATTTAGAATAAATAAAAAACAGTTTAGCGACAAACAGTTTTTCTTTAAAAAAAAATTACTTACAATTTTTTCCCTTTTTTTTTGAACCAATCTACTCCTATAATCACAACTGTAAAAAAAATAACAATAATAAAAAAATTATGCACAGTTTTTTTTTTCCTTTGTTTTGTTGTTTTTAGGAATCTATCTATTCCTATATTCACAACTGCCTAATACACATTCTCAAATTACTTGCCACTTGCCTTTCAGTTTTTTTCCCTTATCAGAAACATATTCAATTTGAGTCTTTTCACAAAAACTTTTCCTTTTTCTTCGTTCATCAATCCCCTATTCTACAATCTTTATTCCTTCTTCTCCTCATTTGATGGCCACTAAAAGTCTTAACTATGTGTGCTATTGGTTGAGAAAATTTGAAGATATGCTTAAATTTTAAGTTATCACCTGGCCTCTATTAGTATTACCACATATTTTGTGATTGTTTTGATCGAACCAAATCAAAACAAAACTCAAGAAATGGAGCAAATATCTTTGATTGGAATGAAAGTCCAGTACTAAGTGTAGCAATAAAAAGTTGTTCAAGAATAGGTACATCAAAGGCTACCTGTGTGTAACACCAATTTCTCTTGAAGGATTAATGACTTTTTTTTTTTGTGTCTTTCATTCCACATTTTACTTGAGTGGATAGATATTGCTATAAAAATCAAACTGTTCCTCACGTTTGAATTCCATTCCTCACGTTTTATTCCTGAAAAACCTTTTTAACTTCTTCCTAAGAAAAATTGTTATTTATTTCTTTTACTTATCCTGATTTTTTTCCCAACTAATCACAAAAGTTGGCCAAGGGAGCAGTGAAGCATGGAAAATCAAACTCATGTAGGTTTTGAATCTCTAACTTCATCACCACCCCTTTCACATCGCTGGGTAATATCCATATTTGAAGTTATTTATTTATTTTATTAAAAGATAGAAACTCTCTTTTTGAAGTTCATAAGCCATAGCGAGAATCACATTGAGTCAGTAAAGATTTTTTATTATTATGAGAAACGATAAATTTTATTTCTTTAGAGTTTAGATCAAAATTTACGTTCAACGTATACCACTAGCAATTTATAATGGTGATTCTTCAACCCAACACTTTGCCACAAGTAATCTATAATTTTACAATTCTACAGCTGCTCCGTTAGCCTTTCTTCATGTGCTATTAAATACTACTCTTCTCATGCGCTGGCATATGCAATTAGGGCCGGAACTAGAAATTTTTACTAAGGGGGTCGATTTGTGATACTAATTTACTAGTTTATACAAACTTTTGCACATATACACAAACACATACATTTATACATACACAGAAGTTAGAATCTTGTGTAGTGAAATCCTTAAAATTAAATGTTTCTTAGAATTAAATTATCTTTCACCATAATTTCCTTCTAAAAAAAAAAAACTTTCACCATAATTTCAACCAATAAAAAAAATCATCTCTCACCTTCCATAGTGAAATCCTTACAATTTTCATTTTCAATATAAGTTACCAAATTGTCTATCATTGCGAGTAAAAAAATTTCAATTAAACTAATGAAATGTTCAAAGACATGAATGATCTAAAACTTTATGAGATATGATTACACGTTTTACAATAAAAAATTACTATGAGAAACAATGCATTCTCTATAATTATAAGACCAATTGGACAATTTTTAAAAAAAAATTATTGGACTAACTCAAATATTTGGGGGGGCCAAGTTCCATTTTTGGGGGCTAATTATTAAAATATTAAATTTTTCTATATAGTAGAAAGATATTTTCAAAAAGTTTGGAATTTTAGTTTTACATAATGGAATGGAAACCATTTGTGTAGTTATATTTGTATTAGAAATTATTTCTATGATATTTAGACATCTATTACTAAATACTAGTCTCTAAGCATGGAGCGCGTGCTTAGAGGCTTTTTTTTTTTTTTTCTTTCTAAAAGTTAATAATTTTCATTCATCATAATTCGGGGTTATTGCATTTTTCAATTACAAAAATACCTAAGCATGTGATGAGATTATATACTTAAAAATTATTTTACCCACAAATGTATAAATCTCATCACACCTCTAGGTATTTTTGTAATTAAAAAAAGCAAACAACCCTGAATTGTAATGAATGAAAATTATTTACCTTTACAAAGAAAAAAGAAAGAAAAAACATTTAGGCACACATGTGAGCACATACTTAGATACTAGTTATTACTATTTATTTAATAAGTTAATTTTAATTATTTTATAAAACAAAATTAGCTCACACATCGTCAAGTCCTGCATTGCTGCATCTCACGTGATAATACTACTAGTTTTTTGGTTCAGATCTTCTAGATTTCTTAGAGTACTTTACCGAATAGATTTCCGTAAATTTTAACTATTCTTTATTGATTTATAGCCTGTTTGGATGGAGGGAAGAAGGAGGGGAAGTGCAGGAGACTAGAGTAAAGTTGGCTAAAAATAAGCTAATTTGTTAAATTTACTTTACTCTATTCCCCTTCTCTCTCCCTCAATCCAAAAGGACCATTAATGGTCTAGATTATGCCATATCAATATTTTACTAATAATATTTTTGATTGTTTTATTTGCAACATTATTTTATTACTTTAAGAATATTGTTAGTAAAATTGATATGACAGAATCTAGATAATTAAATCATTAAAAATAGTTAAAATTTAAAAAAATTATTAATAAAGTACCCTAAAAAATCTAAAAGATCTAAATCTCTAATTTTCTCATCAACTTCATATTAAAAAGCAATGCGTTAAAAAGGTACCGTGTTTCAAACGTATCAAAGTTCAAGGCCCTCTTTTTATGGTCACATGGATTGCTTTAGATTTTTTATTTGTCACTCTTCCTTCCTGCCCCTTTCCTTGGGCACACTCACCTACCGTTTCACTTTAACTTTTAAATTTATTTATTTATTATCTTTTAACTAAGTTGACTGGACTTGACTAGGTAGAATCTTTTAATTTTCTTTTTTAAAAAAATAAAAAGAAAAGAAAAGAGAAAATTTTAAAAATCTCTAATTAAATCATTAAAAATAGTTAAAATTTTAAAAAATTTATTAATAAAGTATCCTAAAAAATCTAAAAGAACTAAATACCTAATTTTCTCATCAACTTCACATTAAAAAGCAGTGCGTTAAAAAGGTACCGTGTTTCAAACGTATCAAAGTTCAAGACCCTCTTTTTATGGTCACATGGATTGCTTTAGATTTTTTTATTTGTCACTCTTCCTTCCTGCCCCTTTCCTTGGGCACACACACCTACCGTTTCACTTTAACTTTTAAATTTATTTATTTATTATCTTTTAACTAAGTTGACTAGACTTGACTAGGTAGAATCTTTTAATTTTCTTTTTAAAAAAAATAAAAAGAAAAGAAAAGAGAAAACTTGACTATGCTGAGCACCAGACTCATTAAGAGCATTAGTATTATATGTGCTCAATATTAAATTTAGCATACTAAAAACGTCCCATTAGATGTTTTAAATGCTAAATTATTTTTAGAACATGCTAGTAGTGGAAGTGCCTTGTAGCTATATGCTAATTTTTTTTTAATAATTTCTCTCTCATCTTTACTAACTCTAGCCCTTTTATGTTTCTAAAAAAAAAAATACTCTCCATTTTCTCTCTCATATTTCTCTCCTCTCTTTTTATTTTGGGTTTTACTTTTTTTGTTTTGTTTTTTTGTTTATAAATGGTGGGTGTTATTTTATGTTATTTTAATGGTGGATGTGTTAAAGTAAGAAGTGAGGTATATGGTTTAATGTTAAATACTATGCTAAATAAATAAAGTAACTTTTTGACATGTTAAAATATTTTTTTAAGAAAATTAAATATGATAATCAAAATGAAAATTACATGAAGTGAAGTGAGAGGAAAGAAAATTAAATATGAACCAAATGGTCTTTTATCGAAGAATTGAGCAATGCCACATTACAATACATTACACGTCATGGAAGTTGAACAATTATATTTCATATACTTGGCATGGACACAATTTTGGTCATGATAATTGATATGATTGGTTGTGAGTGATGGAAAAAAATATAAATTCATATATAAGTAACTATCTATTGCTCTCAGTTAGTCACAACAAAATTCGAACATAGAAGTTTTGATGGTAAAACTTAAAAGAGCTAATTTGAAAAAGATGTCAAACGACTTAGTTTAGGAAGAAAAAATGATATGGTTATGAAACTAGAAGGGTGGTTTTTTTTATATGCTTTTATATGATTTTCTCAACTGAGTTGTGGATTAGTTGTGGTGTTTTTGAGTGATTGTTGGTTGTGGATTTGGAATTATTTTTTGGGTGACCATTGGTTGTGAATTTTTTTGAGATTATAAAAGTGAATAAATAATCATAGTAGCTTCTTCTCGTTAGGTTTTTTTAATAGACTATTAATAGGAAAAAATCGGTATAAATGAACTATTTTGTTTATTATTTTTTTTGCTAGCTAGGGCATATATTAAATATAACTCAAATAAAAATGATTAAACTCATACCACATCTAATATTAAGAAATTAACAAAAAGCACAAAAATAATTTTAAAATATAAAAATAGATAAACACCGATAAAGTCTAAACTCTAAACAATTAGAACTTAAAGTAAATTTTTATTAAAATTGTTTACTTATTTTATAATTTATCTATTCTCCATATATTAAGAGGATTTACAAAGTTAGTTACCCTCTCTCTACAATATTTAAAGTACCCCTAAAATTTATTAAGCACTACTCTAAACAAAAAATAACTGAGTGTATTTAAGAGACATTTAATTTAAACTCAACTGCAAATACCTAACACGTTTGGATTCCACTCTTCACATTTTACTCCTAAAAAACCTTTTTAACTTCTTCCTCAAAAAAAACTATTATTGATTTCTTTTACTTATTTGGATTTTTTTTCCCAACTAATCACAAAAGTTGGCCAAGGGAGCAGTGAACTATGGAAAATCAAACTCATGTAGGTTTTGAATCTCTGACTTCATCACCACCCTTTCACATTGCTGGGTAATATCCCTATTTGAAGTTTTTTATTTTTTTTATTTTATTAAAAGATAGAAACCCTCCTTTTGAAGTTCATAAGCTATATATAGCACGAATCACATTGAGTTAGTAAAGAATTTTTTTATTATTATGAGAAACGATAGATTTTATTGCTTTAGAGTTTAGACCAAAATTTACGTTCAACGTATACCGCTAGCAATATATAATGGTGATTCTTCAACCCACATAACACTTTTAAGTAATCTATTATTTTACAATTCTACAGCTGCACCATTAGCCTTTTTTCATGTGCTATTAAATACTACTCTTCTCATGCACTGGCATATCCAATTAGGGACGGAACTAGGAATTTTTGTTTGGTGGTCGATTTGTGTTACTAATTTACTAGTTTATACAAACTTTTGCACATATACACAAACACATACATTTACACATATATAGAAGTTAGAATATTTTATAGTGAAATCCTTAAAATTAAATGTTTCATAGAATTAAATTATCTTTCACCATAATTTCAAAAAAAAAAAAAAAAATCATCCTTCACCATCTTCCATAGTGAAATCTTTAAAATTTTCATTCTTAATATAAGTTACCAAATTTTCTATCATTGCGAGTAAAAAATTTTCAATTAAACTAATGAAGTGTTCAAAGACATGAATGATCTAAAACTTTATGAGAGACAAAAACACGTTTTACAATAAAAAATTACTTTGTGAAACAATATGTTCTTTATAACTACAAGACCAATTGGACAATTTTTTTAACATTATTGGACTAACTCAAATATTTGGGGACCAAGTTCCATTTTGGGGGGCTAATTATTAAAATATTAAATATTTGTATATAGTGTAAAGATATTTTCAAAAAATTTGGAATTTTAGTGTGCGTCTGAGTTAGAATTAAAAATTAAAATTATTTTACTATTTAGTTTATTTTTACAACTATTTATGGACTCACTGCACTTTTTGGCACTATTCATGGGCCCCATTGTACTATTTCAACTAATTTCTACCTTTATCTACAGCACTTTTAGCAATAATTTTTCAGTTTTAGCAAAATAAGTGATATCCAAACACACCCTTAGTTTTACACAGTGGAATGAAAACCATCTATGTAGTTATAATTGCATTAGAAATTATTTATGTGATATTTGTAGTTATAATTGCTTAGAGACTTTTATTTATTTATTTATTTATTTATTCTAAAATTTAATAATTTTCGTTCATCATAATTCGAGGTTGTTGCACTTTTCAATTACAAAAATACTTTGGTGTGTGATGAGATTATAGATTTAAATTTTTTTTCACCCATAGACACATAAATTTCATTACATCTTTAAATATTTTTGTAATTAAAAAATGTAACAACCCCATATTATAATGAATGAAAATTATTTACTATAAAAAAAAATATCTAAGCACGTACTCAAACGTTGTTATTACTATTTATTTAATAATTTAAATTTAAATTATTAATCTTCGTCAAGTCACGCATCTACGTGATAGTCCTACTTTTATGATATTTCTCATCAAGTTCACAATAAAAAGCAGTGCCTTCTTTTTGCGGCCACGCGGATTGCTTTAAAATTGTTATTTGTCACTCTTCCTTCCTGCCCCTTTCCTTGGGCACACCCACCTACGGTTTCACATAACTTTTAGTTTTATTTATTTATTATTTTTTAACTAATTGACTTGACTTGAATAGACTAGACTGCATCTTTGAATTTTTTTTTTAAAAGAAAAAGAAAAGAAAAAACTTGACTACACTGTGCTAATTCTATTCAAAATTGACTGACTTGGTGTTTAAATCCAACTTGAGCTATAGCTTATTTTAATCATTTTTTACGGTACTAGTTTTATTCCAACGCCACTCCTCCCATCTGAGTCCGTAAACAAAGAAGAATGGCAAAACCCCTCAGCCTACTAATAATGTTTATACTTTTCATCTTCTTCTTCTTCTTCTTCATCACCCCTACTCTCTCTTGTCCTCCTGAATGTCAAAAACAAGCCCTTCTTCAGTTTGCCTCTCTCGCCAATTTTACTGATGATGAGTTAAAATCATGGAATTCCAGCTCAGATGGTTGTTCGTTCCCCTTTGTCGAGTGTAGTTCGAGCAATGTGGTTGAAATACATCTGGGGGGGGAAATCATCGATTGGCGGAGACCATGGCGAGTGCTGACTTCCACCGTCTTGACACCGCTATTTCACATTCGAACCTTGACATACCTTGACTTGTCCGTCAGGGGAATACGAGGAGAATTGCCACGCGACGGCTTTGCCAATCTAAGCAAATTAGAGAAGCTTTATTTGAGTGAGAATAACTTCAATGGCCCCCTTCCTTCTCAACTTTTTCAATTGAGGTTTCTTCAATTTCTTGATTTGTCTGACAATTCATTCCATGGAAATATCCCCCGGAGATAGGGAATATGACAAAGTTGATCGGCTTGTCTTTTAGCGACAACAATTTCTTTGGTGAAATTCCAACCTCGATCGTGAGTTTGAAGGAATTGACAGTATTGGATCTAAGCTCCAATTCATTGTCATTGGAAATTCCTATTGATTTTGGCAATCTATCTAACGTACACTATTTGCGCTTGAGCTACAACAGTCTCACAGGTACAATCCCATCATCCATACAGAATTTGAAAAAATTGGATACACTTGGCTTTGAAGACAACTTGCTCAGTGGAGAATTTCCATCCTGTTTGTTCCATATGAAGAGCTTGACGAGTCTTCATATTGGTGGCAATAATCTCACTTGGAATAACAGTGCAAATATAGTGCCAAAGTTTAATCTATCCGAGTTGTCTCTGAAGTCCAGTGGTCTTAAAGGAAAAATTCCTGATTGGATTTCTACACAGAAGACTCTTGAACATTTGGACTTGAGTGAGAATCAGCTAGAAGGAATGTTCCCAGAATGGCTTGTTGAAATGGAAGTTGAAGATATATTTCTGTCAGACAATCGTCTAACAGGTACTCTCCCACCTCAACTTTTTGGCTCTAATCTATATGCTCTTTCCTTGTCTCGGAACAACTTTTATGGAAAACTGCCAGGCAACATTAGTAATGCCACTGGACTCGTGGCTCTCATGTTGGATGGCAACAATTTTTCAGGGAAGCTTCCTAAATTCATCTCCAGCATTGATCTTCTTTTATTGGACTTGTCGAACAACACATTTTCAAGCAACACCCTACCAGATTTTAGCTCCAATAAAAATCTCCGAATCATTGATTTATCTTCAAATGAATTCTCAGGTGAAATTTCAACAAACTTTTCCCAAAAAACTTCATTTCTCTCATTGGGAAAAAATAAGTTTAGTAGCTTCCCTAGAAATCTTACTCATATGAGCAACCTTAAATACCTAGGCATCCATGACAACAAAATCACAGGTGAATTGTCAAATTCTATCTGTCAAATATCCACCCTTCAAATTCTAATTTTACGAAACAATTCCCTTCAAGGTTCAATTCCTGACTGTATTTTCAATCTTACTAGCCTCCAAATTCTTGATCTGTCGATCAACCATCTTGTTGGAAAAATCCCTACAAATCATGGAAATCTTACCGGAATGATTGAAATGCCTGGAGAAATCTTTTCTAATATTGACTTTGATGAATACGAAATTCTTGATATTCTTGAAAATTGGAACAAGGCAAGACATGATCTGTCATTCAATACTCATGATCTGATTGTGAATTGGAAGAAGTCAATACAAGGTTTGTCATTTGACAACCTCAAGGGCTATTCCTTGTTAGACTTGTCAATGAACCAACTTTCTGGTGAAATTCCAGCTTCATTAGGAAGTCTGAAGGCTCTAAAAATTTTCAACATCTCACATAACAACCTTTTTGGGAGAATACCAGCAAATCTTGGTGATTTAGAGAATCTAGAGAGTTTGGACTTGTCACACAATAATCTATCGGGCTCTATTCCACAATCCATAGCAAAGCTGCTACAGTTAACTATTTTTGATGTGAGTAACAACAAACTCAAAGGGAAAATTCCAGAAGGTAGCCAAATAGATACAATGAATGATCCAAATAGTTATGCCAACAATAGTGGGTTGTGTGGAATGCAAATTCAAGTGCCATGCTCAGAACATCTATCTCCAACAAAACCACCAGAGCTTAAGAGTAAGGAAACATGGTTCTCATGGGAAGGAGTGGGGATTGGATATGCAGTTGGCTTCTTTGTAGCAGTGGGAATCTCATATCTAAGTAATTCCTGCAAAACCTTCAATTATTGCAGTCAACAAAGAAGGCGAAGGGTATAAATTTCAGGTTTCCTACAAGTTATGCATGAAGTCTTCTACGAACATTGTTTAGAAAAAGGTGTTATGTTGTTTGTGGGAGATCCCGATACTGTTTTAGATTGTGGTTATTGTTTTTGCTGTAGTATGGTAGCCAGTGAGGCTTATTTCTTATTGTCTTAGTGTTTCTGCTTTTTTTTTGTTTTTTTTGTTATGTTTAAGTTTTATTTGTCTGTTTGCACCCTTTCCGCACGTTGTACTGTTGCTTGTTTTTACTAAGGTTGAATAAAATCTTGCTTATTCATCTAGAAATATATATATATATATATATATATATATATATATATATATATATATATATTTGTTCTAAGGATGAGGATTTAATTAAAGGGGAAACAATTGCATTTTGTATTAAGGAGAAAAGGCCCACCAGCAGAAGCAAAACGAGGGTGAATATGATATCCAAATTGTCTTTTATTGGAGAATTGAGCAATGCCACATTACATTACATGTTGTGGAAGTTGAACAATCAAATTTCGTATGCTTGATATGGACACAAATTTTGCCATAATTGATATAATTGGTTGACTAGCAGAAAAATAAATAAATAAATAAATGGCACCAAACTGCTTATGCATTATTGCTTCAGCTCAACTTAAACACTAGTTAACACCAGCGTTATTTTCAGAAGAACCATGTGATGGGCAGTTCTTTTGATCACCACAAGATTGGCTTATTTATCCTAATAGCTTTTAAGGAATGCTGATGGTAACAAAATGAAAACTCAGATTTCCAATGCCAATTTTCAAAACAATAATCTAACTTCTGTCATTTACAAAATCATACTTCCCTGAAGTTACTATGGAACTCATTTCTTCTGATGGTTCATTTTAAGAGTGCTGCTGGAGGTCCATTTAGCCAATCTTTATGGAAGCTAGGACTGCTAGAGATGTGACCCTTTAGTTTCTTTTTGGTGAACTATTACTGTAAGTTCTCTATGACAGATAAGTTCCCATAAAAAAAAGGGGACAACTTTCATGTAGCTTATAATTGGATGTAACAGTTAAGATTCTTAATTTGTGATTGGATGTAATTGTTAAGATCGTATCTTAGATAAATCTTTCTCCTAATAGATCTCTCTTTGTTCCTCATTTTTTTGAGAACGCAATGTTGTATTATTATATGTTCTCTATTCCAAACATTTCAGAAAAGTAGATGACAAGTTTCAAATCCTAATGCAAGCAAGATATATCTTGTTTTTTTCACCACATTATGTATTACACGATTAGTATTTATTACAATTTACAAACTAACCAGATAATGAATGTGATTAGTATGATATTTTGCTATGTGCATCTCTGTGATAGGTAAGTCCCCATGAAAAAGGAATAACTTTCATGTAGTTTGTGATTGGATGTAACAAAAAATTGTCAATTTGTGATTGGATATAACTGTTAATGTTGTTTCTTGAATAAATATTTCTCTTAACAGATCACTTCTTGTTCCTTAATTTTTAGAGAATGTGGTGTTGTATTATTGTAAATTCCCCATTCCAAACATTTCCTAAAAGTAGACAACAAGTTTTGAATCTTAATGCAATTAAGTTAAGTCATGTCTTGTCTTTTAAGATTTGTTACAATAATTTACAAACCAACTTGATAATGATTATGATTGGTATCATATTGTTATGTGCATCTTTGTGATAGGTAGGTCCCTATAAGAAAGGAATAACTTTTGTGCAGTTTGTGATTAAATGTAATAGTTAAGATAATCTCTTAGATAAATCCCTCTCTTAATAGATTTCTTCTTGTTGCTCAAACTTCAGAGAATGTAGCAACATATTATTGTAACTTTCCTATTCCAATTATTAGGTGAAAGTAGATGATAAGTTTTAAATGCAAGCAAGGCATGTCATGTCTTTATTACCACATTGTGTATAACGGGTTTAGGGTTTATTGTAATAACTTATAGACAAACCTGATAATGAATAATATTTGGTATCATATTGTTATGTGTATCTTTGTAATAGGTAAGTTCCTATGAAAAAATGGGTAACTTTCTTGTAGTAGGTGATTGGATGTAATGGTTAACATTGTCAATTTGTGATTGGATGTAATTGTTGAGATTGTCTATTGGATAAATCTTTCTCTTAATTGATCTCTACTTGTTCTTCAATCTTAAGAATTCGGCATGTTGTATTATTGTAAGTTCTCTATTCCAATCTTGAAAAGTAGACTACATGCTTTAAATTCTAATTGACATGTCTTGTACTTTTTGCCACATCTATAATGAGTTTAGAGTTTTGTTTTAAATGGAAAAAAAATGACATTTCAAATATATTAAAGGGTAAATTAAGAAATTTGTGAGAATTGTATTTCATTTATTAAATTTCAAAGTGGACAATACCTCAAAATGGAACAATTTATAAACAAAATGAGATGGAGATAGTCAATGCAATATGCTCAGAATCAGATTATCGACACAAGAGAAAGCATACAATGTGATTAAAAATGTCGTGCTCATCGGTATTTTCCTCCTTAAGGCTTCTATAAGGTGAACTATGACATAACAATAGAAAGAACCCATGTTGAGAGTGCACATTGTAATCATTTTTCACGATTAAGGAGTTATGAGAGTTCCCAAATGTAGTCTTGAAGTGGCGGAGGATATATGGGGATGAAAAACCTGATATTTAATGGAATGCAAGCTTTAGATAAGCATTAAAGTCTTGTAGATACTGTTCGTGTTTGGACTTTTCCTCCAAGGATATAGCACTCTTTGAGGAAAGAGCATTGCACATTTTGATATGCTCTAATAACTTTATCATTTATCCAAAATAAATAAATGAATAAAACACCAATGATCAATGTTTTGTATTGTTGGTCATATTTTCAATATTACTAGAATTATATGAAGTCAAGGACTATCAACACCACTCAAGGTTATTCAGGTGGTAGAATCATTGATTTGGAGAGTGACATAAACCCAAAGGTCTCATGTTTAATCCATCACACAATCAATCCATGGAGTTTCTAGAGTGTCTCATGAATAAGGAGTAAAATAGTCCAGCCAAAGACTGGGACACCACTTCCTTATATATATACTTCAAATTATCGGATTAGGGCTCCTTATGAGTTCTAGTCTTCCAGATGTGATGCGAAACCTTATGGTTTTGCTTACATGTTTACAAGTGATCAATCAAATAACTTAAGAACAAATAGTTACAAAGTCAATCTATTACCAAAGGAAAGAATGTATTCAATCAAGAATAGCATAGCTTCAGGGGACTAAAATCATCGTTCATAGGCTAGGGCGTGCTAAAGTAGGCTCTTGATCCCGGAGTTTAGTTCCTTGCTGCTATTTTTATCAGAAATCACCTTTGTTGCACGCACATTGGCATCTAGATTCTCTAGCTTTTCAGGAAACACAGAGTTTTGGCAGCAGTATGAGTTTCCATTTCCCTGGCAACATCCCTTTACCTCAAGTTGAGATCGACTAGCAGCAGTGTCCTTCTCACTCTTAGGCATTTGTGACAGTTCTTCAGCATTTTTCCCAACATCTGTCTCGCCATTCAACTTGATCCTTATTTCTTGGGATTTCTTCTGTTCCTCTTCCGAGAATCCCATCTCACCCCTGAACGCACCATCAAATGTTTCAGTAAAGCCTAGTCAACAATTTGAATTCAATCATGCTTGGAGACAAAATGTGGACCAGCAAGTGTTTGACACTACAATGCAACAACAAAAAATGAGGGTGGATAAACTCATTTATATCTACTCAAGATCCTGGGTCAGTTGAAGCACAATTTTCCATTACACTATTTTCTTTCTTACCTCCCAGCTTCAAGACTAAAAAAAAACAATATATATTCATGTATGCTCCTATCATACAGCTAAAACTGATATCAAAAGTGGATACAGCTCTGATGTAAATGCAAACTACCTAGAAAGAGATCTTACAGTTTGCAGTTCACAATTTACACATGCGCAAAAAAAGGACGAAGCAATGAGAATATTACCTCCATAGCCAATCTACAATTTCTCCTTTCAAAATATGTTGCTCAAGCAATACGGGTACATCCTCTGGAGAGACATATCCATACCTATAGATTTAAAAATAAAAAAGAGGTTCCATTATCAATAAACGAATCAATGTATTATTGAGAAGGATGAAAAACTTTACCTGTTAAATCACATAGTATGAAAAACTTGAACACATTAGGTGGTAAAAGTAAATCAATCAACTGACATCCGCTTACCAGTGCCCAGTGACTTCTCCATTGATTTTTGATCCAAATATGATAACATTTCCTGCATACTTATGCCCCCCAAGGTGTGAGCATGGGCTAACAGAAACTGTACTTTGAACACCATGTAATTCTATCTCTTCTTTGAATCTACTAATCAAGGCAGGTCCACAAACTCCACAACGTCGATCCCGTGACCCATGACAACATACAAAAACATAGGAACCCTTTAATCTTTCAGGAGTTCTAGGAAGCCATTCACCATTCTTCACAAGCACTTCCTCGACAAATGAATCGACATTAACGTGGGTCAATCTCCTGCATTTTTCACCAAACTCGATCAGTATTAACCTCTTTTTTTGTGGGGGAGGGGGGGGGGGGGAATGAAAAAGGATCTAACTAAATGCCAAATGAGCATGTCATTGACCTGTATCTTATCATGTCTGGAAAGATTAATACATCCCCATTTGATGTCTCAGTTCCATCATGTCCCTCACATATTGTCAAGCGGGTCTAAAGAGGAAAAAGAGGAAAGAAACAAGGAATGAAGGTTAACATCTATTAATACTATATGACTGAAGGGAGGGAGATTATGGAACAACAAGCAACATGTCGACACACAAATTTAGGAAGGAAAGAATTATACAATTGATGTAACCGGTAAGATCAAGGATCAATAAACAGCATTATTCAATATCATTACAATACTTCATTCACTTGCCTAAACTCATATGCTGGTGGATACTCTCATTATGAAACAAATATAAAATTATAATTACCATAATAATCAAATTTAATGATTTGCTGGCCACATTTAACATTGGATCTAGGTAATAAACGGTCAACTAGCAGTTGATAACAAAAAAATTGCATGTCTATAATACATTATCCCCACACTCATGAAAGCTGTGACAGACACCCAGAAGGCCAAGAACTGTTCTCCTACATAATAGTTTGAAACAGCAATAGTAGTCCAGCTGAAACTGTAAACAAGATATCACAATTGCTATGTAAACACATTTCAATTCACCAAAGTTGCAATGAACCCATATCAACATTTTGAACAAAGCCTCCAAAATCACACAAAAAACCCCATTTCAATTCACTAAATTTACTATGAACCCATATCAACACTTTGAACAAAAGACACCAAAATCATACCCATTTCAATTCATTAAATTTACAATGAACCCATATCAACACTTAACACAAAAGTCTACAAAATCACACAAAAACCCAATTTCAAGTAACAAAATACCAAACCCAACTTTCACCAGAACGAAACTAAAAACCACAAAACATCACAGTGACAGACACACACCTCTTTGTTCATATCAACCTTCCTAGCCATGACAGCAGCAAAGAGCAACCTGGGAACCTGATCGAATTCGGAGGCCTCGATTTTGGAGGGCCAAACCTGGGGGTTTTTGTAGCAAAGGAAGACATGGCGCTGGTAGAACTCGACTGACCCGGCGAGTTGACTCGTCCTGAAGTCCGGGCGAGAGAAACCGAACTCAGCATCGAGTGGGTCTGACACTGTGATTGGAGAAGAGGATGATGATGGGTTTGTGAATGTCAGAGCTTCTTCTCTGTCTCTGCGAGCCATAGATAGATATTATCACTGTCACACAGAGAGAGAGAGATAGAGAGAGTGAGTGATGGACTATGTTTGTGTGTGTAGCGTTTTCACTTTTAAGATAGAAAGCCTTCTGTTTTTTTGTCTCTTTCTTTCTAGTTTCTCTCTTTCCCTTTGTCTGAAGTCTGTGAAGTGGTGCATAAAAAAATGATAGATGCATTGAGAATTGATGATTCACCAATTATAGTCAGATCGTAGAAAAGGAATTTTTTTTTTTTTTGGTTTGAATAAACACTTAATTTGCAAGAGTAAATAGAAAGACATACAATTAAGAGAGGGTCTATCATCTATGACCATTTCTATGTAAAGCGTGAGTTGGCAATGACACAAACTGAAAAACAGAAATTGACCCAGTCTAGTTCAAAAGAGTAGCCCATTAGACTAAAAAGTGGACAATAACTTTGCCTGTCTTGATGGGGTGTTTTTGGTATGCTAAATTTAACATTCAGCACATTTGACAACATTAAGGCACGCTAGTAGAACTATAGAATTGCCGGGACTACTAATAGAACTATAGAATTGCTATATGCTAATTTTTAAAATAATTTCTCTCTCTTCTCTGCTACCTCTCTCCCTTTTATCTTGCCTCTCTACTCTTTCTCTCTCTTTATTGTGGGTGATTTACTTTCTTTTCTTTTTTTTTTCAATAAATGGTGGGTGTTATTTTAGGTTATTTTAATGGGTGATTTGTTAAAGTAAGTGATAAGATACATGGTGCAATATTAAATACTATAATAAAATAAATTAAGGAAATTTTTTATGTATAAAAAAAATATTTTTTAGAACATTTTATTCTAATGCTCTAAGGTTTTACACAAATCAGAATTGCATTGGAAGTAGCAAAAGCTAATGAGTAAATATCATTTAAACTCAAAATGCTAGACTCCTTATAAAAAACTAATCAATTGCATTATAAAATTCAACTTTAACGAATACTCTAGATCATGCATTGGCTGGAAATGAAATAATGAATGTTATCTATATGCCCATTAATGAGTCTCAAATAGGAAATGAAATGTTAAATTAAATAAATGATCCAAATTTTTATGCCAGCAACAGTAGATTGTCTGGAGTGCAAATTTAAGTGTCATACTCAAAACACCTATCACCAACAAAACTACCAAAGCTTAAGAGTAAGGAAACATGGTTCTCATGGGAAGGAGTAGGAATTAGAAATGCGGTTGGCTTCTTTGTAGCAGTGGAAATCTCATATTTAAGTAATCCCAGCAAAACCTTCAATTATTGCAGTCAACAAAGAAGGCAAAGTGTATAAATTTCAAGTTTCTTACAAGTTATGCATGAAGTCTTTTAAGAACATTGTTCAGAAAAAAGTACCATGTTTGTGAGAGATCTCGTTACTGTTTTAGATTGTTTGGTTATTGTTTTTGTAGTATAGTAGCACGCAAGGCCTTTTTTTTTTTCTTTTTCTTTTTTTCGGTTTGCACCCTTGCCGCTTGTTGTACTTTTGCTTGTTTATGTAGGATTACTAAAGTTGAATAAAATCTTGCTTATTAATCCAGAAATATATAATTTGTACTAAGGTTGAGGATTTAATTGAAAAGGCAACGATTGCATTTTGTATTAAAGGAAAAATATGATATCCAAATTGTCTTTAATTGGAGAATTGAGCAATGCCACATTTACATGTTGTGGAAGTTGAACAATTAAATTCCGTATGCTTTACGTTCTCCAAAAAAAAAAAAACACCAGACTGCTTATGCATTATCGCTTGAGCTTAGCTTAAAGACTAGATTGGTGTATTTATCCTGATAATTTTTAAGGAATGATGATGGTAACAAAATGAAAACTCAGATTTTCAATGCCAATTTTCAAAACAATAATCTAACTTCTCTCATTTACAAAATCACACTTCCCTGAAGTTGCTATGGAACTCATCTTTTGATGGTTCATTTTTCCTCTCCAAGCAGAACAGGGAATTTAGGTCCATTGGTCTCAAATATACACACAACCAAACAAGTTCCTCTCTTAACCATTTATGATTGCACAAAGTTCGGCTACACAAAAAAAAAAAAAAAAATCACACAGGCTTCTCACCAGGTAGATACGAAGGAGATGCACCCTCAATCTGATTCTTTTTCCTGTGAAAGATGCCACTGATATTAGGTAAAAGTACTTTCTTTGAAACAGTAGTCTTCTTCTCCAACTTCCGAGCCTCAATAATTTTTGTTGGTTGGTTTTGCTTTGCTGGTTGGATTTGCTTTTGAACCTTATAGTGGAGTGGGGATGACTCTGACGACATCTCTGTTTCTGCCAAAATCCGAGATGCAGCCTCAGCTGCCTTCTTTTGTTTTTTTTATAAATCTATCTTTTCTTTATTTTATTAAAAGATCGATTCTCTCTTTTCGAAGTTCATAAGCCATAGTGCGAATCACATTGAGTCAGTAAAGATTTTTTTTATTATTATTATGGGCAACGATAGATTTTATTGCTTTAGAGTTTAGACCAAAATTTACGTTCAACATATATAGCAATATATAATGGTGATTCTTCAACCCACATAACACTTTGCCACAAGTGGTTAGCAAAAAAAGAAAAGAAACACTTCGCCACAAGTAATCTATAATTTTACAATTCTACAGCTGCTCTGTTGGCCTTTTTTCATGTGCTATTAAATACCATTCTTCTCATGCGCTGGCATGCAATGATTAAGGGTGGAGCCATAAATTTTTATTTGGAGGCTAATTTGTGTTACTAATTTACTAGTTTATACAAACTTTCGCACATATACACAAACACATACATTTATACATATATAGAAGTTAGAATCTTTCATAGTGAAATCCTTAAAATAAAATGTTTTATAGAATTAAATTATTTTTCACCACAATTTCCTTCTCAAAAAAAAAAAAAAAAATCGTTCACCATAATTTCAACCAAAAAAAAGAAAAAAGAAATCATCTCTCAACATCTTCCATAGCTTACACTTTTCATTTTCAATATAAGCTACCAATAATTGTCTATCATTGCAAGTACAATTTTTTCAAGTAACTAATGAAGTGTTTAAAGACATGAATAGTCTAAAACTTTATGAGATACGATAACACGTTTTACAATAAAGAATTACTTTGAGAAACAATACGTTCTTTATAACTACAAAACCAATTGGACAATTTTTTTTAAGAACATTATTGGATTAACTCAAATATTTGGGAGGGCTAAGTTCCATTTTTGGGGGCTAATTATTAAAATATTAAGGGCTTGTTTATTATCGTTGTTTAAACAATAGTTTTCAGTATTTAAACAATATTACACGTATTTTTACACTTTTTCACCCACACATATTTTCAAAAATACAAACAACGTTATTAGAAATCTCTTACCACATAGGCCCTAAATATTTCAAAAATAATTTTAGTTTTACATAATGGAATGGAAACCATCTTTGTAGTTATATTTGTGTTAGAAATTATTTTTGTGATATTTAGAAATCTATTACTATATACTAGTCTCTAAGCATGGAGTGTGTGCTTAGAGGCCTTTTTTTTAAAAAAAAAAATTTCTAAAAGTTAATAATTTTCATTCATCATAATTGGGGTTGTTGTATTTTTCAATTACAAAAATATCTAAGCGTGTGATGAAATTATATACTTAAAAAAAATTTCACCCACAAACGCATAAAACTCATTACACCGCTAAGTATTTTTGTGATTAAAAAATGCAACAATCTCAATTATAATGAATGAAAATTATTTACCCTTAGAAAGAAAAAAAGAAAAAGAAAAGAAAAGTATCTAAGCACGTAGGTGTGAACATATACTTAGCACTAGTTATTACTATTTATTTAAATTTAAATTTTAATTATTTTTTAAAAATTAGTTTACACATAAATCTTCGTCAAGTTATGCATCTAATGTAATACTACTAGTTTTATGATACTTCTCATAGCAGTGCCATGTCCACCAGGTTGAGAAGGTACCAATTTTCAAACATATGAAGGTTCAAGACCCTCCTTTTACGGTCACGCGAATTGCTTTAATTTTTTGACTTGTCAAACACCCTTCCTTCCAACTCCTTTCCTTGGGCACACCACGTACGGTTTTACTTGAGTCAACTTGACTTTTAGTTTTATTTATATTTATTTATTATTTTTTAACCAATCTACTTGAATCGACTTCACTGGGCTGAATCTTTTAATTTAAAAAAAGAAAAAAGAAAATTGACTATTGCTTATTTTTATCATCTTTCACGGTAATTAAAAATTAAATTGATCAATTTAGAAATATTTTAGACTTTAATTGGCATTCTCCTAAATTTCAATAATGTTAACTATAATTTACTTTTCTTTATTTTATTTTATTTTCTATATATAAAAAGAGCGAAGGAGTAGATCAACAATAGCAAACAGTACTTTGGTTTAGTATTGTCTATTTTGCCTTCTTCTTCTTTTTTTCAATCCTGAATTTTTGCTCTTTTTTTTTTTTTCTTTTAAATATTTATATGAGTTGGTATATATTTTGTTATACTTGACAAAACAAATTTCATAACATTTTCACAATTATTGAGGTATCAATTTTTTATAGGTCAAATAAAATAATAAAATATGAGATTGTGACCAACCACAACTAAAAATAAATGTTTTGTAAAAATGTTGTAACACTTGTTTTTGTCACAATATTTTCATAATTGTTGAGATCTTAGTTTCTTATAGAACAAATAAAAAAATAGCTAAGTCCACAACATTTTCAGGTCAATTTCACAATAAATTATAGGTGGTAAGCTACTATTGATGAATAGAAAAACGATATTAGTCATGAGTTCATTTTAAAATCAGTAATAACTTGCCATTTAGAATTTGTTATAAAAATATTATGGAGATAGAATTTCTATAAAATAAATAATAAAATATTAGACCGAAACCAACCACGGCTGAAAATAAAGGTATTGTAAAAATATTGTGACATTTTGTTGTGTTCCTAAATTTCTTTTTTGGTTTAGTCAAATTTGGTGAGCAAACATTTACTGTTTTATGCAAAGTTTTCTTATATTGGTTTTTTGTTTGTTGTTTTTTTAATGCATAGTTTAAAGTGGTTGTCTCAATAAAAAACCAATAACAATATACCATCTAGGATTTGTTATGAAAATGTTGTGAATATAACATTACTCAAAAATAAAATAATAAAATATTATACCAGGGCCCACCATTGCTAAAAAAAAGTATTGAAAAAATATCATGACATTTGTTGTGCTCTTGACTTTTTTTTTAGCCAATATGTTGAGCCAAAATTTATAATTTTATGGACAATTTTCTTAGGCTAACTTTTTTTTAACACATTGTTTTAAGTAAAAAAAAAAACATGTAGTTTACCAACAAACAGAAAATAATTATGGAAAAAGTACTTTTCCCCTTTACGTTTGGGGTAGTTTCATCCCTCAACTTTAAAGTCGAATAATTTCCTCATTTATATTTTGTAGACAAGCATCTAGTCCATGCTATTACTCTCTTAGTTAAACCCTAACAAAATCTTATGATCCCTAGAATATTTCATTGTGCAATATCTAAAATGCCTCACTAAATTTTAATGTGCCAAAACTTTCTTCATATATTTTTAGTTTTATGTGTTAGTTATACTTAGAAAGTAAAAATGGTGATTTATAGTATTCTATTTGTAACTTAGAGAACACTAATTTATTAAAAGTTTAAATATTTTAGATTTATAATTTTATATTTAATAGAAACTTCAATGATACATGTCTTTTGTTATTTTTTTATTTGTTTTCTTTCTTAAAAATGTGTTCATATAAATTAAGTAAGCTAAACATCATAGTTAGACTCATAAAATAAAATGATAAAGAAGGAAATATGAATACCAAGATATTCATTGCAAATGGTTATTGATATTTAATTTGATGAAAAGTTTCAATTGTAGCATATGTTATCATTTATTGCGAAATTTTTAATATTGTGACAATATTTTATCAAAATTTAGTTGTTTATTATTGGAAGATGATAGCATTTGTTATCATTTTTAATAGATTTTTTTTTTGAGTAGATACAGTCTTTAGTAAATAAGTTATAAGATCATACTAAATAAATAGCTATATGTTAAATAACTATTCTAAATTTAAGCAAATAATTTAATAGAATAAAAATTATTTTAAATTTTCTCAGTGAAGAGCAGTACGTGCCATCTACTTGACTTGATTTCGCGGATTCTTAAAAAAAAAAAAAAAAAAAAGGACACAATAAAGATGACTTCTTTTTTTTTTTTTTTTTTTGAGAAGATAATAAAGAAGACTTGACTACGGCATAGCAGTATTCCAACGCCATTCCTCCCAACTTAATTTATATAAATAACCACTGTTCCTCACGTTTTACTCCTAATAAAAAACATTTTTAACTGCTTCCTAAGAAAAATTGTTATTGATTTCTTTTACTTATCCGGATTTTTTTTCCCAACTAATCACAAAAGTTGGCCAAGGGAGCAGAGAAGCATGGAAAATCAAAGTCATGTAGGTTTTGGATCTCTGACTTCATCACCACCCTTTTCACATCGCTGGGTAATATCCCTATTTGAAGTTATTTATTTATTTTATTAAAAGATAGAAACTCTCCTTTTGAAGTTTATAAGCCATAGCGCGAATCACATTGAGTCAGTAAAGATTTTATTATTATTATGAGCAACGATAGATTTTATAGCTTTAGAGTTTAGACCAAAATTTACGTTCAACGTATATAGCAATATATAATGGTGTTTCTTCAACCCACAAAACACTTTGCCACAAGTGGTTAGCAACAAAAAAAAAAAAAAAAACACTTTGCCACAAGTAATCTATAATTTTACAATTCTACAGCTGCTCTGTTGGCCTTTTTTCATGTGCTATTAAATACCATTCTTTTCATGTGCTAGCATATGCAATGATTAAGGATGGGGTAAGGAATTTTTGTTTGGGGGGCCAATTTGTGTTACTAATGTACTAGTTTATACAAACTTTCGCACATATACACAAACACATAAAATTATACATACAAAGAAGTTAGAATCTTTCATAGTGAAATCCATAAAATTAAATGTTTCATAGAATTAAATTATTTTTTACCATAATTTCCTTCTCAAAAAAAAAAAGAAAAAAAAGAAAAGAAATCATCTCTCACCATCTTCCATGGCTTACAATTTTCATTTTTAATATAAGTTACCAATAGTTGTCTATCATTGCGAGAAAAAATTATCAGTTAAACTAATGAAGTGTTCAAAACTATGAATGATCTAAAACTTTAAGAAATACGATAACACATTTTACAATAATAAATTACTTTGAGAAAAAATACATTCTCTATAACTAGCTACTAGACCATTTGGACAATTTTTTTAAAGAATATTATTGGACTAACTCATATATTTGGGGGGGTCAAGTTCCATTTTTGGAGGCTAATTATTAAAATATTTAATATTTCTATATAGTATAAAGATATTTTCAAAATTTTTGGAATTTTAGTTTTACATAATGGATTGGAAACCATTTGTGTGGTTATATTTGTGTTAGAAATTATTTCTGTGATATTTAGACATCTATTACTATATACTAGCCTCTAAGCACAGAGAGCGTGATTAGAGGCTTTTCTATATTTTTCTTTTTAAAAATTAATAATTTTAATTTATTATAGTTCGAGGTTGTTGCATTTTTCAATCACAAAAATACCTAGGCATGTGATGAGATTATATACTTAAATTTTTTTTTACCCACAGACCTATAAAACTTGTTACACCTCTAAGTGTTTTTGTGATTAAAAAATGCAACAACCCAAAATTCTAATGAATAAAAGTTATTTACCCTTAGGAAGAAAAAAAAAAATTATCTAAGCACGCACGTAAGTATATTCTTAGACTCTAATTATTACTATTTATTTAAGAATTTAATTATCATTATTTTAAAAAAAATTAGTTTACACATGAATCTTCGTCAGGTTATGCATCTCACGTAAGTCAGGCATCTCACATCATAATACTACTAGTTTTTATGGTACTTCTCATCAAGTTCACATTAAAAAGCAGTGCGTATGAAGGTTCAAGACCATCCTTTTACAGTCACGTGAATTGCTTTAATTTTTTTGATTTGTCAAAGACTCTTCCTTCCAGCCCCTTTCCTGGGCACACCCACCCACGGTTTTACTTGACTTTTAGTTTTATTTATATTTATTTTTTAACTAATCTACTTGACTTGACTTGTCTAGGCTGAATCATTTAATTTAAAAAAAGAAAAAAACGAAAAGACTTGACTACGCCATAGCAGTATTCCAACGCCATTCCTCCCAACTTAATTTATACAGATAACCACGGAGTCCGTAAACAAAGAAGAAAGGAACACAAGAATGGCAAAGCTCCTCAGCCTACTAATAATGTTTATACTTTTCATCTTCTTCTTCTTCTTCTTCACCCCTACTCTCTCTTGTCCTCCTGAATGTCAAAAACAAGCCCTTCTTCAGTTTACAGCCTCTCTCGCCAATCTTACTGATGATGACTTAAAACACTGGAATTCCAGCTCAGATGGTTGTTTGTTCCCCTTTGTCAAGTGTAGTTCAAGCAATGTGGTTGAAATAGTTCTGGGGGACCTCACCCTTATCGGACACCATGGCGAGTGTGGACTTCCACCATCTTGACACCGCTATTTCACATTCGAACCTTGACAGTCCTTGACTTGTCCTCAATGAAATACGAGGAGAATTGCCACGCGACGGCTTTGCCAATCTAAGCAATTAGAGCATCTTAATTTGAGGGGCAATCACTTCAATGGCTCCCTTCCTTCTCAACTTTTTCAATTGAGGTTTCTTCAAACTCTTGATATGGCTGACAATTCATTCCATGGAAATATCCCCCCGAGATGGGAATATGACAAAGTTGAGCTACTTGTATTTTAGCGGCAACAATTTCTTTGGTGAAATTCCAACCTCGATCGTGAGTTTGAAGGAATTGACAACATTGGACTTAAGCTTCAATTCATTGTCATTGGAAATTCCTATTGATTTTGGCAATCTATCTAACATAGACGATTTGGACTTGAGCTACAACAACCTCACAGGAATAATCCCATCATCCATACAGAAATTGACGAAATTGGATAAACTCAATCTTGTAAACAACTTGCTCACTGGAGAATTCCCATCCTGGTTGTTCGATATGAAGAACTTGACGAGTCTTCTTATCGGTGGCAATAACTCATTTGGAAAAACAGTGCAAATATAGTGCCAAAGTTTACGCTATCCGAGTTGTCTCTGAAGTCCAGTGGTCTTGCAGGAAAAATTCCTGATTGGATTTCTACACAAAAGACTCTTGTACATTTGGACTTGAGTGAGAATCAGCTAGAAGGAATGTTCCCACAATGGCTTGCTGAAATGAAAGTTGAATATATATTTCTGTCAGACAATCGACTTACAGGTTCTCTCCCACCTCAACTTTTTGGCTCTAATCTACATGTTCTTTCCTTGTCTCGGAACAACTTTTATGGAAAACTGCCAGGCAACATTTTTAATGCCACTGAACTCGTGGCCCTTATGTTGGATGGCAACAATTTTTCAGGGAAGCTTCCTAAATTCATCTCCAACATTAAACTTTGTTTATTGGACTTGTCGAACAACAAATTTTCTAGCAACACTCTACCAGATTTTAGCTCCAATGTAAATCTCCGAATCATTGATTTATCTTCAAATGAATTCTCAGGTGAAATTTCAACAAACTTTTCCCCAAGAACTTCATTTCTCTCATTAGGAAAAAATAAATTTAGTAGCTTCCCTAGAAATCTTACTCATATGAGCAACCTTGAATACCTAGACATCCATGACAACAAAATCACAGGTGAATTGTCAAATTCTCTCTGTCAAATAGCCACCCTTCAAATTCTACTTTTACGAAACAATTCCCTTCAAGGTTCAATTCCTGATTGTATTTTCAATCTTACTAGCCTCCAAATTCTTGATCTATCGATCAACCATCTTGTTGGAAAAATCCCTACAAATCTTGGAAATCTTACTGGTATGATTGAAATGCCAGGAGAACTCTTTTCTAGCTTTGGAAAATATTTTGCAACTCCGGAAAACCAACTTCTTCGTATACTTGGAATTGGAACAAGGAAAAACGTGTTATGTCATTCAAGACTAATGATCTGATTGTGAATTGGAAGAAGTCAATGCAAGGTTTGTCAATTGACAACCTCAAGGGCTATTCCTTGTTAGACTTGTCAATGAACCAACTTTCTAGTGAAATTCCAGCTTCATTAGGTAGTCTAAAGGCTCTAAAAATTTAACTCACATAACAACCTTTTTGGGAGGATACCAGCAAATCTTGGTGATTTAGAGAATTTAGAGAGTTTGGACTTGTCAGGCTCTATTCCACAATCCATAGCAAATCTGTTGAGATGTGAGTAAACAAACAAAGGTAAGGAAGGTAGCCAATGGATACAATGAATGATCCAAAAAGTTATGCCAACAACAGTGGTTGTGTGGAATGCAAATTCAAGTGCCATGCTCAAAACCACCATTGCCAACAAACCACAAAGCTTAAGAGTAAGGAAACATGGTTTCATGGGAAGGAGTGGGGATTGGATATGCGGTTGGCTTCTTTGTATCAGTGGGAATCTCATATCTACTAATTCCTGCCAAACCTTCAATTATTGCCGTCAACAAAGAAGGCAAAGGGTCTAAATTTCAAGTTTCCTACAAGTTATGCATGAAGTCTTCTACGAATATTGTTCAGAAAAAGGTGTATGTTGTTTGTGGGAGATCCCGTTACTGTTTTAGATTGTGTGGTTATTGTTTTTGTTGTAGTATAGTATCCAGTGAGGCTTATTTCTTATTGTCTTAGTGTTTCTGCTTTTTTTTTTTTTTTTGTTATGTTTAAGTTTTGTTTGTCTGTTTGCGCCCTTTCCATACGTTGTACTGTTGCTTGTTTATGTAGGATTACTAAGGTTGAATAAAATCTTGCTTAGACATACATACTATATACTACATACATACATATATATATATAATATATATATATTGTTCTAAGGTTGAGGATTTAACTAAAGGGAAAACAATTGCATTTTGTATTAAGGAGAAGAGGCCCACCAGTAGAAGCAAAACGAGGGTGAATATGATATCCAAATTGTCTTTTATTGGAGAATTGAGCAATGCCACATTACATTACTGTTGTGGAAGTTGAGCAATCAAATTTCATATGCTTGATATGGACACATTTTTGCCATAATTGATATAATTGGTTGAGTGGCAGAAAAATAAATAAATAAATAGCACCAAACTGCTTATGCATTATTGCTTCAACTCAGCTTAAAGACTAGTTAATACCGGCGTTATTTTCAGAGGAACCATGTGATGGGCAGTTCTTTTGATCACATAAGATTGTTTATTTATCCTGATAGCTTTTAAGGAATGGTGATGGTAACAAAATGAAAACTCAGATTTCCAATGCCAATTTTCAAAACAATAATCTAACTTCTGTCATTTACAAAATCACACTTCCCTAAGTTGCTATGGAACTCATCTTCTGATGGTTCATTTTTCCTCTCCAAGCAGAAGAACAGGGAATTTAAGAGTGTTGCTAGAGGTCCATTTAGCCAATCTTTATGGAAGCTGAGACTGTTAGAGATGTGACCCTTTAGTTTCTTTTTGATGAACTGTTACTGATTTAGTGATAAAAATTCAACAACCGCTAAATGTGACCTATTGTAATTAGTACACAATAAATAGAGTCAAAGGGAGTTTCTTGACCCTTGGAGTTGGAGTGCCTCTCTCTTTTGACTCTTGGATCTCTTTTCTAGTCTACTCTATAGTTCTTGGATGTAGTATAATGTTCATACTAGCTAGGCTAAAACTTTGTGTGCTTGTATTGTGTTTGTGGTGACATTCATAATATTTACTTTAACTATCTCAAATACCAAATTTTAAAGCTAGTAGTATTAAATTATCAATTATTATATAAAAGGTTTACAAATGAAGGTATCAATGAATGAGATTAGTATCATATTTACAACATAAAAACTTAAAATTTGAGCTGATAATGAATATGATTGGTATCATATTGTTATGTGAGATCTCTGATAGGTATGTCCCCATGAAAAGGGGGTAACTTTTGTGTAGTTTATGATTGGATGTAACAATTTAGATTCTCATTTTGTGATTGGATGTAACTGTATTTAAGATTGTTTTTTAGATAAGTCTTTCTTTAATAGATCTCTTATGGTTCCTTATCCTTTGGAGAATGTGGTGTTGTAGAATTGTAAGTTCTCTATGATAGATAAGTTCCCATAAAAAAGGGGACAACTTTCATGTAGCTTATAATTGGATGTAACAGTTAAGATTCTCCTTTGTGATTGGATGTAATTGTTAAGATCATATCTTAGATAAATCTTTCTCCTAGTAGATCTCTCTTTGTTCCTCAATTTTTGGGAACGCAGTGTTGTATTATTATATGTTCTCCATACCAACATTTCGAAAAAGTGACATGAGTTTTAAATCCTAATGCAAGCAAGATATGTCTTGTTTTTTTCACCACATCATGTATAACACGATTAGTATTTATTACAACTTACAAACTAACCAGATAATGAATGTGATTGGTATGATATTTTGCCAATGTGCATTCTGTGATAGGTAAGTCCCCACAAAAAAGGAATAACTTTCACGTAGTTTTGATTAAATGTAACAAACAATTGTCAATTTGTGATTGGATGTAACTGTTAATGTTGTTTCTTAAATAAATATTTCTCTTACAGCTCACTTCTTGTTCCTTATTTTTAGAGAATGTGGTGATGTATTATTGTAAATTCCCTATTCCAAACATTTCCTAAAAGTAGACAACAAGTTTCGAATCTAATGCAGTTAAGTTAAGTCATCTCTTGTCTTTTAAGATTTGTTACAATAATTACGAACTAACTTGATAATGGATATGATTGGTATCGTATTGTTATGTGCATCTTTGTGATAGGTAAGTCCCTATAAGAAAAATAACTTTTGTGCAGTTTGTGATTAATGTAATAGTTAAGATAATCTCTTAGATAAATCCCTCTCTTAATAGATTTCGTCTTGTTGCTCAAACTTTAGAGAATGTAGCAACATATTATTGTAACTTTCCTGTTCCAAATATTATGTGAAAGTAGATGATAAGTTTTAAATGCAAGCAAGGCATGTCTTGTCTTCTTTGCCACATTGTGTATAACGGGTTTAGGTTTATGTGTATATTATAGACAAAACAGATAATGAATAATATTTGGTATCATATTGCTATGTGTATCTTTGTAATAGGTAAGTTCCTATGAAAAAATGGGTAACTTTCTTGTAGTATGTGATTGGATGTAATGGTTAACATTGTCAATTTGTGATTGGATGTAATTGTTAAGATTGTCTATTGGATAAATCTTTCTCTTAATTGATCTCTACTTGTTCATCAATCCTAAGAATTCGGCATGTTGTATTATTGTAAGTTCTCTATTCCAATCCTGAAAAGTAGACTACATGCTTTAAATTCTAATTGACATGTCTTGCACTTTTTGCCACATCTATTATGAATTTAGAGTTTTGTTTTAAATGGAAAAAAATGACATTTCAAATATATTTAAGGGTAAATTAAGAAATTTGTGAGAATTGTATGTCATTTATTAATTTCAAAGTGGACAATACCTCAAAATATAATAATTTATAAATAAAATGAGATGGAGAGAGTGAGTCAATGCAATGTGCTCAAAATCAAATTATTGACACAAGAGAGAGCATACAATGTAAGAGAATGCCATGCTCATCGGTACTTTCCTCCTTGAGGCTTCTATAAGGTGAACTATGATATAAGCATAGAAAGAACCCATGTTGAGATTGCACATTGTAATCATTTTTCCCGATTAGGAAGGAGCTATGTGAGTTCCCAAATGTAGTCTTGAGGTGGCAGAGGATGTATGGGGATGAAAAACCTGATATTTGAAGGATGCAAGCTTTAGATGAGCATTAAAGTCTTGTAAATACTGTTCGTGTTTGAACTTTTCCTCCAAGGATAGAGCACTCTTTGAGGAAAGAGCATTGCAGATTTTGATATATGTTAATGACTTTATAATTTATCCAAAATAAATAAATGAATAAAACACAAGTGATCAATGTTTTGTGTTGTTGGTCATATTTTCAATATTACTAGAATTATATAAAGACAAGGGCTATCAACACCACTCAGGGTTATTCAGGTGGTGGAATCATTGATTTGGAGCATGACAAAAACCCAAAGGTCTCATGTTTAATCCATCACATAATCAATCCATGGAGTTTCTAGAGTGTCTTATGGATAAGGAGTAAAATAGTCCAGTCAAAGACTGGGACATCACTTCCTTATATTTATACTTCAAATTATCGGAGTAGAGCTCCTTATGAGTTCCAGTCTTCCAGATGTGACGAGAAACCTTATGGTTTTGCTTACATCTTTGCAAGTGATCAATCAATTAACTTAAGAACAAATAGTTACATAGTCAATCTATTACCAAAGGAAAGAATGTATTCAGTCAAGAATAGTATAGCTTCAGGGGACTAAAATCATGGTTCATAGGCTAGGGCATGCTAAAGTAGGCTTTTGATCCCGCAGTTTAGTTCCTTGCTGCTATTTTTATCAGAAATCACTTTTGTTCCACCCACATTGCCATCTAGATTTTCTATCTTTTCAGGAAACACAGGGTTTTGGCAGCAGTATGAGTTTCCATTTCCCTGGCAACATCCCTTTACCTTAAGTCGAGATTGACAAGCAGCAGTTTCCTTCTCACTCTTATGCGTTTATGACAGTTCTTCAGCGTTTTCCCAACATCTGTCTCACCATTTAACTTGATCCTTATTTCTTGGATTTCTTTTGTTCCTCTTCCGAGAATCCCATCTCACCCCTGAACGCACCATCAAATGTTTCAGTAAAGCCAAGTAAACAATTTGAATTCAATCATGCTTGGAGACAAATATGGACCAGCAAGTGTTTAACACTATAATGCAGCAACAAAAAATGAGGGTGGATAAATTCATTTATATCTACTCTAGATCCTGGGTCAGTTGAAGCACAATTTTCCATTACACTATTTTCTTTCTTACCTCCCAGCTTCATGACTAAAAAAAAAAAAAAAAAAAAAAAAAAATCATGTATGCTCCTATCATACAGCTAAAATTGATATCAAAAGTGGATATAGCTCTAATGTAGACGCAAACTACCTAGAAGGAGATCTTACAGTTTACTGTATACTGTAAGATCTCACAGTTTACACATGCACATACAAACTACCTACAATTTCTCCTTTCAAAATATGTTGCTCAAGCGATACGGATACATCCTTTGGAGAGACATATCCATACCTATAGATTTAAAAAATAAAAAAAGAGGGCTCCATTATCAATAAACTGATCAATGTATTATTGGGAAGGATGAAAAACTTTATCTGCTAAATCACAGAGTATGAAAACTTGAACGCATTAGGTGGTAAAAGTAAATCAATCAACTGACATCCGCTTACCAGTGCCCAGTGACTTCTCCATTGATTTTTGATCCAAATATGATAACATTTCCTGCATACTTATGCCCCCCAAGGTGTGAGCATGGGCTAACAGAAACTGTACTTTAAACACCATGTAATTCTATCTCTTCTTTGAATCTACCAATCAAGGCAGGTCCACAAACTCCACAACGTCGATCTCGTGACCCATGACAACATACAAAAACATAGGAACCCTTTAATCTTTCAGGAGTTCCAGGAAGCCATTCACCATTCTTCACAAGCACTTCCTCAACAAATGAATTGACATCAAAGGGGGTCAATCTTCTGCATTTTTCACCAAACTCGATCAGTATTAACATTTTTTTTTTGTTGGGGGGGGGGGGGGAGGGGAATGAAAAAGCATCTAACTAAATTCCAAATGAGCATGTCATTGACCTGTATCTTATCATGTCTGGAAAAATTAATACATCCCCATTTGATGTCTCAGTTCCATCATGTTCCTCGCATATTGTCAAGCGGGTCTAAAAAGAAACAAGAGGAAAGAAACAAGGAATGAAGGTTAACATCAATTAATACTAAATGCCTGAAGGGAGGGAGATTATGGAACGGCAAGCAACATGTCGACACACAAATTTAATTAGGAAAGAATTATACAATTGATGTAACCAGTAAGATCAAGGATCAATAAACAACATTATTCACTATCATCACATTACTTCATTCGCTTGCTTAAACTCATATGTTGGTGGATACTCTCATTATGAAACAAATATAAAATACTAATTACCATAATAATCAAATTTAATAATTTGCTTGCCACATTTAACATTGGATCTATGTAATAAGCAGTCAACTAGCAGCTAATAACAAAAAAATTGCACATCTATAATACATTATCCCCACACTCATGAAAGCTGTGACAGACACCCAGAAAGCCAAGAACTGCTCTCCTACATAATAGCTTTAAACAGCAATAGTAGTCCAACTGAAACTGTAAACAAGATATCACAATTACTATGTAAAAAACATTTCAATTCACTAAAGTTGCAATGAACCTATATCAACATTTAGAACAAAGGCCTCCAAAATCACATAATTACCCAATTCAAATTCACTAAATTTTCAATAAACCCGTACCAGCTCCTAGAACAAAAGACACCCAAATCACACAAAACCCATTATTTCCATTCGCTTAATTTTCTCCATCTCTTTCACTATGCTATAAGATGCGAACACATGGTTTTAAACCGTGAAAAAAAAAAAATTGTAGATCTTTAAAGATGATTCACCGGTTACAATCATACATGTCATCAAATTGTAAAAAATAATATAGTCTTAAAAGAACTGTTTTGTCAACCAACTATAGGTTGAAACAAAGAAGAATTATGGCCTCGGATGGTTGTGACTTTTGTGGTGAAAGAGAGACGTCTGGCCATATTTTCTGGGAATGCAGGATTGCACCGGAGACATGGAAGGAATCGGGCATTAAGCTACCAAGTAGAATGCCAAACCAGGGAGAATTCATTGACCTAGTATGGAATCTCATGGATCAGCCACCTGACTTTGAATGGGAGCTGTTTGCAACAACAGCTTGGGGATTGTGGAGAAATAGAAATGCTTTTAAGCACGAAGGGAAGTGCAGACCAGCAAGGTGTATTGCAAGGGAAGCTGGCAGATTTGTGGAAGAGTTCAAGCAGTGCAATATGACCAATGCTAACCCGAAGCCTCCAAAGCAGCCTCGCCTAACCAGACCTCAATGGCGCCCTCCAGATATGGATTGGTACAAAATAAATGTAGACGGGGCAATCTTCCCAGCCATCAGCTGCTGTGGTATAGGAGTGATCATCAGAAATGAAAGGGGTCAAGTTATGGGAGCAATGAGCAAGAAGCTACCCCTCCCTTTGGGGGCGTTGGAAGTGGAAGCTAAGGCAGCGGAGGAGGGAATCACTTTGGCAAGGGACCTGGGCCTTGGGAAAGTCAGCGTGGAAGGTGATGCTTTGACTGTTATGTAGGCACTCTCTGGCTTAAACCAACCCCCGAGCTCAATCCAAAAAGTTCTGGAAGGTTCCTGGCGCTTGCTCCAGAGTTTCAAAGGATGGAAATCTTTGTATGTTAGGAGGTGTTGTAATGAGGCAGCTCATCAGCTGGCCAGACATGCTAAAGTGGTGTTGGATTGTATTATTTGGGTGGAGGATGTACTCCCCCCATAATTGAGAACCAAGTTTGTATGGATGTATCATCAATGGGCTTCTGCCCCAATTAATGAAATTTCGTTTATCTTTGACTATTGAAAAAAAAAGGGTCCACTTGGCTGGGCATTTTGGAAGATAAAAAACCTCTTTTTAAATCCTAAAAGTTGGTTTGGAACCTACTAAGGGTATATTTGAGATTTGCTTATTTTGTTAAAATTAAAATTTTTTTATTGAAAGTACTTTAGATAAAAGTAATAGTTAGCTAAAATAATACAGTAAAACCCATGAATAGTACCAAAAAGTGTAATATAACCCATGAATAGTAACAAAAATAAGTTAAATAGTAAAATAAGTTGACAAAAATAATCTTGCCAAACAGACACTAAAAGCAACTCTTCATAGTTATTTTTTTACAAACACTCATTTTAATTTTAGAACACTGTTTTGCAATATCTTATGAATAATGCTAGATACAAATTATTTTACAAAAAAATTTACAAACTGCTTTGTAGTGAGTGATTATTGGTAAATAAAAAAATGATATTAATGGTAAGCCTAAATGAAAACTAATAAGAGGTTAGTCACATCAACGTTTTGTAAAAATGTTATAAAATAATTTGTGGCGGTATTATTACTCATATCTTATACAAATGCGCCAATACTCATCAAGAGCATTAACGTCATATGATGCTAGTTGTAGAAGTACCTTGTAGCTATCTGCTAAATTTTTTAAATAATTTCTCTCTCATCTCTACTAACTCTCTCTCGCCCTTTTATGTTTCTTAAAAAAAAAAAAAAATCTCCATTTTCTCTCTTATATATCTCTCGCCTCTCTCCTCTCTCCTCTCTACTTTTTTTTTGTTTTGTTTTTTTATAAATGGTGGGTGTTATTTTATGTTATTTAATAATGGATGTGTTAAAGTAAGAAATGAGGTATAGGGTTTAATGTTAGATACTACGCTAAAATAAATAAAGTAACTTTTTGATATATTAAAATAATATTTTTTTTTAAAAATTAAATATAATAATCAAAATGAAAATTACATGAAATGAAGTGAGGAAAGAAAATTAAATATGAATCCAAATGGTCTTTTTTCGGAGAATTGAGCAATGCCACATTACATTACATGTCATGGAAGTTGAACAATAATATTTTGTATACTTGACATGGACACAATTTTGGTCATAATTGATATAATTGGTTGTGAGTGATGAAAAAAAAAAAAAAATTCATATACAAATAACTATCTATTGCTCTTAGTTAGTCACGACAAAATTCAAACATAAAAGTTTTGATGGTAAAACTTAGGAGAGCTGATTTGAAAAAGATGTCAAACGACTTAGTTAAGGGAGAAAAATTGATATGGTTATGAATCTAGAAGGGTGGTTTTTTATATGCTTTTATATGATTTTCTCAACCGTGAGTTGTGGATTTGGTTGTGGTGTTTTGGGGTGATTGTTGGTTGTGGATTTGGAATTATTTTTTGGGTGACCGTTGGTTGTAAATTTTTTTGAGATTATAAAAGTGAATAAATAATCATAGTAGCTTCTTCTCATTAGGTTTTTTTAATTAGACTATCACTAGGAAAAAATCAATATAACGGAACTATTTTGTTTATTATTTTGTGCTAACTAGGGCATAAATTAAACATAATCCAAAAAGAAATGATTAAACTCATACCACATCTCATATTAAGAAATTGACACAAAGCACAAAAACTTTTAAAATATAAAAATAGATAAACACAAATAAAGTCTAAACTCTAAAGGATTAGAACTTAAAAGTAAATTTTTATTAAAATTATTTACTTATTTTATAATTTAATTATCTCCTCTTTTGTATCTATACTATTGTTTAAAGGACTTTCTCTGTTTGGACATTTTTTTTCTTTTTTTGTTCCAAAATACCTCTACAATTTTTTTTTTTTTTGAAGCGCCTCTACAGCCTGCTTTAAGTAGAGGCAAAATTTGATGAAATTTTTTATTTAACTTCCACGTAAAACACTATTTACAAAATAGGACCACACTCCTAGTACCTTCAAATTTTATCTGCTTAGAAATTTAAATAATAGGGTTAGACATATAAAATTTCTAATTTAAAAAATTCTAAAATTTAGCTAGATTTAGAATAAATAAAAAACAGTTTACCGACAAACAGTTTTTCTTTAAAAAAAATTACTTACAATTTTTTCCCTTTTTTTTTGAACCAATCTACTCCTATAATCACAACTGTTAAAAAAAAAAAAAAAAAAAAAAATTACGCATAGTTTTTTTTTTTTCCTTTGTTTTGTTGTTTTTTGGAACCTATCTATTCCTATATTCACAACTGCAGCCTAATACACGTTCTCAAATAACTTGCCACTTGCCTTTCAGTTTTTTCTCCTTATCAGAAACATATTCAATTTGAGTCTTTTCACAAAAACTTTTCCTTTTTCTTTGTTCATCAATCCCCTATTCTACAATCTTTATTCCTTCTTCTCCTCATTCGTTGGCCACTAAAAGTCTTAACTATGTGTGCTATTGGTTGAGGAAATTTGAAGATATGCTTAAATTTTAAGTTATCACCTGGCCTCTATTAGTATTACCACATATTTTGTGATTGTTTTGATCAAACCAAATAAAATAAAAAAGTCAAGAAATGGAGCAAATATCTTTGATTGGAATGAAAGTCCAGTACTAAGTGTAGCAATAAAAAGTTGTTCAAGAATAGATACATCAAAGGCTACCTGTGTGTAACACCAATTTCTATTGAAGGATTAATGACTTTTTTTTTGTGTCTTTCATTCCACATTTTACTTGAGTGGATAGATATTGCTATAAAAATCAAACTGTTCCTCACGTTTGAATTCCATTCCTCACGTTTTATTCCTGAAAAACCTTTTTAACTTCTTCCTAAGAAAAATTGTTATTTATTTCTTTTACTTATCCTGATTTTTTTTCCCAACTAATCACAAAAGTTGGCCAAGGGAGCAGTGAAGCATGGAAAATCAAACTCATGTAGGTTTTGAATCTCTAACTTCATCACCACCCTTTTCACATCGCTGGGTAATATCCATATTTGAAGTTATTTATTTATTTTATTAAAAGATAGAAACTCTCTTTTTGAAGTTCATAAGCCAAAGCGAGAATCACATTGAGTCAGTAAAGATTTTTTATTATTATGAGAAATGAAAAATTTTATTTCTTTAGAGTTTAGACCAAAATTTACGTTCAACGTATACCACTAGCAATATATAATGGTGATTCTTCAATCCACATAACACTTTGCCACAAGTAATCTATAATTTTACAATTCCACAGCGGCTCCGTTAGCCTTTCTTCATGTGCTATTAAATACTACTCTTCTCATGCGCTGGCATATGCAATTAGGGCCGGAACTAGAAATTTTTGATTAGAGGGTTGATTTGTGATACTAATTTATTAGTCTATACAAACTTTTGCACATATACACAAACACATACATTTATACATACACAGAAGTTAGAATCTTGTGTAGTGAAATCCTTAAAATTAAATATTTCTTAGAATTAAATTAGCTTTCACCATAATTTCCTTCTAAAAAAAAAACTTCCACCATAATTTCAACCAATTAAAAAAAAATCATCTCTCACCTTCCATAGTGAAATCCTTACAATTTTAATTTTCAATATAAGTCACCAAATTGTCTATAATTGCGAGTAAAAAATTTTCAATTAAACTAATGAAATGTTCAATGACATGAATGATCTAAAACTTTATGAGATACAATTACACATTTTACAATAAAAAATTACCATGAGAAACAATGCATTCTTTATAACTATAAGACCAATTGGACAATTTTTTTTAAAAAAATTATTGGACTAACTCAAATATTTGGGGGGGCCAAGTTCCATTTCTGGGGGCTAATTATTAAAATATTAAATATTTCTATAGAGTAGAAAGCTATTTCAAAAAGTTTGGAATTTTAGTTTTAAGCACGCATGTGAGCACATACTTAGACGCTAGTTATTACTATTTATTTAATAATTTAATTTAATTATTTTATCAAAAAATTAGCTCACACATCATCAAGTCCTGCATTGCTGCACCTCACGTGATAATACTACTAGTTTTTTTATTTAGATCTTCTAGATTTCTTTGAGTACTCTACCAAATAGATTTCCATAAATTTTAACTATTCTTTAATAATTTATAGCCTGTTTGGATGGAGGGAAGAAGGAGGGGGAGTGGAGGAGAGTAGAGTAGAATTGGCTAAAAATAAGCTAATTTTGTGCTAAATCTACTCTACTCTATTCCCCCTCCCTCTCCCTCAATCCAAAAGGACCATTGATAGTCTAGATTATGCCATATCAATCTTTTACTAGTTATATTCTTAACTGTTTTGTTTGCAACATTATTTTATTATTTTAATAATATTGTTAATAAAATGTCGACATGGCAGAATCTAGATCATTTAATCATTAAAAAGTGGTTAAAATTAAAAAAAAAATCTATTAGTAAAGTATCCTAAAAAATCTAGAGGATCTAAATCTCTAATTTTCTCCTCAACTTCACATTAAAAAGCAGTGCGTTAAGAAGGTACCGTGTTTCAAATGTATCAAGGTTCAAGACCCTTTTTCTACGGTCACACGGATTGCTTTAAATTTTTTATTTGTCACTCTTCCTTCCTGCCCCTTTCCTTGGGCACACCTACCTACCGTTTCACTTTAACTTTTAGATTTATTTATTTATAAGACCAATTGGACAATATTTTTTTAAAAAATATTGGACTAACTCAAATATTCGGGGGGGGGGGGGGGGGGGGGGGGGGGAAAGTTACATTTTTGGGGGCTAATTATTAAAATATTAAATATTCTATATAGTAGAAAGATATTTTCAAAAAGTTTGGAATTTTAGTATTACATAATGGAATGGAAACCATTTGTGCAGTTAAATTTGTATTAGAAATTATTTCTAGGATATTTAGACATCTATTACTATATAATAGTCTCTAAGCATGGAGTGCGTGCTTAGAGGCTTTTCTATTTTTTTTTTCTTTCTAAAAGTTAAGAATTTTCATTCATCATAATTCGGGGTTGTTGCATTTTTCAATTACAAAAATACCTAAGCGTGTGATGAGATTATACACTTAAAAAATATTTCACCCACAAACATATAAATCTCATCACACCTCTAGGTATTTTTGTAATTAAAAAAAGCAAACAACCCCGAATTGTATTGAATTAAAATTATTTACCATTACAAAGAAAAAAAAAGAAAAAACATTTAAGCACGCATGTGAGCACATACTTAGATGCTAGTTATTACTATTTATTTAATAATTTAATTTAAATTATTTTATAAAAAAATTAGCTCACACATCGTCAAGTCCTGCATTGCTGCATTTCACGTGATAATACTACTAGTTTTTTTATTCAGATCTTCTAGATTTCTTTGAGTACTCTACCAAATAGATTTCCATAAATTTTAACTATTCTTTAATGATTTATAGCCTGTTTGGATGGAGGAAAGAAGGAGGGGGAGTGGAGGAGAGTAGAGTAGAGTAGAATTGGCTAAAAATAAGCTAATTTTGTGTTAAATCTACTCTACTCTATTCCCCTTCCCTCTCCTTCAATCCAAAAGGACCATTGATAGTCTAGATTATGCCATATCAATATTTTATTAGCAATATTCTTAATTGTTTTGTTTGCACTATTATTTTATTATTTTATGAATATTGTTAATAAAATGTCGACATGGCAGAATCTAGATCATTTAATAATTAAAAAGTGGTTAAAATTAAAAAAAAAAATCTATTAGTAAAGTACCCTAAAAAATCTAGAACATCTAAATCTCTAATTTTCTCATCAACTTCACATTAAAAAGCAATGCGTTAAGAAGGTACCGTGTTTCAAATGTATCAAGGTTCAAGACCCTCTTTTTACGGTCACATGGATTGCGTTAAATTTTTTATTTGTCACTCTTCCTTCCTGCCCCTTTCCTTGGGCACACCTACCTACCGTTTCACTTTAACTTTTAGATTTATTTATTTATAAGACCAATGGACAATATTTAAAAAAAATATATTGGACTAACTCAAATATTCGGGGGGGCCAAGTTCCATTTTTGGGGGCTAATTATTAAAATATTAAATATTTCTATATAGTAGAAAGATATTTTCAAAAATTTTGGAATTTTAGTATTACATAATGGAATGGAAACCATTTGTGCAGTTAAATTTGTATAAGAAATTATTTCTAGGATATTTAGACATCTATTACTATATAATAGTCTCTAAGCATGGAGCGCGTGCTTAGAGGCTTTTCTATTTTTTTTTTCTTTCTAAAAGTTAAGAATTTTCATTCATCATAATTCGGGGTTGTTGCATTTTTCAATTACAAAAATACCTAAGCGTGTGATGAGATTATACACTTAAAAAATATTTCACCCACAAACGTATAAATCTCATCACACCTCTAGGTATTTTTGTAATTAAAAAAAGCAAACAACCCCGAATTGTAATGAATTAAAATTATTTACCATTACAAAAAAAAAAAAAAAAAAACATTTAAGCACGCATGTGAGCACATACTTAGACGCTAGTTATTACTATTTATTTAATAATTTAATTTTAATTATTTTATAAAAAAAATTAGCTCACACATCGTCAAGTCTTGCATTGCTGCATTTCACGTGATAATACTACTACTTTTTTGATTCAGATGTTCAAGATTTCTTACAGCACTCTACCAAATAGATTTCCATAAATTTTAACTATTCTTTAATGATTTATAGCCTGTTAGGATGGAGGGAAGAAGGAGGGGGAGTGGAGGAGAATAGAGTAGAGTTGGTTAAAAATAAGCTAATTTTGTGCTAAATCTATTCTACTCTATTCCCCCTCCATCTCCCTCAATCCAAAAGGACCATTGATAGTCTAGATTATCCCATATCAATATTTTACTAGCAATATTCTTAATTTTTTTGTTTGCAACATTATTTTGTTATTTTAAGAATATTGTAAGTAAAATATCGACATGGCAGAATCTAAATCATTTAATCATTAAAAACTAGTTAAAATTTTAAAAAAAAAATCTATTAGTAAAGTACCCTAAAAAATCTAGAGGATCTAAATCTCTAATTTTCTCATCAACTTCACATTAAAAAGTAGTGCGTTAAGAAGGTACCCTGTTTCAAACGTATCAAGGTCCAAGACCCTCTTTTTACGGACACACGGATTGCTCTAAATTTTTTATTTGTCACTCTTCCTTCCTACCCCTTTCCTTGGGCACACCTACCTACCGTTTTACACTAACTTTTAGATTTATTTATTTATAAGACCAATTGGACAATATTTTTTAAAAAAATTATTGGACTAACTCAAATATTTGGTGGGGACAAGTTCCATTTTTGGGGGCTAATTTTTATAATATTAAATATTTCTATATAGTAGAAAGATATTTTCAAAAAGTTTGGAATTTTAGTATTACATAATGGAATGGAAACCATTTGTGTAGTTATATTTGTATTAGAAATTATTTCTAGGATATTTAGACATCTGTTACTATATACTAGTCTCTAAGCATGGAGCACGTGCTTAGTGGCTTTTCTATTTTTTTTTTCCATTCTAAAAGTTAATAATTTTCATTCATCATAATTCGGGGTTGTTGCATTTTTTAATTACAAAAATACCTAAGTGTGCGATGAGATTATATACTTAAAAATTATTTCACCCACAAACATATAAATCTCATCACACCTCTAGGTATTTTTGTAATTAAAAAAAGCAAACAACCCCGAATTGTAATGAATTAAAATTATTTACCATTACAAAGAGAAAAAAAGAAAAAAAAATTTAAGCACGCATGTGAGCACATACTTAGATGCTAGTTACTACTATTTATTTAATAATCTAATTTTAATTATTTTATAAAAAAATTAGCTCACACATCATCAAGTCTTGCATTGCTGCATTTCACGTGATAATACTACTAGTTTTTTGATTCAGATCTTCTAGATTTCTTTGAGTCTTCTACCAAATAGATTTCCATAAATTTTAACTATTCTTTAATGATTTATAGTCAGTTTGGATGGAGGGAAGAAGGAGGGGGAGTAGAGGAGAGTAGGGTAGAGTTGGCTAAAAATAAGCTAATTTTGTGCTAAATCTACTCTACTCTATTCTCCCTCCTTCTCCCTCAACCCAAAAAGACCATTGATAGTCTAGATTATGCCATATCAATATTTTACTAGCAATATTCTTAATTGTTTTATTTGCAACATTATTTTATTATTTTAAGAATATTGTTAGTAAAATGTTGACATGGCAGAATCTAGATCATTTAATCATTAAAAAGTTGTTAAAATTTTAAAAAAATTATTAGTAAAGTTCCCTAAAAAATCTAGAAGATCTAAATCTCTAATTTTCTCATCAACTTCAGATTAAAAAGCAGTGCGTTAAGAAGGTACCGTGTTTCAAACGTACCAATGTTCAAGACCCTCTTTTTACGGTCACTCGGATTGCTTTAAATTTTTTATTTGTCACTCTTCCTTCCTGCCCCTTTCCTTGGGCACACCCACCTACCTTTTCACTTTAACTTTTAGATTTATTTATTTATAAGACCAATTGGACAATTTTTTAAAAAAAAAATTATTGGACTAACTCAAATATTTGGGGGGGCCAAGTTCCATTTTTTTGGGGCTAATTTTTATAATATTAAATATTTCTATATAGTAGAAAGATATTTTCAAAAAGTTTGGAATTTTAGTTTTACATAATGGAATGGAAACCAATTGTGTAGTAATATTTGTATTAGAAATTATTTCTATGATATTTAGACATCTATCACTATATACTAGTCTCTAAGCATGGAGCGCATGCTTAGAGGCTTTTCTATTTTTTTTTTCTTTCTAAAAGTTAATAATCTTCATTTATCATAATTCGGGGTTGTTGCATTTTTCAATTACAAAAATACCTAAGCGTGTGATGAGATTATATACTTAAAAATTATTTCACCCACAAACGTATAAATCTCATCACACCTCTAGGTATTTTTGTAATTAAAAAAAGCAAACAACCCCAAATTGTAATGAATGAAAATTATTTACCTTTACAATGAAAAAAAGAAAAGAAAAAACATTTAAGCACGCATGTGAGGGCATACTTAGATGCTAGTTATTAGTATTTGTTTAATAATTTAATTTTAATTATTTTATAAAAAAAAATTAGCTCAAACATCGTCAAGTCCTGCATTGCTGCATTTCACGTGATAATACTACTAGTTTTTTTATTCAGATCTTCTAGATTTTTTAGAGTACTCTACCAAATAGATTTTCATAAATTTTAACTATTCCTTAATGATTTATAGCTTGTTTGGATGGAGGGAAGAAGGAGGGGGAGTGGAGGAGAGTAGAATAGAGTTGGCTAAAAATATGCTAATTTTGTGCTAAATCTACTCTATTCTATTCCCCTTCCCTCTCCCTCAATCAAAAAGGACCATTCATGGTCTAAATTATGCCATATCAATATTTACTGACAATATTTTTAATTGTTTGTTTGCAACATTACTTTATTATTTTAAGATATTTTCAAAAATTTTGGAATTTTAGTTTTACATAATGGAATGGAAACCATTTGTGTAGTAATATTTGTATTAGAAGTTATTTCTACGATATTTAGACATCTATCACTATATACTAGTCTCTAAGCATGGAGCGTGTGCTTAGAGGCTTTTTTTTTTCTTTCTAAAAGTTAATAATCTTCATTCATCATAATTTGGGGTTGTTGTATTTTTCAATTACAAAAATACCTAAGCGTGTGATGAGATTATATACTTAAAAATTATTTCACTCACAAATGTATAAATCTCATCGCACCTCTAGGTATTTTTGTAATTAAAAAAAGCAAACAACCCCGTATTGTAATGAATGAAAATTATTTACCTTTACAAAGAAAAAAGAAAAGAAAAAACATTTAAGCACGCATGTGAGCACATACTTAGACGCTAGTTATTACTATTTATTTAATAATTTAATTTTAATTATTTTATAAAAAAATTAGCTCACACATCGTCAAGTCTTGCATTGCTGCATCTCACATGATAATACTATTATTTTTTTTTATTCAGATCTTCTAGATTTCTTTGAGTACTCTATCAAATAGATTTCCATAAATTTTAACTATTCTTTAATGATTTATAGCTTATTTGGATGGAGGGAAGAAGGAGGGAGAGTGGAGGAGAGTAAAGTAGAGTTGGCTAAAAATAAGCTAATTTTGTGCTAAATCTACTCTACTCTATTCCCCTCCTTCTCCCTCAATCCAAAAGGTCCATTAATGGTCTAGATTATGCCATATCAATATTTTACTAATAATATTCTTAATTGTTTTGTTTGCAACATTGTTTTATTATTTTAAGAATATTGTTAGTAAAATGTTGACATGGCAGAATCTAGATCATTTAATCATTAAAAAGTGGTTAAATTTTTTTAAAAAATCTATTAGTAAAGTACCCTAAAAAATCTAGAAGATCTAAATCTCTAATTTTCTCATCAACTTCACATTAAAAAGCGGTGCGTTAAGAAGGTACCGTGTTTCAAACGTATCAAGGTTTCAAGATCCTCTTTTTACGGTCACATGGATTGCTTTAAATTTTTTATTTGTCACTCTTCCTTCCTGCCCCTTTCCTTGGGCACGCCGACCTACTGTTTCACTTTAACTTTTAGATTTATTTATTTATTATCTTTTAACTAAGTTGACTTGACTTGACTAGGTTGAATATTTTAATTTTCTTTTTTAAAAAAATAAAAAGAAAAGAAAAGAGAAAACTTGACCATGCTGAGCACCAAACTCGGTAAGAGCATTAGTATTATATGTGCTCAATATTAAATTTTGCATACTAAAAATGTCCTATTAAATGTTTTAAATGCTAAATTATTTTTAGAACATGCTAGTAGTAGAAGTGCCTTGTAGCTATATGCTAAATTTTTTTAATTATTTCTCTCTCATCTCTACTAACTCTCGCCCTTTTATGTTTCTAAAAAAAAAAAAATACTTTCCATTTTCTCTCTCATATATCTCTCCTCTCTCTTTTTATTGTGGGTTTTACTTTTTTTGTTTTGTTTTTTTGTTTATAAATGGTGATTGTTATTTTATGTTATTTTAATAGTGGATGTGTTAAAGTAAGAAATGAGGTATAGGGTTTAATGTTAAATACTATGCTAAAATAAATAAACATTTTGACGTGTTAAAATATATTTTTAAGAAAATTAAATATGATAATCAAAATGCAAATTACAAGAAGTGAAGTGAGAGGAAAGAAAATTAAATATGAACCAAATGGTCTTTTATCGAAGAATTGAGCAATGCCACATTACAATACATTACATGTCATGGAAGTTGAACAATTATATTTCGTATACTTGTCATGGACACTTTTTGGTCATAATTGATATAATTGGTTGTGAGTGATGGAAAAAATATATAAATTCATATATAAGTAACTATCTATTGCTCTCAGTTAGTCACGACAAAATTCGAACATAGAAGTTTTGATGGTAAAACTTAAAAGAGCTAATTTGAAAAAGATGTCAAACGACTTAGTTTAGGAATAAAAAATAATATGGTTATCAAACTAGAAGGGTGGTTTTTTTTTTATATGATTTTCTCAAGTATGAGTTGTGGATTAGTTGTGGTGTTTTTGAGTGATTGTTGGTTGTGGATTTGGAATTATTTTTTGGGTGACCGTTGGTTGTGAATTTTTTTTGAGATTATAAAAGTGAATAAATAATCATAGTAGCTTCTTCTCGTTAGGTTTTTTTAATAGACTATTACTAGGAAAAAATCGATATAAATGAACTATTTTGTTTATTATTTTTTTGTGCTAGCAGGGCATAGATTAAATATAACTCAAATAAAAATGATTAAACTCATACCACATCTAATATTAAGACATCAACAAAAAGCACAAAAATAATTTTAAAATATAAAAATAGATAAATACCGATAAAGTCTAAACTCTAAACAATTAGAACTTAAAGTAAATTTTTATTAAAGTTATTTACTTATTTTATAATTTATCTCTTCTCCATATATTAAGAGGATTTACAAAGTTAGTTACCATCTCTCTACAATATTTAAAGTACCCCTAAAATTTATTAAGAACTACTCTAAACAAAAAATCACTAAGTGTATTTAAGAGACATTTAATTTAAACTCAACTGCAAATACCTAACACGTTTGGATTCCACTCCTCACGTTTTACACCTAAAAAACCTTTTTAACTTCTTCCTAAGAAAAACTGTTATTGATTTCTTTTACTTATTTGGATTTTTTTTCCCAACTCATCACAAAAGTTGGCCAAGGGAGCAGTGAACTATGAAAAATCAAACTCATGTAGGTTTTGAATCTCTTGACTTCATCACCACCCTTTCACATTGCTGGGTAATATCCCTATTTGAAGTTTTTTATTTTTTTATTTTATTAAAAGATAGAAACCCTCCTTTTAAAGTTCATAAGCCATATATAGCACGAATCACATTGAGTTAGTAAAGAATTTTTTTATTATTATGAGAAACGATAGATTTTATTGCTTTAGAGTTTAGACCAAAATTTACGTTCAACGTATACCACTAGCAATATATAATGGTGATTCTTCAACCCACATAACACTTTAAGTAATCTATTATTTTACAATTCTAGAGCTGCTCCATTAGCCTTTTTTCATGTGCTATTAAATACTACTCTTCTCATGCAGTGGCATATGCAATTAGGGGCGGAACCAGAAATTTTTGTTTGGTGGTCGATTTGTGTTACTAATTTACTAGTTTATACAAACTTTTGCACATATACACAAACACATACATTTACACATATACAGAAGTTAGAATCTTTTATAGTGAAATCCTTAAAATTAAATGTTTCATAGAATTAAATTATCTTTCACCATAATTTCAACCAAAAAAAAAAAAAAAATCATCCTTCACCATCTTCCATAGTGAAATCCTTAAAATTTTCATTCTTAATATAGGTTACCAAATTTTCTATCATTGCGAGTAAAAAATTTTCAATTAAACTAATGAAGTGTTCAAAGACATGAATGATCTACTTTATGTGTTTCACAATAATACTTTGTGAAACAATACGTTCTCTATAACTACAGGACCAATTGAACAATTTTTTTAAGAACATTATTGGACTAACTCAAATACTTGGGGGCCAAGTTCCATTTTGGGGGGCTAATTATTAAAATATTAAATATTTCTATATAGTGTAAAGATATTTTCAAAAATCTTGGAATTTTAGTGTGCCGTCTAGGTTAGAATTAAAAATTAAAATTATTTCACTATTCAGCTTATTTTTGTTACTATTCATGGGCCTCACTGCACTTTTTAACACTATTCATGAGCTCATTGTACTATTTTAACAAATTTCTACATTTATCTACAGCACTTTTAATAATAATTTTTCAGTTTCAGCAAAATAAATGATATCCAAACACATCCTTAGTTTTACATAATGGAATGGAAACCATCTGTGTAGTTATAATTGCATTAGAAATTACTTATGTGATATTTAGACATCTATTACTATGTTCTAATCTCTAAGATTGCTTAAAGACTTTTCTATTTTTTTATTCTTTCTAAAAGTTAATGATATTTGTTCATCATAATTTGAGGTTGTTGCATTTTTCAATTACAAAAATATCTAGGTGTGTGTTGAGATTATAGACTTAAAAATTTTTTCACCCACAGACACATAAATTTCATCACATCTTTAGATATCTTTGTGATTAAAAAATACGACAATCCCAAATTATAATGAATGAAAATTATTTACCTTTAGAAAAAAAAAAAATCTAATCACATGCGTAATCACATACCCAAACGCTTGGTATTACTATTTATTTAATAATTTAAATTTTAATGATTAATCTTCGTCAAATCATGCATCTAACGTGATAGTCCTACTTTTTATGATATTTCTCATCAAGTTCACAATAAAAAGCAGTGCCTTCTTTTTGCAGTCACGCGGGTTGCTTTAAAATTGTTATTTGTCACTCTTCCTTCCTGCCCCTTTCCTTGGGCACACCCAACTACGGTTTCACATAACTTTTAGTTTTATTTATTTATTATTTTTTAACTAATTGACTTGACTTGATTTGATTAGGCTGAATCTTTTCATTTTAATTATAAAAAAAAAAGAGGAAAGAGAAAACTTGACTATACTTAGGGGTGTCAATGTTTGACTCAATTCGTAAACACGACATGAACTCAGCACAGGTTAGGGTCGGACTTTAATGGGTTTGGGTCATAAATGAGTTGACCCGAAAGTGACACGATAAGAAACGTGTCATAAGCGGGTCAACTCGCATAATCTATAATAGACACGTTTAACACGTCAATTTATTTGTGTCAACCCGAAATGACCCACTTAACATAACCCATTTAACTTGTATAACAAATAAATATTCATCTTATTTTAGATTTATCAAATACCTTTTATATCCAACATATATTTTCAATTTAAAAAGAAAAGTAAGTAATTACAAAAATTTATAAGGGATATAATTGAAAATTGAAACTTTACAAACCTTAGATCTCTAAACCCTACAAACCCTAAATCTCTAAACATTCTTATAAATATCTTTTTCTTTTCTTTTCTTTTTTCTTTTTTGTATTTCAACTGTATTACTCTTCTCATGCCCAATTCTTAAGCTCAAAATGTTAACTCTCAAACCAGTTATTTCTCTCTCTCTCTCTCATGTGTTTATTTTTTCTGCATAATGCTTTTGTACAATAAACTTTGAACCCATGTGCCTTGTGATTTTCTTGATTGTATGATATGGCCCACTTATTTTTGTTGAACTATGTTATTTCTAGATGAATGTTATATTTTTGTTGAATTATATTAGTTTGAATGTGGGTTGAAGACTTGAAGTGTATGTACTCTTTTCGGAATGTAAAAAAAATTATTTATAGATGGATGTTCTATTTAATGTTATGCAGGTTGAAATGGGTTGTGTTACATTTGTGTTAACCCAACACGACTTGTTTATTAAGCGTGTCAAATGGGTCGGGTCAGGTCAACCTGCCTTATTAACAGGTCGGGTTAGGGTTGAAGGATCATGACACGATTATTAAATGGGTTGGGTTAGGGTTGAGCTATTTAGTCGAATACCCCTACCTCGACACAACATAAACCCGACACGCTAACTCGAATTGACACCCCTAACTATACTGTACTAATTCTATTCAAAATTGACTAACTTGGTGTTTAAATCCAACTTGAGCTATAGCTTATATTAATCATTTTTTGCAGTACTAATTTTATTCCAACGCCACTCCTCCCATCTGAGACCGTAAACAAAGAAGAATGGCAAAACTCCTCAGCCTACTAATAATGTTTATACTTTTCATCTTCTTCTACACCCCTACTCTCTCTTGTCCTCCTCAATGTCAAAAACAAGCCCTTCTTCAGTTTGCCTCTCTCGCCAATTTTACTGATGATGTGTTAAAATCATGGAATTCCAGCTCAGACGATTGTTTGTTCCCCTTTGTCGAGTGTAGTTCGTGCAATGTGTTTGAAATAGATCTGGTGGAACTCAGCCTTTCGCAGAGACCATGGCAAGTGTTGACTTCCACCGTCTTGGCACCGCTATTTCACATTCGAACCTTGACATTCCTTGACTTGTCCTTAAATGGAATACAGGGAGAATTGCCACGCGACGGCTTTGCCAATCTAAGCAAATTAGAGTATCTTTATTTGAGGGGCAATAACTTCAATGGCTCCCTTCCTTCTCAACTTTTTCAATTGAGGTTTCTTCAAGTTCTTGATTTGTCTGGCAATTCATTCCATGGGAATATCCCCCCGGAGATAGGTAATATGACAAAGTTGATCGTCTTGGATTTTCGCGACGACAATTTCTTTGGTGAAATTCCAACCTCGATCGTGAGTTTGAAGGAATTGAGAGGATTGGACCTAAGCTACAATTCATTGTCATTGGAAATTCCTATTGATTTTGGCAATCTATCTAACATACACTCTTTGGACTTGAGCTACAACAGTCTCACAGGTACAATCCCATCATCCATACAGAATTTGAAAAAATTGTATACACTTGGCTTTGAAGACAACTTGCTCAGTGGAGAACTCCCATCCTGGTTGTTCGATATGCAGAACTTGACGAGTCTTCTTATCGGAGGCAATAATTTCATTTGGAATAACAGTGCTAAGATAGTGCCAAAGTTTACGCTATACAAGTTGTCTCTGAAGTCCAGTGGTCTTGCAAGAAAAATTCCTGATTGGATTTCTACACAGAAGACTCTTGAACGTTTGGACTTGAGTGAGAATCAGCTAGAAGGAATGTTCCCACAATGGCTTGCTGAAATGGACTCTGAATATATAAATCTGTCAGATAATCGACTTACAGGTTCTCTCCCACCTCAACTTTTTAGCTCTAATCTACTTGTTCTTTCCTTGTCTCGGAACAGCTTTTATGGAAAACTGCCAAGCAACATAAGTAATGCCTTTGGACTCATGGCTCTTATGTTGGATGGCAACAATTTTTCAGGGAAGCTTCCTAAATTCATCTCCAACATTGATCTTTTTTTATTGGACTTGTCGAACAACAAATTTTCAAGCAACACCCTACCAGATTTTAGCTCCAATAAAGATCTCCGAATCATTGATTTATCTTCAAATGAATTCTCAGGTGAAATTTCAACAAACTTTTCCCAAAAAACTTCATTTCTCTCATTGGGAAAAAATAAGTTTAGTAGCTTCCCTAGAAATCTTACTCATATGAGCAACCTTAAATACCTAGGCATCCATGACAACAAAATCACAGGTGAATTGTCAAATTCTATCTGTCAAATATCCACCCTTCATATTCTAATTTTACGAAACAATTCCCTTCAAGGTTCAATTCCTGATTGTATTTTCAATCTTACTAGCCTCCAAATTCTTGATCTGTCGATCAACCATCTTGTTGGAAAAATCCCTACAAATCTTGGAAATCTTACCGGTATGATTGAAACGCTTGGAGAAATCTTTTCTTATCCTGAATATGTTGATTACCAAGTTCTTGATATGCTTCGAAATTGGAACAAGGCAAAACATGTTATGTCATTCAATACTCATGATCTGATTGTGAATTGGAAGAAGTCAATACAAGGTTTGTCATTTGACAACCTCAAGGGCTATTCCTTGTTAGACTTGTCAATGAACCAACTTTCTGGTGAAATTCCAGCTTCATTAGGAAGTCTGAAGGCTCTAAAAATTTCAACATCTCACATAACAACCTTTTTGGGAGAATACCAGCAAAACTTGGTGATTTAGAGAATCTAGAGAGTTTGGACTTGTCACACAATAATCTATCAGGCTCTATTCCACAATCCATAGCAAAGCTGCTACAGTTAACTATTTTTTATGTGAGTAACAACAAACTCAAAGGGAAAATTCCAGAAGGTAGCCAAATGGATACAATGAATGATCCAAAAAGTTATGCCAACAACAGTGGGTTGTGTGGAATGCAAATTCAAGTGCCATGCTCAGAACATCTATCTCCAACAAAACCACCAGAGCATAAGAGTAAGGAAACATGGTTCTCATGGGAAGGAGTGGGGATTGGATATGCGGTTGGCTTCTTTGTAGCAGTGGGAATCTCATATCTAAGTAATTCCTGCAAAACCTTCAATTATTGCAGTCAACAAAGAAGGCGAAGGGTATAAATTTCAAGTTTCCTACAAGTTATGCATGAAGTCTTCCACAAACATTGTTTAGAAAAAGGTGTCATGTTGTTTATGGGAGATCCCGTTACTGTTTGAGATTGTGTGGTTATTGTTTTTGTTGTAGTATAGTAGCCAGTGAGGCTTATTTCTTATTGTCTTGGTGTTTCTGCTTTTTTTTTTGTTAAGTTTAAGTTTTGTTTGTTTGTTTGCACCCTTTCCGCACGTTGTACTGTTGCTTGTTTATGTATTACTAAGGTTGAATAAAATCTTGCTTATTCATCTAGAAATATATATATATATATATATATATATATATATATATATATATATATTGTTCTAAGGTTGAGGATTTAATTAAAGGGGAAACAATTGCATTTTGTATTAAGGAGAAAAGGCCCACCAGCAGAAGCAAAACGAGGGTGAATATGATATCCAAATTGTCTTTTATTGGAGAATTGAGCAGTGCCACATTACATTACATGTTGTGGAAGTTGAACAATCAAATTTCGTATGCTTGATATGGACACAAATTTTGCCATAATTGATATAATTGGTTGACTAGCAGAAAAATAAATAAATAGCACCAAACTGCTTATGCATTATTGCTTCAGCTCAGCTTAAACACTAGTTAACACCAGCATTATTTTCAGAAGAACCATGTGATGGGCAGTTCTTTTGATCACCACAAGATTGATTTATTTATCCTAATAGCTTTTAAGGAATGCTGATGGTAACAAAATGAAAACTCAGATTTCCAATGCCAATTTTCAAAACAATAATCTAACTTCTGTCATTTACAAAATCACACTTCCCTAAAGTTACTATGGAACTCATTTCTTCTGATGGTTCATTTTAAGAGTGCTGCTGGAGGTCCATTTAGCCAATCTTTATGGAAGCTAGGACTGCTAGAGATGTAACCCTTTAGTTTCTTTTTGGTGAACTATTACTGTAAGTTCTCTATGACAGATAAGTTCCCATAAAAAAAGGGGACAACTTTCATATAGCTTATAATTGGATGTAACAGTTAAGATTCTCAATTTGTGATTGGATGTAATTGTTAAGATCGTATCTTAGATAAATCTTTCTCCTAATAGATCTCTCTTTGTTCCTCATTTTTTTGAGAACGCAATGTTCTATTATTATATGTTATTTATTCCAAACATTTCGGAAAAGTAGATGACAAGTTTTAAATCCTAATGCAAGCAAGATATGTCTTGTTTTTTTTCACCACATCATGTATTACACGATTAGTATTTATTACAATTTACAAACTAACCAGATAATGAATGTGATTGGTATGATATTTTGCTATGTGCATCTCTGTGATAGGTAAGTCCCCATGAAAAAGGAATAACCTTCATGTAGTTTGTGATTGGATGTAACTGTTAATGTTGTTTCTCGAATAAATATTTCTCTTAACAGATCACTTCTTGTTCCTTAATTTTTAGAGAATGTGGTGATGTATTATTGTAAATTCCCCATTCCAAACATTTCCTAAAAGTAGGCAACAAGTTTTGAATCTTAATGCAATTAAGTTAAGTCATGTCTTGTCTTTTAAGATTTGTTACAATAATTTACGAACCAACTTGATAATGAATTTGATTGGTATCATATTGTTATGTGCATCTTTGTGATAGGTAGGTCCCTATAAGAAAGGAATAACTTTTGTGCAGTTTGTGATCAAATGTAATAGTTAAGATAATCTCTTAGCCAAATCCCTCTCTTAATAGATTTCTTCTTGTTGCTCAAACTTCAGAGAATATAGCAACATATTATTGTAACTTTCCTATCCCAATTATTATGTGAAAGTAGATGATAAGTTTTAAATGCAAGCAAGGCATGTCTTGTCTTTTTTACCACATTGTGTATAACGGGTTTAGGGTTTATTGTAATAACTTATAGACAAACCTGATAATGAATAATATTTGGTATCATATTGCTATGTGTATCTTTGTAATAGGTAAGTTCCTATGAAAATATGGGTAACTTTCTTGTAGTATGTGATTGGATGTAATGGTTAACATTGTCAATTTGTGATTGGATGTAATTGTTAAGATTGTCATTGGATAAATCTTTCTCTTAATTGATCTCTACTTGTTCTTCAATCTTAAGAATTCGGCATGTTGTATTATTGTAAGTTGTCTATTCCAATCCTGAAAAGTAGACTAAATGCTTTAAATTCTAATTGACATGTCTTGTACTTTTTGCCACATCTATAATGAGTTTAGAGTTTTGTTTTAAATGGAAAAAAAAATGACATTTCAAATATATTAAAGGGTAAATTAAGAAATTTGTGAGAATTTTATTTCATTTATTAAATTTCAAAGTGGACAATACCTCAAAATGGAACAATTTATAAACAAAATGAGATGGAGAGATAGTCAATGCAATATGCTCAGAATCAGATTATCGACACAAGAGAAAGCATACAATGTGAGTAAAAATGTCGTGCTCATCGATAGTTTCCTCCTTAAGGCTTCTGTAAGGTGAACTATGATATAACAATAGAAAGAACCCATGTTGAGAGTGCACATTGTAATCATTTTTCATGATTAAGAAGGAGTTATGAGAGTTCCCAAATGTAGTCTTGAAGTGGCGGAGGATATATGGGGATGAAAAACCTGATATTTAAGGGATGCAAGCTATAGATGAGCATTAAAGTCTTGTAAATACGGTTCGTGTTTGGACTTTTCCTCCAAGGATATAGCACTCTTTGAGGAAAGAGCATTGCACATTTTGATATGCGTTAATAACTTTATCATTTATCCAAAATATATAAATTAATAAAACACCAGTGATCAATGTTTTGTGTTGTTGGTCATATTTTCAATATTACTAGAATTATATGAAGTCAAGGGCTATCAACACCACTCAGGGTTATTTAGGTGGTAGAATCATTGATTTGGAGCGTGACATAAACCCAAAAGTCTCATATTTAATCCATCACACAATCAATCCATGGAGTTTCTAGAGTGTCTCATGGATAAGGAGTAAAATAGTCCAGCCAAAGACTAGGACACCACTTCCTTATATATATAATTCAAACTATCGGAGTAGGGCTCCTTATGAGTTCTAGTCTTCCAGATGTGATGTGAAACCTTATGATTTTGCTTACATCTTTACAAGTGATCAATCAAATAACTTAAGAACAAATAATTACAAAGTCAATCTATTACCAAAGGAAAGAATGTATTCAATCAAGAATAGCATAGCTTCAAGGGACTAAAATCATGGTGCATAGGCTAGGGCGTGCTAAAGTAGGCTTTTGATCCCGGAGTTTAGTTCCTTGCTGCTATTTTTATCAGAAATCACCTTTGTTGCACCCACATTGGCATCTAGATTCTCTAGCTTTTCAGGAAACACAGGGTTTTGGCAGCAGTATGAGTTTCCATTTCCCTGGCAACATCCCTTTACCTCAAGTTGAGATCGACTAGCAGCAGTGTCCTTCTCACTCTTAGGCGTTTGCGACAGTTCTTTAGCATTTTTCCCAACATCTATCTCGATATTCAACTTGATCCTTATTTCTTGGGATTTCTTCTGTTCCTCTTCCGAGAATCCCATCTCACCCCTAAACGCACCGTCAAATGTTTCAGTAAAGCCTAGTCAACAATTTCAATTCAATTATGCTTGGAGAAAAAATGTGGACCAGCAAGTGTTTGACACTACAATGCAGCAACAAAAAATGAGGGTGGATAAACTCATTTATACCTACTCTAGATCTCGGGTCAGTTGAAGCACAATTTTCTATTACACTATTTTCTTTCTTACCTCCCAACTTCATGACTAAAAAAACAAAAAAAAATTCATGTATGCTCCTATCATACAACTAAAACTAATATCAAAAGTGGATATAGCTCTGATGTAGATGCAAACTACCTAGAAAGAGATCTTACAGTTTACAGTTCACAATTTACACGTGCACAAAAAAAGGACGAAGCAATGAGAATATTACCTCCACAGCCAATCTACAATTTCTCCTTTCAAAATATGTTGCTCAAGCAATACGGGTACATCCTCTGGAGAGACATATCCATACCTATAGATTTAAAAATAAAGAAAGAGGCTCCATTATCAATAAACGGATCAATGTATTATTGAGAAGGATGAAAAACTTTACCTACTAAATCACAGTATGAAAAACTTGAACGCATTAGGTGGTAAAAGTAAATCAATCAACTGACATCCGCTTACCAGTGCCCAGTGACTTCTCCATTGATTTTTGATCCAAATATGATAACATTTCCTGCATACTTATGCCCCCCAAGGTGTGAGCATGGGCTAACAGAAACTGTACTTTGAAAACCATGTAATTCTATCTCTTTTTTGAATCTACTAATCAAGGCAGGTCCACAAACTCCACAACGTCGATCCCGTGACCCATGACAACATACAAAAACATAGGAACCCTTTAATCTTTCAGGAGTTCTAGGAAGCCATTCACCATTCTTCACAAGCACTTCCTCGACAAATGAATCGACATTTAAGTGGGTCAATCTCCTGCATTTTTCACCAAACTCGATCAGTATTAACCTCTCTTTTTTTTGGGGGGGGGGGGGGGGTGTGTGGGGGAATGAAAAAGGATCTAACTAAATGCCAAATGAGCATGTCATGACCTGTATCTTATCATGTCTGGGAAGATTAATACATCCCCATTTGATGTCTCAGTTCCATCATGTCCCTCACATATTGTCAAGCGGGTCTAAAGAGGAAAAAGAGGAAAGAAACAAGGAATGAAGGTTAACATCAATTAATACTATATGCCTGAAGGGAGGGAGATTATGGAACAGCAAGCAACATGTCGACACACAAATTTAGGAAGGAAAGAATTATACAATTGACGTAACCGGTAAGATCAAGGATCAATAAACAGCATTATTCACTATCATCACAATACTTCATTCACTTGCCTAAACTCATATGCTGGTGGATACTCTCATTATGAAACAAATATAAAATTATAATTACCATAATAATCAAATTTAATGATTTGCTGGCCACATTTAACATTGGATCTAGGAAATAAACGGTCAACTAGCAGCTGATAACAAAAAAATTGCACGTCTATAATACATTATCCCCACACTTATGAAAGCTGTGACAGACACCCAGAAGGCCAAGAACTGTTCTCCTACATAATAGTTTGAAACAGCGATAGTAGCCAGCTGAAACTGTAAACAAGATATCACAATTGCTATGTAAAACACATTTCAATTCACTAAAGTTGCAATGAACCCATATCAACATTTAGAACAAAGGCCTCCAAAACCACATAACAACCCAATTCAAATTCAATAAATTTTCAATGAACCCGTACCAACTCCTAGAACAAAAGCCATCTAAATCCCATTCACTAAATTTACAATGAACCCATATCAATACTTTGAACAAAAGCCACCAAAATCACACAAAAAACCCCATTTCAATTCACGAAATTTACTATGAACCCATATCAACACTTTGAACAAAAGAAACCAAAATCATACCCATTTCAATTCATTAAATTTACAATGAACCCATATCAACACTTAACACAAAAGTCTACAAAATCACACAAAAAACCAATTTCAATTAACAAAATACCAAACCCAACTTTCACCAGAATGAAACTAAAAACCACAAAAAATCACAGTGACAGACACACACCTCTTTGTTCATATCAGCCTTCCTAGCCATGACAGCAGCAAAGAGCAACCTGGGAACCTGATCGAATTCGGAGGCCTCGATTTTGGAGGGCCAAACTGGGGGTTTTTGTAGCAAAGGAAGACATGGCGCTGGTAGAACTCGACTGACCCGGCGAGTTGACTCGTCCTGAAGTCCGGGCGAGAGAACCGAACTCAGCATCAAGTGGGTCTGACACTGTGATTGGAGAAGAGGATGATGATGGGTTTGTGAATGTCAGAGCTTCTTCTCTGTCTCTGCGAGCCATAGATAGATATTATCACTGTCACACAGAGAGAGAGATAGAGAGAGAGAGAGTGAGTGAGTGGACTATGTTTGTGTGTGTAGCGTTTTCACTTTTAAGATAGAAAGCCTTTCTGCTTTTTTGTCTCTTTCTTTCTAGTTTCTCTCTTTCCCTTTGTCTGAAGTCTGTTAAGCGGCGCATAAAAAAATGATAGATGCATAGAGAATTGATGATTCACCAATTATAGTCAGATCGTAGAAAAGGATTTTTTTTTTTTGGTTTGAATGAACACTTTATTTGCAAGAAGAAATAGAAAGACATACAATTAAGAGAGGGTCTATCATCTATGACCATTTCTATGTAAAGCGTGAGTTGGCAATGACACAAACTAAAAAACAGAAATTGACCCAGTCTAGTTCAAAGAGTAGCCCATTAGACTAAAAAGTGGACAATAACTTGCCTGTTTTGATGTGTTTGGGGGGGGGGGGGGGGGGGGGGGGGGGGGTGGTTTGGTATACTAAATTAACATTAAGCACATAGAAACATTAGGGACGCTAGTAGAACTATAGAATTGCTGTATGCTAATTTTTTAAAATAATTTCTCTCTCTTCTCTACTACCTCTCTCCCTTTTATCTTGCCTCTCTACTCTTTCTCTCTCTTTATTGTGGGTGATTTACTTTCTTTCTTTTTTTCAATAAATGGTGGGTGTTATTTTAGGTTATTTTAATGGGTGATTTGTTAAAGTAAGTGATAAGATACATGGTGCAATATTAAATACTATAATAAAATAAATTAAGGAAATTTTTTAGAACATTTTATTCTAATGCTCTAAGGTTTTACACAAATCACAATTGCATTGGAAGTAGCAAAAGCTAATGAGTAAATATTATTTAAACTCAAAATGCTAGACTCCTTATAAAAAACTAACCAATTGCATTATAAAATTCAACTTTAACGAATACTCTAGATCATGCATTGGCTGGAAATGAAATAATGAATGTTATCTATATGCCCATTAATGAGTCTCAAATAGGAAATGAAATGTTAAAATTAAATAAATGATCCAAATTTTTATGCCAGCAACAGTAGATTGTGTGGAGTGCAAATTTAAGTGTCATACTCAAAACACCTATCACCAACAAAACTACCAAAGCTTAAGAGTAAGGAAACATGGTTCTCATGGGAAGGAGTAAGAATTAGAAATGCGGTTGGCTTCTTTGTAGCAGTGGAAATCTCATATCTAATTAATCCCAGCAAAACCTTCAATTATTGCAGTCAACAAAAAAGGCAAAGTGTATAAATTTCAAGTTTCTTACAAGTTATGCATGAAGTCTTTTAAGAACATTGTTTAGAAAAAAGTACCATGTTTGTGAGAGATCTCGTTACTGTTTTAGATTGTTTGGTTATTGTTTTTTGCAGTATAGTAGCACGCGAGGCTTTTTTTTTTTTTTTTTTTTGGTTTGCACCCTTGCTGCTCGTTGTACTTTTGCTTGTTTATGTAGGATTACTAAAGTTGAATAAAATCTTGCTTATTAATCCAGAAATATATACATTTGTACTAAGGTTGAGGATTTAATTGAAGGGGCAACGATTGCATTTTGTATTAAAGGAAAAATATGATATCCAAATTGTCTTTAATTGGAGAATTGAGCAATGCCACATTTACATGTTGTGGAAGTTGAACAATTAAATTCCGTATGCTTTACGTTCTCCAAAAAAAAAAAACACCAGACTGCTTATGCATTATCGCTTGAGCTTAGCTTAAAGACTAGATTGGTGTATTTATCCTGATAATTTTTAAGGAATGATGATGGTAACAAAATGAAAACTCAGATTTCCAATGCCAATGTTCAAAACAATAATCTAACTTCTCTCATTTACAAAATCACACTTCCCTGAAGTTGCTATGGAACTCATCTTTTGATGGTTCATATTTCCTCTCCAAGCAGAAGAACAGGGAATTTAGGTCCATTGGTCTCAAATATACACACAACCAAACAAGTTCCTCTCTTAACCATTTATGATTGCACAAAGTTCGGCTACACAAAAAAAAATAAAAATAAAAATAAAAATTCACACAGGCTTCTCACCAGGTAGATACGAAGGAGATGCACCCTCAATCTGATTCTTTTTCCTGTGAAAGATGCCACTGATATTAGGCAAAAGTACTTTCTTTGAAACAGTAGCCTTCTTCTCCAACTTCCGAGCCTCAATAATTTTGTTGGTTGGTTTTGCTTTGCTGGTTGGATTTGCTTTTGAACCTTATAGTGGAGTGGGGATGACTCTGACGACATCTCTGTTTCTGCCAAAATCCGAGATGCAGCCTCAGCTGCCTTCTTTTGTTCTTTCTCGCGCCACCGCCGCAACTCTCCCTCCACTGCCCTCTTGGCTGCTTCAGCCATCTCTGCCCTCTTAAGAGCCTCCTCAGTTGCAGCTTTCATATCTTGAATCTCCTTCTCAGTTGCTTCTAACTCTTGAGGGCCTCATTTTCACTAGCCTTCACAGCTTCTACCTGAGCCATGGCAGCAGCCACTTTCATTTCTGCTAATGTGTCAGACTCCTCAACTTTACGGCTCAAGGACTCATATTCTTCCCTCGATATTGTGATATTGGCACCTGACTCAGAAGTTGAGGCACGTGCAGCAGTAGTTCTCTCAGACAAGGCCCTAATCCGATCAAGGGCACTTGCCTCTGCTGCTTTTGCTTCTTCAGCTTCTTCCAAAGCAACTCTCAGCTTCTTTTCTGCTTCTTCTAATGCAATTTTGGTAGTGTCAGCTTCTTTCTTCAACTCCTCTGCTTTAGTTTTCATCTCTTCTGCTTCTCGGCGTTCATTTTCAGTTTCAGAAGAAAGCTGGTTAAGTGCTGAGATCATATCCTCAGAAGCACCTCTTGCTTTCAATTCTTCCCCAACGCATGCTTCAAGCTCAGATTTAACTTTCTGAAGCTTGACATGCAGATTTACAGCAATGGACTCTGTTTCTGCTTCCTTTGCCTTCAGTTCAGAATGCTCTTTTTTCACATTCTCCAGCTCCACCTTGAGAGCTTCTGCCAAGCTTCGAAGGGTACTTTCCTCTTCTGCGACCTTCTGTAGTGACCCTTAGCATCATCCAGCTCTGAAGTGACAGTTCTCACAGAATCCAAATCCGAAGCCTTGGCATTTTCCATTTGCTTTTGCAGAGCCTCAATTTCATTCATTGTATTGGTCAGTTGTGCTTCCATATTTTTGGTGAGTTCAGGATCCAACTCTTTCTTCAAAGCAAGCAAGTTCTTTGATGACTCCTCCAGACTAGCTTTATATGACTGTCTTTGAACATCCTTTTCAGTAAAAATATTTGCTTGTTCTTCTGGGCTTGTGAAGCTGCAAGCTTCACATGTTCAATTGATTCCTGTATAGTTGAAATTTCCTTGGAAAGCTCACCAGTTTTCTCCATGTTTGCTTTCACTGCACCTTCGGCTTCTGCTGCTTGCTTTAAGGCAGCAACTTTCGCTTCCAAGGACTCATCACAGCCCTGACGGATTTTCCTAATTCTTGCTTTGCAGCATCAAGTTCAGTAATCACTATCATGTACTGTTCTCTTGCAGTTTCTAAGTCTTGCTTCCAAGCACCATTAGTTCCAATAGGTTGGCCAGAGTTGATTCTTCAAGCTCTTTGCCTGATTCTTTGCAGCTTCTGTTGCCTTGACTGCTGATTCCCTGGATTCACTAAGTGAAGTCAACTTCTGAGTCAAACCCTCAACTGTTATTTTAGCCTTTTCAAGCTCTACAAAGGCTTGGGCCTTAGTGGTTTCAGCATTCTTTAGTTGTTCCTTTAACTTGTTCAGCTCTTTCTGAGCCAAGAGAAGATGGGTCTCCTTGGCCAGTACTCTCTGCAGTGAAATAACTAATATCATAAACAACATATTTTAAACTTTAAAAAGAACAATTGTATAACTTGGCATTACAGGATTCATTAAACGTTAGAGGAGTCTCAATGGACAAAAATCTGTGGCGATTAACCATCTCACAAATGCCTGGATGATAAAAGTGTCTAGTGGTAAAAAGAAAACTTGCCCTAAGTTCTTTATGAAATGAAAACCTATCATAACTTCTCCCCCAAGTCAATTAAGAAACACGGTTCTTTCTTAATTTAGTAGTGAGAACACAATCACTATCCGTTGCTATAGAAACTGAAATAATGAAGCTCCTAGGCTCAACAATTTGTAAAGCAATCATGTATGTTTCATCCTTTACAGTTTACTACGCTAAAAACACAATTTTTGAAACAAGCACCAAAAATTGAAGCATAAAAAATATGGAGAAAAACACATAAGAAACTCCAAGTAACAGTTTCGGATTGGCCATAGAAGCCTCTCATTCTTCATTTCAAGTTGTGTTATGTTAGTAATTGATACTTGTTTTTCCTTCTTTTCCCAAAAAGCGACAACCTCTGCAAGATAACAACCAGAGATATTCTTTTCCCAAAAAAAAAAAAACTAAACTATGCCTTCAGCCACATGAGAACATCATCCAAAAGAAATTAGGGAAGAGTGGATAAAAGTTTAAATTACTGGGCAACATCCACAGAATATATAGCAAGGTCCACACATTTGTTAGCGTCCAAGTATGCCTTGACTGCGTAATTAATATTTCTAGAATACTGAGACAATGAAGAAGAACAACTTTTGCCAGCAAGAGTACTTTTAGTCATGATAATCTGGAGGGAGAGAGAGAGAGAGAGAGAGAGAGAGAGAGAGTCACATTCCATTTTCAACTGTAAACGCAAGGCATGGCACCACTAGATGCAAATTTTTCCAAATTTTGCAGGTGACAACTAGTACTTATTTAACTAATTCAAACAAAAACTGGTACAGATTTATAAGTACTTCACAACACAAGGAAAATGGAAGATTCACAAGTACCTCTGCAGAATGAGGTTTTGCCTTCTTGATGGCAGGTTTTTCCCCTGAGAAAGCACCTTCACCAAATAGGTTGACAGCATCTTTAACAGATTGAAAAGGTGCGCTGGTGTCTATCTCTCCCACCTCTGCTTTAGTATTAGGAGAGTCAGTCGCATTTTGACGGTCTTTGTACCCATACTGCTTCAATATATATATTTTTTTCTTTTTCAATTTCAATGAGGCCCACCTGCTGATAGCAATTAAAAAAAAGGTTCAATATTGAACACATGTTGAGAAGGAAGAAGAGAGGGTGATCACCACAAGTTGACAATACATCAAACAAATCTCAATCTCATTGGAAAGTAGGACTTCAACCAAATTTCATTATCCTCTATATCTTAAAAAAAAAAAAAAAAACCTTACTAGTTAATACCACATTTAAGTAGGGGGGGGGGGGGGGGGAGATAGGAATGATATATACACATAGATAGAAAAAATCCTAATAAAATAGGATCTAAAATTATTAAAGCAACTTGATTTTAAAGAAGGGAGAAGTAGATCAGAGATGACCAGACAGTTTCACAAATTCATGAAGAGAGTGGGTTTGAACCATCCTTCTCCTATTCAAACAAATGTGAAGTCACTCTTGAATCTCAACAAGAGCTATGAGAAAATGATGAACCTCAACTGGAGGAGGAGTAAAAAAATCACAGCATATCAACCTTAAATTTATCTTAACTTCATCCCATTTCCTGTTAACATCCTTTTAACATGAAAACAAATATACTGGATATAAACATCCAACTGGAACTACTATTATGAATCATTCTGAATCCCCCCCCCCCCCCCCCTTTAACCCTGTGGTCCAACTGATCACAGATGCCATCTCTACAACTACATAGACAGAGGCATCCATCGATTTCTGAAACTCAGGGCAAGAGTTTCTCAACAGATAGGGATAAAATATGATCCAAGGGATATTGAAGCCATAAGAGATACAAGATCCTTACAATTGGCATTAAATGGCCTAGACAGTACTCACCCCTCCAATAAACCAAGTTAACCAACAACCATGTCAGCTCTTCTTATGTAACCTTCATAATATCATTTTTGTAGGATCCCTAGCTTTAAGGTACCAATTATAAAATAAAAAATATACAAAACAAAGTCCCCAAGATCAGCACCAGAAATGCCCATAGACTTCAAGGATGACCTCAATCCTTCCATAGAATTAACAACTAAAAATTTTTCATAATTAATATATGATACCATAACTAAGTTGGGTAATTCTTCTACATCTCATCATTTCTCTTCACTTGTTGAATGCTTCATCAATTTGAAGCTTTGATAAACTCTTGATGCCAGACAAAGAAAATGATGCCAATGGCCTAATACAAGAACAAGTAAATGGACTAGCATATTGCTACCTAAAGTAGCACACAGAGTGGCATTGAGTTTGGCTCCCCCACCCAGAGCACTTTAAATAAGTATCAGCTACGCCAACTACAAAGAATAAGTAATAAGGATACTGGGTTGCCAACCAAGAAACTTTTTAAATTAGACTAAACATACGTTCTAAGCATTCTACTGAGAACATAAGGAACAGAATAATAATGAAAAATAGAATGTAAATATGTAATACCCTTATATAATAAGTAAAAAAACTTGAAAGGAACCTGGTGGGCACCACATTTGGCAAACAAGATAAATTGTCCATCACTTGGCACTCAATCTAATTATCCCGAAATGGCCCAAAATCTCATTGAAATGATCACAGTTCACACCCAATAGAAACTCTACTGTTACCCCTTAACTAAAAGTTAAAAGTAAAACTTTATTTTTATCTAAAGTTTGCCCCAAACCCCAAACTCTAAAAACTTCATAAAACACCAAAACAAAAAAATGTATACACAATTTATAAGGCATTTCAATTATTCAATACTTTCCCACAAGTTTCCAAGACTATTCCACAAATTCACATAGAGCAAAGCAAAGAACTAAATTATATAACAAGAAACAACTATACCTTAGTAATCACTTATTCTCTCAGTGATACAACTCTCCAATTCTCAAGCTGTTCAAGTCCAAAACCTAACTTGACAATCCAACAAGCTAGAAATTTTAAGCTTCCAAAGTTGGAAATGAAGTAAAAAAAAATAAAAGAATAAAAAACCAAAAATAGAAACAAAAAAACCTAGAACTAAACAATGATTAACCACCAAACAAAATTAAACCCAGAAAATAAAATTTTGAACTTGAAAAGTAGAATTAGAACAAAAGGGTTTAACAAAAACTTGCTTACCCAGAAACCCTAATCAAGCCCCCAAAAAATCACTGCAAAATCGAAGCCAAAACACCCACTTTCAGTACAACCAAACTGAAAATCAAAGACAGTCTTCTTTGATCATCATCTTCTCCGAATCATCTTCTACAATCTTCTGATAAAACTCAAAAAAAAATTTACAAAAAAAAAAACATACCCTTTTGAAATTCAACACCCAAATAGTGAGAATTTCTCAGCTTTTGCAATAAATTCAGAGAAAAAAAATTTAGTACCCAGAAGAGAAAAAAATGAAAACTTTTCTCTGACAGAATAAGGAACAGACTTGTAGAAGATACTGAGAAATCAGTTTTAGGGTTTTGAATTTGAAATGGTGTCTGAGAAATGGAAACGGTCAGAGAGAGAGAGAGAGAGAGAGTTTGAAATATTCAGAAAGCTTTTGAGACAAAATTTCAATCAGGACTCAGTTTGTGAGAGAGAGACAGAGAGAGATGGGTGGGAATCTAGTGCAGTGTTTATTTTGTGAAGTCATTTATTGTGTGCTTTGGGTTGTAGTACATTTTGGACAAGTTTGGGCTTCATGCTGACGTGTCTCTAGATGTACAATGCAGCAAGCAAGGTAGCTAAGAAAAGCTGGAGGGGTATGAATTGCAAGGGACTTTACAATGGAATTTGGCTTATTGAAAGGTCGGGGTGACACGTCAGCTGGTGGCACCGTCCAAGATGACACTTATGGGTGAGGCTATGACCCAAAAAAAGAAGAAGTTGAGAAAGTAGATAAGGGTAGGTTTTGGACCTTTTGGTGTTTTTTTTTTTATTATAGTTTATGGGTTTCTTAAGAAAACAAAGAAGTTATAGTTTATGGGTCTCAGCATAAAAAATAAAAAAAAGTTATAGTTTAGGGGATCATTGGAGATAGGGAATAGTGCTTTGCCTTTTAGTTATTTTCAAGTTTCATCTTTTTGATGTGTCAAGACTCACATGTGTGCCTTTCTCTCTCTCTCACAAGTCACAGTTCACACTTAACACCAAAAAAAGTTAACAAACACAAACAAGCATCACTTTCTCTGGCTTGAACCTTTGACTTGGAAGTGGTCCAAATGGGCATGGCAATTGCATATCCAAGTTTAATGATCCAAATGAACGTGCTACAACCTTGATCCATATCCTTTTTTACTCAGAAAAAAAGAAAGAAATAAATGTGCTACCTTATATAATGATATTAATGGGATTTTCACCAAAGAGAATGATGGTAAGAATAGGATTTCACCGAAATAATGGTGAAGATATGTTCACTTTATTAGTATCATATGAAGCATTTTCCTCATGGATTAAATGGAGATACAAGATTTATCACTCATACTCGTCGTCTAGGGTTAAGGGCTTGGTATGAGGTGGTCTTGAATTCTTCCATTCAAAGATGATGGCATGAGGCTAGTTCAACTTGTGAATTAAATATTAATGCCTCTTAGCACCTGAAATCTTGGTGTTGACCATTATCTTCCACCACCTAAAGCCATTGGTACGAGGGTGGTTGAGGTTTTGTTATGAATCAAATCACTTGAGGGCATCCTTATCTAAGCTCTTTGGGTGTTATTGGTTACTCAACAGTAGAAGAGTTATTGTGGTCATACTCATATAGGATAGCCACGTCTAGTCACTCTCACCATTTTTATTTAAAAACGGGGGAAGGGTTAAATGTGAGAGAAAAGTATGTATGTAATGTATGAACCCTACCCCCATATGAGAGATTTATACATATCCTAGTTCACCTAAATGCCTATTACCATTTGGGGGAGGTCATATGATTTAGAAAATCATTCGTGTGATAAGTTTTATATTATTATTTTGTTATTAGATTTGTCATTTCGATTCATTTATGCCTTTTGGATGAACAAGAGATAAAACAACATGGCTAGGTATCTAAATTATTTTTATAGGTGAACTTTGCTCAAGAGTTATGTCAAAGAAGTACACCCTCAAAACATGACCTAGAATTCAAGTAATCTATTTTGCAAAAATAAATGATACATTAGAATTCAAGTAATCTATTTTGCAAGATGAATATGATACGGTCAAGAATGATTATTCTAAAAAAAAGGGCTTGTGATGTCCTCCACCTTATTGGTAAGCTTACAAGCATTATAACTTTTCTTCTTTGTTGATACTTCGATAGTTAACAGAGGGGGATTTGAATATTATCATCTCCATTATATTGGTTAAAATATCAATGTCACACTAAAAATCTTTGATATAAATCAAATTTGTAAGTACATCTTAGAATTTTATCAAGTACATTCTAGAGAAGTACAATACCAGTTTAATGACTGGTATTGCTAGTAAGGTAGATAATGGTACGATATTGACTAGCTTGCTTCGAATACTTCAGGATTTGAGTAAATTTATAAAATCTATAAGTTGGTATAATATTTACTTGGCGTTCGGCTTGTTGAAAATTTTAAGAAATTTTGAAATCCCCTTCTTTCTAATATTATTAGGCTTGGTTGCTTATGACTCATGGGTATTGAATCCAAATTTCTATGGGTAAGTTATTTAAATATGAATTTGGATTAAAAATGAATAATTCCAAAAAAACTATGAAATTTTGATTATTATTTGATAATTTTAGATTTTAGTTTTTTTATGGGAGATAATTTTACAATTTATGAACATGCATCATAATTTTAGGAAAACGAGAATTCTAGCCAACTCCAACTTTTAGGTAGAAAAATATTAATTTTCATAGAATATATATATTATATATATATATATATATATATATATATTGTATTTGAGATAATTACTGACGAGTAAGTGTCCTTGAATTCAAATTTTCATTAATTATACTTCATAATTTCTACACAAGTTAATTTTGTAATTCATTCTCAAAAAAAAAAAGTTAAATATATATTTCATCCAAATAAGATGGTTATTGTTGCAATGCAATTTAAAAATGTATCCATGATGATTTTTTTTGCGCTTACATCCGTAGTGGTCAAATTATTAATTTTTTAAAATAGATTTCTGTAGTCACTAAAGGGATAAGCATAAGAATATTTTAATAATTCATTTTTTAAATATAATTTAATCCAAAATATGGTATAAATTTAAAATTTACCACATTTCAGCAGCATAAATATCAGCTATCAGAAATTATGATTATTTATACTACTATTTAAGGGCTTTTGGCTTCCAAAAAAAAAAAGGGCTTTTTCAGTTTGAGATTTAAAAATAAATAAAAATAAAAATACCCTCACACCTCTATGTTTAAGTAAGACAAAACTATAGGATAATCCGGTAAAAATACAACTCTAACTCCTACTAAAATATTGCCTAACAAATAGGATTACTCTACTATTGATTTTTAAATTTTTTTATCCACTTATAAGTTAAATTCTCAAAATAAAAATTATATAAAAAAAAGACAAGTTTTTTTTTTTGTGCTATAAAATAAAACCACTATACTTAAAATGAGCCTCATCTCACGTGCAAAGTACACGAGAGGAGGCTAGTTGTAAACTCTTAGAACATTTTTATCAAAGCATTTAAATTTTTTAACATTTAGCATCTCAAAAAGTTACTTTATCAATTTTAACAACTCATTTTACAATACACCTAACATCAAAAGTTCTATTTTTTTTTTTACGATTTCGTTTTAAATAATACTCCATAAACTACTCATTAAAATAATAAAAAACAACTACACAAACCTCGTTTTCCACCACAAACATTAAAATAATAATTTTTTTTTAAGATTAGAGATGAAAGTTCACTGTAGCTCAAATTGTATTTTTTTTTTTTTAAAGTTTAGCATGTTTTTGGTACTTTACTTTTTGATATTTTTTACAAACTTAATGTTAAAATTTAGTATTTATAATAAATAGATTTTAATTAAGAATGCTCCTACTAGGTTATAATTCTTGAGATGTTACATTTTAAATTCTCAACGGCTGAGTAAAGACCCTTAAAAATATTTGGAATCTACTTTCAAAAGTGCCTTTAATGTCAAAAGAACAAGAATATTCTAATGAGATCCTTTTAATATATTTTTTACACAAACATGTGAAAGGCTATCACGTGGAAATCTCACTAACTGTAGCAATTTAGTTTATCTAACAGTATAAGGTCCCTATAAAAAATTTGAACTAAGATTACAAAAAACTATGAGGAACATCTTTAAATTAAAAATATAAAAAAGATTCTCTTGAATAAACCAAATTTGGATATAATTGATAACTCTATTTCTATCTTCTAAAAGGAATTGATCAATATAACAATTTGTAAATCTTATTAAAAAAAAAAAAACTCGTGCTATATCTCATATAATAAATCTCACAAATAGAAACACTAATTGACATTAATCTTTGGTTGAATAACAAAGTATACCAAATTACATACTAGATATACCTAGTCTAATGAACTTATAACAAGGAAGTTTAATTCTTGCAAATATATTTGTATGCAGCAAGTGTTGCATAATGAGTTATGTGGCAACTTAAAGAAATTAACATGTGTCTAATAGTTATGTGCAATGCACATAATCAGTTGAACCCTTATATATTAGTCATTTTCTTTTTGCTGCCGCATAATCCTATATGCACTTATTGTTGTATACAAGTACATGGTAAAACTTTTCTCCAGAAACAAATGCCGAAATGTATGTTTTTTTGGGAAGAGGAGTATTTTGATGTTGATGATGATGAAATGTGGATGAAATGCGCAGCAATGGAAAGCATACTCTTCATGATATATTAATCTATGTATCAATCATATATACTACTATAGACCCATAAAAAAAAGTATATACTAGTACTACTATGGATGCCAATAAGGAGAGTGGTGGCAAACATTAAGCAATACATAAATGCAAACCTGTCTAGAGGTACAAGCACTTAGCACTCAACTACCATAACAATGTTCTCAAAAAATGAAATAAAATATCACAACAATGTTTGCTTTGTAACTTAAAGATGTTGTTCAATTAGTGTGCATAAAGTCTCTTGTTCTCTTACAAAAAATTTCATAGGTTGAAATTCTATATACATACATATATATATATATATATATATATATATATATATAAAGTGTGCATTTGAATTTTTATTATTGAAAATTTTATTTGTTAAAAAGTTGATAAAAGTATAATTGTACTTAAAAATTAATGAAGTTTTAAAATACTGTACATAAACAAATTAGTTAATAAATCACGGAAAAAAAATAATCCATACACACACTTATTAGGATTTTCATAATCTTGTAGCAGTGAAATGATTCCTTGTTCTTTATCAAGTTATAATTTTTTTTCTCCTTACACTAGTTTTCTTTTTGATAAATGTTGTATTTTTCTTTAATTATCTTATCTTCTGCTAAATAATAGGGACTAGGTGTCTCGTGAGTACAGTGTGTCTTTGGTGTCATCCACTTAGGATCTACAGATTTATTTTGTGTTTTTACTTATAAGTCAAAAATCAAGTTGTTCATTATAATTATATTGTACATAATAACAAACAAGTTCTAACAATGGTATCATAAAGTTACTCGTGTCTTTATTGTGTTTGTGGATTATTTGCATATTGCAAGTAGATTTTATTTTGTGTTTTTACTTATAAAACAAAAGTCAAGTTGTTCATTATAATTAAATTATACATAATAACAAACAAGTTCTAACAATGGTATCAAAAAGTTACTCATGTCTTTATTGTTTGTGGATTATTTATATATATATATATATTTTTTTTTTTTTTTTATTATTATACTAAGGTGGGTGTAACTTGATTGGTTCTTACAAGAACTCATATTTTGTTTTTTATTTTCATTTTTTGTATATATTTTGAATCTGAAAAAAAAAACATTGAGTATCCCATTTGGCACTTGATTCTTACGTTAAAAAAGAAGAAGTTACTTTTCTCATTAATATGCTCCCAATCTTTTTCCAAAATCTTAAGTTTTGTTTATGAAAATGCTATTGAACTCATTTTGTTAATAATGAAAATGCCAAAAAATTGTTTTTGTAATTTGTTTTCATTCTCACATTTTTTGGGTATTGAAAATGAAAATGAGAATAAAAAATAAACTCAAAAAAGTTTTACGCTAGTAGGTTGCATGAAAAAAAAGAAATAAAAATAACATAATACATCATGTTTTCAAATGAATTAATATATAAACTCTCGAAAGTTGAAACACCTTATTAACACTTTGGCAAGTGTTTTTCTTTCTTCTCACAAACACTAAATAATTACAACAAAGAATCTCTTGAAGGTAAAGGGTAAGGATACAAGACTTAAACCCAATATCTCATTTACCACATACATAACACTTGAACACGACTAAAAGTTACTAACCCCTTAAAGTTATACATAGCTTTTGTTTATTTATTTACTTTCAATGATCATCAATTGCTGAGAAACTATTATGATTCAAGTTTAATTCACTCTAGCATTTGCATGCAGTTGGCATCCGGTACCATGCTGCCATAATGTTGCAGTGAAGATGGGACACCATAGTTGGCTGGACATTTATTCTTTTAATTTCCCCTTTAGCTGTGAGGTGTTATGAGAAGAAATAAGCTTGGTAGGAGGAAGCCTCCAGATTATGGGCCTATGGGCCTTAAGAAAGGTGGGCTTATAGTTTCATGGCTACACCAGGGACTTTTAGAGCGTAATTTTCACTGGATAAAATATTTGTGTATCCATTTATATATCCACAAATTTTTTTTAAATCTCATGAACAAGTGACTGAGTCACACCATATGTGTACCAGATGTGTAAGATAATTTATAAAATAGTATCATATAAGATAATTATTATCATCACTAACGTTGGATTAGGGCATGTGAAATATTGTTCTTTAAACTTGATGCATATATGGTCTCTCTGTTACTATTTAAGTGTTCCTATTACTTCTCCTGTTTTTTAAGAGACGCCTTAGAGATATCAAGTCCAAACCTAATCAAGGTCAAAATTTGTAGTCCATATTGATTGCATCTAATTCTACTTGAAGTGAAGTAAAGTAATTTTAATATTACTTGGGTTGTAAGTAAAGTAATTATAATTTTACTTAGTAATTCAAGTATTTAATTTTAGTTTGTAACCCTCATTTGATTTGTATAAGTTATTTCACCATAAATACTTCTCAATGATTTCATTTTTACACAAACTTTAATAGTAATTAAAGATGAAGGCATGAAGTGATATACTTACGCTAAGGCCTAGAATTTCCATAAAGTGATATCATAGCTGATGGCAGTAAGGTTCATATCTTCGGGAATATTTATAGGCCTTTTTAAGCCATGCCTGGCGCTTTTTACTTCACTCATTGTATAAATAAATAAGTTTCCTTTTAAACGCAACCAAAAAGACAAAAATGAAAAGCTTTGTATCTTGTTCTTGTCATAGAAAAGTGACAGCAATCATGGTGGTGTCTCTTTTACCCAGAAAGAAAATCTTGGTGGTGTGTCACTAGCCACTAGGGCAAAGCATGGTGAATAGCACTGGACCTAATCGTGTCTCAAATCTCAACTGGCAAAACACACAGCCGAGTAATGTCACCGACAATAAATCTTCACATTTTTACATCAGTTGAGCTGGTTTTTATTCATTGGGAAGATTGCTGTCGCTCTAGACTTATTGAATATAGACTGACTGTGCTAGTCTATAATATTGACACGGTAGCTATTACTGTATGCCTCGTGTCCTTTGTTCCAGTTCTGAATTGACAGCTTTCAAATTTAAGAGCTGATACTTCACACCATGTCAACTTAGAATGATCTTTGCAGAGCTATATATGTAATGTCACAAATACAAGCCAAAGCACACCAGTACGGTACTAGTTTCCCCAACCATTGTGGCACAACTTTCACATCCTAATCATAAAAACATGGCAAGCAACAAAGAGGCAAGTCATCCACAAGAAGCTAAGAATAAAAGTACCCAAGAAGAAGAAGGGCTTATAGGTGGGAAGCAACAGACTAGTGAAATCATCACTAGGATGTTACAATCACAGCATCAACATGTTCATGGTGCTTTGGCAGGTGGCACCAGATGGCCAAAGATATCACTTTGTGAAAGATGTCGTCGATGATGGGTCGGGTGGTGTGGCAGATAAATGTCCTGGGGTGGACCAACAAGCAGACCACTTAAAAATTTCAAATGTGCGCGCAGAAAAATGAGCTCTACTTAGCATTTGAGCATCTGCATTTATTTATCTCAATTATATCATATTTTATCATCTAAAAAAATCACTTTATCAATTATAAGATATCATTTTTTAATATACCCAACATTTAAATTTTTTATTTTTCTATTTTATTTTATTCATTAAAATAATATATTTTTACAATAAAATATTTTTTTTTCTTTTTTGTTTTTTTTCCAATTTTATCTTCCTTGCAAAATCCTCCATCATCATCTTCCAGACTCCTTCTCCATCATCTAAATCAACCCAACTCCTCCATCATCATTCATCCATATCAACCCAAATCGGCGAAACTAAAAAAAAAAACCATCACGCCAATCCCAATACCACAGCCACCACAACGCCGATCACATATACCAGAAAACCCAAAAAAAAAAAAAAAACATTAACACCCACGCCGATCACAACGCCATAGCCACCACAGCTCCACCGACCTTGCCACCCACTGATCTTCGCCACACCAATCTTGCCACCCACCGATTTCCACCACGCCGATCTCCACCGTTGTCAACACCTACGTTAATCTCGTCAAAACCCACGCCGATCTCCATTGTTCTCGGTCGCACCACACACCTCCGTTGAGCAAAATCTAGCCAAATCAAAATGCATCATCAAACCCAACAAACCCATCGGAACAAATCCCCCAAACGCCAAACGCCAACCCAAATTTGATCCAAACGCCAACCAAATCCGACCCAAACGCTGGAAACCCATGAACAAACCCACGCCAGAAACCCATGAATAACTCACGACCTCCACGCCTCCATCACAAAAGTTGATCGAGCCTCCACATCGTTGCCTCCATGCTGTTGAAGAAGAAAGAACAGGAAGAAGAGAGAGTAGAAAGAAAGAGAGAAAGATAATGAAAATTATTTTCTGCAAAGAGAAGAGAGAGAAGACCAAACCGTATAAAAAATAGTTTTTTTATTTTTTTATTTTACCATTGAGCTACAGTGCGATTCTACATTTAGAATCACACTGTAGCTTAATTGTATTTTTATTTTTTGCAATAGTTGTATTTTACAACTTTCAATGAAGATATCTTTTGGGCCTGAATTGTAAATAAATTTGGGATTTGGCATGCATTTGGGATTTCCCGTATTCAATGCTGATGCTCTAATGTGTAATTTTGCAGCCTTGTAGATATATAGCAGTGAGCTACTTGTGTGATAAATGGCTAGGGTATTAGGGTGTGGTAGGGTGTGGTAGGGTTTGTATTTGAGTTTTGCAATTTTCATGAAGACAAATAAATAAAGAAAGAATTAAGAATAGCTGCAATTTCATGTCAATTAAACCTGAAGATAATATTTGCTTGCAGATCTAGTCATGTTCTAACTTTTACTATAAAAAAAAAAAAATCCTGTAGTACAACAAATTTCAACTCGGTTCGAGTATGTTACTTAATTACAACCTTGTAGTGATTCCCAAATGTTTCAAGCAATTGGTTGAACAATATTGGCACCACAAACGTCGAAGTTGTGTCTTGAAGTCATGATTTTAGTTAAAAAAGTTTTGAATTGAAATCATGACTTCAAAGCACTATTTCAATTTAAAAGCTGAATTGCATGTAATAGGATAGTGTGTGATAAACATTGCCCAACATTGAAACTCAAGTTGCTAAAAGTAATGATGCTTAAATAAATAGACTAAAATTATGATACTGATTTCTAAATTTTCAACCCCCGAATTGAGATCTAGGGTATTGCAAATAATGCAATTTCACTCGATGGTTAAGATTGAGATTGGGAGTTGAAAAAAAACAACTTTTAATTTTGATAAAAAAGATTAAAAAAAAAGTTAAGTAAAAAGTGAAAGTCTAAAAATGAAAGGAGAAAATAATTTTGAGAGGAAAGGAAGGAATTGCCCCTGATCTCAATTCCCACAACCCCTCCTATATCATTGATTTTAGACCTATTGATGCAGTAATGTCATTGTCATCTACAAGTGCAAGGTACAGCCTAAGAGATAAATAACATAACAGATTAAAAGAGTATGTGGGAGATTTGGTGGATTGAAATCAAACAACTTTGGTGGATTATTTTAGTGGAGGGAAGTATTGAGACAGGGGGACCCACTGTCTCCCTGCCTCTTTGTTATTGCCATGGAAGCCTTATATGCTGCTCAAATCCAAAGTTCTCTCATCTGGTCTGCTCATATTTGTTATTATCATCATGCTTATAAGATCTCAAACCATGCTTTGACATATATTTCAAATACTTAAAATTTTAAATGCATGTCCTAATCTACCATGCCATAAAATGAAAAGAATCAACAACATAAACAAATTTGCAACATCTTTATTAATAGACAAAATTGAGAGTTTAAATGTCATAATCTAGAGTGCCATAAAATGAAAAGAATCAGCAACATAAACAGATTTGGTTTGCAACATCTTTATTAATAGAAAAATTGCAAAATGTTTGGAGTAATTTGATTATACTCTCTAAAGTTTCAAATTTGATTTGCACCCGTAACATTACCTATTGATTTGAAAAAGACACTTCTATCTATAATTGTTAATGACTTGTCTGATAAGTGCTAACTAAGCTTAAAACAATGTAATCTTTTACTTTTAACAATATAGACTTTGTTGAATGTAGGTATGAAGCTTTTTATCAAGCAAGAGGAATCACAAAACTTTCTGCTATCTGCTGAGAATTGATTTGGATGGCACGTAAGATGCTTAATTATTAGAGGGTCTCATCCATTAGATCCAAGGATACTTGCCAAAAAAAAAAAAAATCAACTTTTCAATAATTTTTTTTTCAATTTCAGCTAAATAAGCTGTTTCCAAATGGACCCTAAATATACTTTGATACTTTTGGGCGATTCCTCGTTGGTCCATTGTTTCTATCCTAGCTTTTTTTTTTTTTTTTTTTTTTCGATGAACAAGAATTTTATTCACAAGACAAAACAGAATTACAAAGAGGATACAAGAGCCTTATCCTTGATGATACTCTCAAAACAGGGAAACTTAGGAACAATACAAAGAAAATATCCTAGCTAACATTTGTGTGGCTCTTAGTTTTTGGGAAATCAATCATGTTCTATGGCCCTTGGCCCATAACTTGGCTAGGTGGGCTTCCTGTGGCCCTTTGGAGGGAAGGATCGCTATCTCCTTGGTGCTCTCATTTCATATAATTTTACGAGTTCGGGTCCCATCTTCATTGTTTGGGTGTATCTATTTTCTTTAATTTACTTTAATAATGTTATTGAGAGAGAAAGATAGAGATGCTACATCAATAATGGCCATACACATACTTCGGGTAGGTGGGCATCCTATGGCCCTTTCGAGGGAAGGATTGCCATCTCCTCGGAACTTGGTGCGTTTGGGTGAGGGAGATGTGATCTCTTCCTTTTTTTTTTTTTTGGCTGGATTAAAGGATTCAAGTACACCCACACAAGGAAGAGATCACATCTTGCAAACAAGATGTGTTCTCTTCCTTGTGTGGCCTTTAATTTACTTCAACAACGTTATTTAACAAGAGAAAGAGACAACAAGATGTGTTCTCTTCCTTGTGTGGCCTTTAATTTACTTAAACAACGTTATTTAACAAGAGAAAGAGACAAAGAGAGAGAGAAGAAACAAATAGAATGCTCCATCAACAATGGCCATACACTTACATAAGACATAAAATTAAGTGTCATAGAGTGTTATCGTCAAAGAGAGCTAATTATCCTCGTCAACTACATTTTAGAACCAAAACGAGTCAATTTTATATTGTAATGGCTAATATAGTCGATATTTATTATATGAGTTGTGTTAATGGGTACCGTAAAGTGTCCGTTAACAATAATTTTTTTGACTTTTTTAAAATTTTTTTTATAGTTTTTTTTATAGTTTTTTTTACAGCTTTATGTCATTTATAAACCATGGGGCCAGTTTTATAGAGAGAAAAAATATGTTAAAATAAACCATAGGGCTAGTTTTATGTCTTTTTCTTTTATTTATTCATTTTTTTTTTTATTAAGTGGAACCTACTTTACTCCAACCTTAACAGGCCTCTCACGATACTTGTTAACATTTTTCTTATCATATTAACATCGGTGCATAAACAAGGTTGAAAGGTAGTGCTGTGAAATGTAGGGCGTACCATATTGTTTTGACCATATATAGAGATAAATTTTGTATATTGGTTGGTAAGTACATATTGGGTTTTAATTAAAACAACAATTGTACCCATCAAAAAAAAAAAAATTACAACAATTGTGGTTTAAATGTACAATCAATTGTCTTTATATATATATATGTGTGTGTGTGTGTGTGTGTGTTATACCAGTAATAATAGTGTGTAAGTGTATTACAAATAGTACACTCGACCTCATGCCCATTGGGCTTATATTCTCACACGGTTTCTCCGTTTTGGAATTTTTCTCTCATTTGAGTTTTTGTTTTTCTCAACTAATTCTCTCTCATTTTTTTTTTTTTTTTTTGCTGACTTTGGGTTCGTTTGAATAAAACTTATTATTAAAAATTAAAAATTAAAAATAATATAGTAAAATAATTTTTAAATATATAAATAATATTACGGGACCTATTTTTAATAAAAAATTGTTAAAAAAATATATAAACAGTACGCACACAATATGTAAATAGCGCACACAATGTGTAAACAATGCGGACAATACACGCACGGACCCATTTGTCCTCTGCAGCAAAAACGAAAAAAAAAAAAAAAAAAAAAAAAGGAAAAACACACCTAGCAAAACGCGAAATCCAAGCAGGCAATTTATTATTTTAACTCTCTGAATGTCGGGCAAACCAAAGGTTTTGTTTGCAACTCCTTTTTATCTTTTTTTTATAAACATTTTAAAAGTTTGAGGGTAGAGTGGCCTGTCAAACACTCAAACTACTTTTTTTATTTATTTATTTATTTTTTTTTCACTAGCTCTTTGAATGTTTTATTTTTGTTATTGACTAAGTAGGATGGACATGGGCTTAAACACGGTCGGCATATGGGTTTGTTTGCTTGTTTGTTTTTTTATTTTTACAAAGGGTAGTTTTTTTGGGTCTTGATTAAATATATTAATTTATAAATATACAAATATATAAAAGTTTATATATAGTGATATTTTTTAAAAGGGTATCTTACTTTTGATACGTGGTATTGAAATATTTCATTCCTTTAATAAAACCAAATGGTAGGTTCACTTGGTGTAACTCAAATGATAGTACATCTATTTATTATGCCTTGACGCCTTGTCCCGAGCCACGTCAATGGAAGGAGTAACTGTCTACAATAATTGCTATGGGAAATATCACAAATATAATGTCTTTAATAATTGCTGTAAATACCAGTAACCACACGAATATTTGACATTAATTGTTGCATCCACTCTGCCATATTGTTTTAGTGTTAGCACACAGACGGAGATCATATGGGAAAGGAAGGTGGTGAAGAAGATGCACTTCCATTGTTTGAGACAAAAGAAGCAAGATTTGTAGGTGCATATAAGGTGTTGGCTTTCACAGTCTTTGTGGGAATATGTTTGATATTTGTTTACAGATTGACACATATGCCAAGAGCTGGAGAGCAAGGGAGATGGGCTTGGATTGGTATGTTCATGGCTGAGCTATGCTTCGGTTTGTACTGGATACTCACTCAGTCTTGTCGTTTTAAGGTTGTTTACCATTACCCTTTTAAAAAAAGACTCTCATACAGGTTAGACCCCTCTCCTCTCTCTCTCTCTCTCTCTCTCATATAGTATGAAGGTTTGGCTGTAAAATTTTAGATATAGCAGTGACGAAAATTATTTTATGAAGCATCATGTGGATGCTACACTGTACAGAGTTCTTCAAATATGAGAGAGGCACTCTATTAGTTGGTATCATGTGATATCTTCTAAAGAAAAATGATGGGTAAAAAAAAATGAGGTCAAAGACTCAAAATATATGAAATTTATGATATTAGGATGATAGGATATGGTGACAATATTTGTATAGTCCAACCATATATTTCACTAAATACATCTTGAATATAAAGGTTCTTTTGGATAGAAGTATTTGCCGAGAAATATTTTGATTTCAAATTTTGGTTTTGATCAATAGATTATTACATAAAGTGTGAAAAAATTATACATTTTTTCTATTGAAAAAAATTCATGAATGAATAGTTTAAACCTTATTAATATGTATATTGAAAATGCTTAGACAGTAAGAATTAAGCTATTAGAGGTTAGAGTTGATGCAGTGGTAAGTGTCTTTCATAAAATTGTGGGTTAGTCAAATAAAATGTCTTTCACTGTCCGATCAATGTTGACAATTATTTACAATATGTTAGTTTTTGTCAAATAAGTGACACAGCAGGAATCTTGTGTTATTGGAAGAGATATTCTTGTTATTAGATCAAAATCCTTTTCTTAAAAAAAAAAAAAAAAAAAATCAAAATCCTAACCATATTTCTTAGAACAAATTTTTAACTTTCTTGGGTAAAATCTCTTCTCTTTTTCCCCCTCAAAATACATTTTCTTTGCATGCTACAGATACAAAGACCAGTTACCGAGTGTTGACATTTTCGTCTGTACAGCAGACCCTAAGATAGAGCCACCAACTTTGGTGATCAACACCATTTTTTCAGTCATGTCCTACAATTATCCACCTGAGAAGTTGAGCATTTATCTTTCTGATGATGGTGCGTCGGAGCTGACATTTTATGTTCTCCTAGAGGCCTCTAGTTTCTCTAAGCATTGGATACCCTTTTGCAAAAAATTCAATATCCAACCAAGATCCCCGAGTGCCTACTTTGCTCAGCAAATTGATGTTCAAGACATCACATATGGCCAAGAATGGTTGGTTATGAAGGCAAGTTTATGATATGTTTAGTTTTGCTAGTTTAATCAAATTAGAGTAGGGTGTGTATGGGTTGCGTTTAAAATATTTTTCAACCGAACCCAATCATTAAATTGAGAAATCTCCAATTCAGTCCATTAATTTATGGTAGCTCTATAAATCAACCCAACACAAATTGTACGGATTAAGTTGTGGTCAATTTGTTGGGCCTAATAAAAATACTTCGGCCTTCATTCAACTATTAAACTCATCATTCACTAAATGATTGCAATTGACACAACTAGGCCTAAAATTGCAGCTTCATCAAAATTAAGTCTCAAAATACCAAAGTTATCATACTAAGAAATTTAAACTAAGTCTCAGAATTCAAAAAAAAAAAAAAAAAAAAAAAAAAAAATATATATATATATATATATATATATATATATATATATTCTTTAAACCATAAATAACGTGGATTGGGTCTAGTTATTCGGGTTGAAAATTTTGTCAACTCAAATCTGACCCAATCGGAGCTTCAAAAGAGAAAAATTCAAAACGTAATCCAACCCATCAGTCCATGTATGACTAAAATACATTTTAATCCCTCTAACTTTAGTGTTGACATTATTTTGGTCTTTCAAAGTTGCAATTAACCTCTCTAAACTTTCAAATTGCTCTTAATTTGCCCTTTTTCAAGTTATGTTAACTATTGACCACTAACTACCCTAAAAAAACTTACATAAAGAAAATAAACACAAGGAACCAAAGTGATAGAAATCTGAAAGTTCAATAGATTAATTGCAAATTTTAAAACTTTGGGACCAAAACTAAAAGAACACCAAAGTTAGAGAAACTAAAATGTATTTTAATCAGATTATATTAACTCAATAATACCCTTAATCCATTTACCTATTTCAGTTGGTCCATGCCATGTTTGATAGAATTTTCCCTGAAATTAATTTTGAGAAAAACTCCTCAAACCCACTGCATAAAAAAAAAAAACCATCTAAATCATTATGTCACTTATTTAAGTGACTTTTTCTTTTTTTTTGAGAGTCATTTAAGTGACTTAATTGGTCATGTAAAACACAAATAGTAATTTAAATTTCTACAAAATAGATTGGGGTAATTCCTAATGCATTAATATTTACTGGCATGAGCTACAATATGTACATTCTACAAAGGCCCAAACCATGGCACAAGGCATGAACTAACAAATTTCATGATCCCGAAGCTTGAATAACTGAATTTTCCTGATGACAAAATGGACCGATGATAATTTTATGTGCTTTTAAAGGAACTATACAAAGAAATGGAAAATCGCATTGACTCAGTTGTTGAAATGGGCAAGATTCCAAAAGAAAGAAGGGATCGACACAAAGGATTTTTAGAATGGAATTCCAAAGTAACAAAGAAGGATCACCAGTCAATTGTGCAGGTAATTTTTGAATTTATGATTATAATAAATTTTTTATTTCTATTATAATTGATACATGAAACATGGTAAAAAAGGGGGAAGAATCCCTCGAGGAAGTCATGTTTAGGGGTGGGAAAAGGTTTGAGCTGCAAGGTTAATAGAATTTTGTTACTATACCAAAAAAAAAAAAAAAAAAAAAAAAAAAAAAAAAAATCAAACAAGCTACCTGGAGTCAAAATCATTCCATTAACGGAATAACTTCTCCACCAAAATCTTATAATACACTCTTTTACAAATTGATTTTACTTATTATATTCTTCTTTTATTTCTATTCAATATTTTCCTTTAATTTATAGATTATAATTGATGGAAGAGATAAAAGTGTGATGGATATTGATGGAGGAAGATTGCCAACACTGGTATACATGGCACGAGAAAAAACCCCAATGGCCCCATAACTTTAAAGCTGGGGCTATGAATGCACTGGTAAGATTTCAACTTTTGTACATGCATATGCAAAAAAAAAAAAAAAAAAAAAAAATATATATATATATATATATATATAATTTTTTTTCTCTTCAACATATATTTTTTTGAAGTGAAATGAAAATAAAACATATAGAAGAGAAGTTTGATTAGTTTGCAAGTACGTGATGTAAGTATTTTGTGACCATTTTCGCTTGATAATACTACTAATTTTTTGTTTGCTAGTATTTAGAAGACAATATTTCAAATGTGTAGATAAGAGTATCATCTGAGATAAGCAATGCCCCCTTCATCCTCAACTTGGACTGTGACATGTACGCAAATGATGCAGACACAGTACGTGAGGCACTATGCTTTTTCATGGATGACAAGAGAGGCCATGAGATCTCTTTTGTGCAATATCCACAAAATTATGACAACATCATGAAGAATGACATTTATGGGTGTTCTTTTTCGGTTCCTAGTAATGTGGGTAATCTATGACTATGCCTTTGTTTTCAAGAAGAGAAATCTATATAAATTATTTAGTGGACTAACATGCTATAATTCTTGGTTATATATGAAGATTGAGTTTGCTGGTCTAGATGGATATGGTGCAGCCCCCTACTGTGGCACCGGATGTTTCCATCGAAGAGAGAGTCTTTGTGGAAAAGCGCATTCAAAGGATTACAAAGGTGAATGGGACATAAAAGCCAAAAAGAATGCAGAGAAAACTATTGATGAATTGGAAGAAGCATCAAAAGTTCTTACTAATTGTATCTATGAGAAGGAAACTCAATGGGGGAACAAGGTCTCTCTCTCTCTCTCTCTCTCTCTCTGTGTGTGGACTTTTTAACCTTAAAAATGATAATTACAAAATGCAGAAGGGTCTAATTTATGGGTGCACGTCTGAAGATGTTGTAACTGGTTTGGCTATCCAATGTAGGGGTTGGAAATCAATTCATCATAATCCAAATAGAAAAGCCTTCTTGGGTGTTGCTCCAACTACCTTAGATGCTGCTCTTGTTCAACACAAGAGGTGGTCCGAAGGATTGTTTCAGTTATTTTTCTCCAAGTATTGCCCTTTATATATGGGCTTGGCAAGATAAAATTGGGTGCCCAGATGGCATATTCAATCTACCTTTTGTTTGCTCCAACTTCCATCCCGACACTGTATTATGTGATTGTTGCTCCTCTTTGCTTGCTCCATGGCATTTCCTTATTCCCTCAGGTTTGTACTTTTATCTTTCTTTTCTTATTAATAGATTAATGCAGAGTAGACGACATAAACGAAAAAAATTCTTGCGTATCTTGCGCATAATTTAATGATATATATGTGATATGCACCTTCGATGGCCCTTAGATTGTGTATTAAAAACAAAAATTTCATATTGATAAATTTTTGGTTCGTCTAAACTAAAACTTGTGAGCAACTAAATAGCAATAGATCATGCAGAACAAAGAATAGTTCTATTGACATTTCCTATTTGACAATATAGAGATTATTTATACTAATTTCATGGACTCATCTTTCCAGGTTAAAAGCCTCTGGTTCTTGCCCATTGCCTATGTTTTTGTAGCCCAAAATGCTTGTGGCATAGCTGAGACCTTGAGCTGTGGAGATACACTCATAGCTTGGTGGAACTCACAACGAATGTGGGTGTTCCGAAGAACCACTTCATACCTTTTTGGGTTCATTGATGTCGTTAGATGGCAATTAGGCCTATCTAAAACAACATTTACCATCACCACTAAGGTGCATACAGAGGATGTGCTGAGGAGGTACGAGCAAGAAGTAATAGAGTTTGGAAGCTCAACTATCGCGTTTACCATTATAGCATCATTGGCACTACTACAACTCTTTAGCTTAATTGGGGGAATCACAAAGATTGCTCTTGAATTGGAGTTCAAGTCATTAGAACAATTGATCATGCAAGTTATTCTTAACTTGCTACTTGTCATGATCAACATACCAGTGTACCAAGCACTCCTCATCCGCCGCGATAATGGTCGCTTACCTGCCTCAATTTTGTTCAAGTCTTTTGTATTAGCTTCACTGGCTTGTTTGATGCCTATAATTTAACATTGTTTTCTGTAATGCAGATTCTACCGATCTTAGTATCCATGTGGTATGTATCTCCTTCATTAAAAAACAAAAAGTAGTATGTATCTCTTACTTTAAAATATGGCATTGGATTTGACTTGTAATATTGAAGGCTAGGGCCGAGGTAATATTATTTTCCACTATTTTAGAAATTTTAAAAAGAATATGGCTAATTTCAGAATTTGGAGTAAAGATATTTGAGACTAAGCAGATAAACAACCATGCTACTTTTTTCTTAAAAAAAAAAAATTAGAATAGGACCAAAGTGGACCAAAGTTGATTTAATGGACCGAATTGGACCAATGTAGACCGAAAAGAACTGAAGTGGATCGAATAGGACCAAAGTGGATAGGATGTCCTGAATAGGACGAATGTGGACCGAACTGGACAGAAATAGGACAAAATGGACCGAATAGGACCAATGTAGACCAAATGGAACCAAACTGTACATAGTGGACCAAATAGGACCAAATAGACCAAAGTGGACCAAATAGAGGCAGGTGTTTTAAATCATATATCATGATTCATGATAATATTTTAAAGGGAAAGTGGTGTACAAACGGCGAGAGAATCTAGGTCAATGCTATTGTGGGGAAGAGAGTGAAGGAAGAGAGGCTTGAATGTTGAATAAGAGTGGTGATGGAAGAGAAGCCTTGCTGCATTATGGTCCATTTAGCATGGATTGAGGGGAAGGGAGGGGGAATAGAGGGGAGTTGAATGGAAATTAGCCTAATTTTTGGTCAACTCTACTCTACTCTCCTTGCTCTTCCTCCCTTTCCCCTCAATCCAAACATGCTGTTAGAGTTGTAGATAACTTTTAAGAGACCGTCACTTGCTTAAGGCTGGTCTTTTTTTTTTTTTTTTTTAAAGAAAAAAATGCTAACATAGAAAATTGTGTTTAAACTTTAAACCAAATTTGTATCCTTGGCTAAAAAAAAGAAAGAGATTTAATCATATAATTTCTTGGTATCAATATATATATATATATATTGTTAAACTTCTCCATATATTATTGCCCGAATTACTTTCAGTATACAGTAAAATATGAAGCCTCACTTTAGGAGAGCTAAATTGGCTCACGCCACCTAAAGGAAAGTTCATACATTATCAATTATTAGAGTGTAACCATGTGCACATGCATGGGTACATTTAAAAACAATCACAATTTTATATATATATATATAGATGAGATGAGATTAAGTTACACTAGGTTTAACTCTACAAAAAATACACATTTTTTAGACCATAGATTTCAAAAAAATCTAATGGTTAAAAACCACATCAGCCAACTAAATTAATTTGAGAGAATATTATATTATTTCATTTTTTACTTTATTTCTCTCTCCTAAATAATTTCTCCCTAACCTTGCACAAGTACCTATTCTTACCGTATTAATTTGCAAATTTGCTTTCTCATGGTCTTATTCTTAATATTCTTAAGTTGCAAATTAGTGAGTTGAAATTGCCGTCCATAATAATTTACTAAGGACGTGATTCATAATAAGAGAACATAAAATACATAATACATGTGTGGTGTAAGAAATTAAGGTTTGAAGCCCCATGTTGAGGCTAAAGCTTGTGTTTGAGGCAACAACACAAACATGAAAACTTATGGGCTGTTTGGTAATGTATTTTAAACAACAGTTTTCAGTGTTTAAACAACATTACACGTATTTTCACACATTTTTTTACCCACATGTATTTTCAAAAAATAAAAACAATGTTATTAGAACAACATTATCAAACGAGTTCTTACTGTTTCAAACTTCAAGGTTTATAAGAATTAAACTTTCTTTCCAACTTCTTTTTTCTTTTGAAAGCTAGTATTTAAAACTTACTGCCTCTCTGGCGTTTGCAATTGAATATTAATAATTACTTTTGCTAAGAGATTTTGAGTTTATGAATCCACTAGCATTTACGAATACAATTGGAATTTTTTTTTTAATGAATCCACTTGCGTTCATGAATGAGGGGTCATTGTTTTCCAACACAAATACAACATCATTTATGGGAAAGGAAATTGAACTGCTGAAGTATAATTTCAATGGAGAGGATTATTAAATAATTAATGAGAGGAATTGAAAAGTAATAAATAAGGAGAGAGAGAGAGAGCGAGAGGAGAGAGAGAGAGAGGAGAGGAGAGAGCGAGAGAGAGAGAGAGGAGAGAGAGAGAGAGAGTGAGTGCAATTAATAGGTGTGGGATGTCAATAGTAAAAAACATTAAGATGCGTTTTTTAACTATTAGATCTCTTTGAAATCAATGAATTAAAAAAAATGGTAAACTATTATTATGAAGTACATCAGGTTTAACTTAAACTCAATCCTATAGTATATGATTTAGAATCTAATTGGCTCTAGATCTAGACTCTTCAGTTTTTGCACCTAATAATTCATTTGCCACAAAAAATTAAAAATTTAGACAGGACACATTGTGCAAAATTGAATTTCAATTTAGAATCTAATTGAATTTAGACTCTTTGTTTTAAATATGGGTTCTAGTTAGCTCAACAGGCAAAATTTCTGATGGTTAAATAAGAGATCTAATATTTAACCTCTGCTTCATCAAAAACTGATTGGTGTTTTGGTTTGATGATAAATAATTCTTGAATGGAAACTGACATAACTAATTCTTTAATTTTCCTAACACAGAAAGTTATTTGGCTTATAAGATATGATTGATTTATTTATGCATATGAATGAAAACCAACACAACTAATTCTTTGATTTGCCTAACACAAAAAGTTCTTAACTTATAAGTTATTTAAGAGTTCTTTTTTCAGAGGACTTTTCTCATTAAGTAACCATTATCATGTTACTTTATATTAGAAGGATCAAATGGAGGGAGATAAGAGACAAATTGCATCTTGATAAGTTAGTGGTTAGATCCAAGATTTTTGAGGTAGTCGAGTCCAATACTCGTACAAAGTCCGAGGATAAAGGGTTGAGAAAGAAAGGAGTGGTGAGTAAGAACTTACGGAGTTTGAGGATATGCAAATTTCCACGGTTTTCTGAAGACGAAATGTGATGGTTGATGTTTTAATGGGATCAGTCCCTGGCAAAATAAATGAAGGCGCAGGTTCCCAAAGCGTCACGACGTGCGGAATGGCGGCCTCGAATTTAGTTTTACCCGCCCACATTTTCGTGGAGCAATGAGGGCCGTTGGATGCCCATCTCACCGTTGAACGTGGGGACATAGTGTAACATACGGTAATAAATGCGCGCGTTTTAAAAAAGGAAACCGCCAAGTGGCATCTTTTGGTATATGAAACGGTTTCCACACGTGCATTTGCCCCTGAAGTGTGCAGAATAAGTTCTCTTCGGATCAAAACTCTATTTTTCTCCTCGGACTTCGAAAATTAGAATTTTGAGGGGCTATTGTGGGGAGTAAAAAGGCCCTAATAGGTATATGGGCCTTTGGGCTACTCTAAGTAAGGCCGACCTATCCTTGATTTGGAAATCTTGTAGTGCCGCGGGCCTGCTCATGTGCCGAGGACCGAGGACCAATCCGAGGTGGATTTTACTCTCCGAGGGCCTAGAGAATCAGCAACGTGTCATAACAGCACATGAACGACATGACGGAGACCAATGGTTAAGAGGGGTGAACCTCTGGATGTCCTGGAAGTTCCGGTGTTTGAAAAGTACTAAAAGCTGTGCCTCCACATTAAAGCCCTTCACCTAACTACCTAGCCGCATTAATGGGGAAGTGACACCTAAACAGTGGGGCGGGAAAGCTTCTGGTTACTATTCAAAGGCATGAGAGAAGAAATCTAGGCTAAGGGGGGGATAGGGCAACACGTGTATTAGGGATTAAAAAGATGAGTATTTAAGGGGAGACCCAGGACAGAAAAAGGGGACTCTCTCTCTTTTGTAATCAAAGAAGAAGAAAGAAAACAAAGATAATATAAGAACAATCCTCGGCTTACGTCCGAGGAGGTTGAGTTACAATATTTCCTTGTTATTTTTACGTATTGACAATCTTTGACTTGCCCTAGAACCCCTAAACTCTTCTAACCTGGGTTTCAAGCCCACACTCTACAAATTCATATGTTTTAAGGCTCATTGGGCCTGAGCCCCATAACTGTCTTGGGGCCAGGTGCAATTGTGCACTTACAATTGGCGCCGTCTGTGGGAAGTCTAGTCTAGAAAAAAGTAGGGATATCATGGCAGGCTTAGGTGGTCACCATGCAGAGTCTCGGGATCGCAGCCTGAAGATCATTTCGAGCGTCTTGAACGTCGAAGGGATCGTGAAGGGAGCGGTCATTCAGAGTACCCAAGGGGTAGCCATGCTTCACGTGGGGCTAGAGCCTATGATGATGGTTCTAGAGCCATGCAGGACGAGAGATTAACCTTTTGAAGAGGAAGGGCGTCGCGCCCAGACGTAGGTCTCACCGTCCTTGTCCAGTCCTTCTTCTGATGAAGATGGGGAAGGCCGCTACGACACAGGGACCACTCATCCCCCAGCTCAGCGTCCTCTGTGGGGGGGACGATCAGCCGTCCTTGTCAGGTCCTTGTGTTTTTACTTATAAAAAAAGTCAAGTTGTTCATTATATTAAATTATACATAATAAAAAACAAGTTCTAACAATGTATCAAAAGTTACTCATGCTTTATGGGTTTTGTGGTTATTTATATATATTTATAATATAATTTTTTTATTATACGAGGTGGGGGTGTAACTGATTGGTTCTTTCAAGAACTCATATTTTGTTTTTATTTTCATTTTTGTATATATGAATTTTTGAATCTGAAAAAAAAAAAAAAAAAAACATGAGTATCCCATTGGCACTTGATTCTTCATTAAAAAAAAAAAAAAAAGAAAGTTACTTTTCTCATTAATATGCTCCCAATCTTTTTCCCACAATCTTAAGTTTTGTTTATGAAAATGCCATTGAACTCATTTTGTTAAAAATGAAAATGCCAAAAAAATGTTTTTGTAATTTGTTTTTTCTCACATTTTTGGGTATTGAAAATGAAAATGAGAATAAAAATATACTCAAAAAAAAGTTTTACGCTAGTAGGTTGCATGAAAAATAAGAAATTAAAATAACAATAATACATATGTTTCAAAGGAATTAATATATAAACTCTCGAAAGTTGAAACACCTTATTAACACTTTGGCAAGTGTTTTTCTTTCTTCTCACAAACACTAAATAATTACAACGAAGAATCTCTTGAAGGTAAAGGGTTAGGATACAAGACTAAACCCAATATCTCATTTACCACATACATAACACTTGAACACGACTAAAAGTTACTAACCTCTTAAAGTTATACATAACTTTTGTTTAGTTATTTACTTTCAATGATCATCAATTGCTGAGAAACTATTATGATTCAGTTTAATTCACTCTAGCATTTGCATGCAGTTGGCATCCGGTACCATGCTGCCATAATGTTGCAGTGAAGATGGGACACCATTGTTGGTTGGACATCTATCCTTTTAATTTCCCCTTTAGCTGTGAGGTGTTGAGAAGAAATAAGCTTGGTAGGAGGAAGCCTCCAGATTAGGGCCTATGGGCCTTAAGAAAGGTGGGCTTATAGTTTCATGGCTACACCAGGGACTTTAGAGCGTAATTTTCACTGGATAAAATATTTGTGTATCCATTTTATATCCACAATTTTTTTTTTAATCTCATGAACAAGTGACTAGTCACACATAGGTGTACAGATGTGTAAGATAATTTATAAATAGTAGCATATAAGATAATTATATCATCACTAACGTTGGATTAGGGCATGTGAAATATGTTCTTTAAACTTGATGCATATAGTCTCTCTGTTACTATTAAGTGTTCCTATTACTTCTCTGTTTTTTAAGGACGCCTTAGAGATATCAAGTCCAAACTAATCAAGGTCAAAATTTGTAGTCCATATTGATTGCATCTAATTCTATTGAAGTGAAGTAAAGTAATTTAATATTACTTGGGTTGTAAGTAAAGTAATTATAATTTTACTTAGTAATTCAGTATTTAATTTTAGTTTGTAACCCTCATTGATTTGTATAAGTTTTTTCACCATAAATACTTCTCAATGATTTCATTTTTACACAAACTTTAATAGTAATTAAAGATGAAGGCTTGAAGTGATATACTTACGCTAAGGCCTAGAATTTCCATAAAGTGATATCATAGCTGATGGCAGTAAGGTTCATATCTTCGTGAATATTTATAGGCCTTTTTAAGGCCATGCCTGGCGCTTTTACTTCACTCACTTGTATAAATAAATAAGTTCCTTTTAAACGCAACCAAAAAGACAAAAATGAAAAGCTTTGTATCTTGTTCTTGTCATAGAAAAGTGATAGCAATCATGGTGGTGTCTCTTTTACCCAGAAAAGAAAGTCTTGGTGGGGTGTCACTAGCCACTAGGGCAAAGCATGGTGAATAGCACTGGACCAATCGTGTCTCAAATCTCAACTGGCAAAACACACAGCCGAGTAATGTCACCGACAATAAATTTTCACTTTTACATCAGTTGAGCTGGCTTTTATTCATTGGGAAGATTGCTGTCGCTCTAGACTTATGAATATAGACTGACTGTGCTAGTCTATAATATTGACACGGTAGCTATTACTGTGTGCCTCGTGTCCTTTGTTCCAGTTCTGAATTGACAGCTTTCAAATTTAAGAGCTGATACTTCACACCATGTCAACTTAGAATGATCTTTGCAGAGCTATATATGTAATGTCACACAATACAAGCCAAAGCACACCAGTACGGTACTAGTTTCCCCAACCATTGTGGCACAACTTTCACATCATCCTAATCATAAAAACATGGCAAGCAACAAAGAGGCAAGTCATCCACAAGAAGCTAAGAATAAAAGTACCCAAGAAGAAGAAGGGCTTATAGGTGGGAAGCAACAGACTAGTGCAATCATCACTAGGATGTTACAATCACAGCATAACATGTTCATGGTGCTTTGCAGGGGGCACCAGATGGCCAAAGATATCACTTTGTGAAAGATGTCGTCGATGATGGGTCGGGTGGTGTGGCAGATAAATGTCCTGGGGTGGACAACAAGCAGACCACTTAAAAATTTCAAATGTGCGCACAGAAAAATGAGCTCTCCTTAGCATTGAGCATCTGCATTTATTATTCAAATTATATCATATTTTATCATCTAAAAAAATCACTTTATCAATTATAAGATATCATTTTTAATATACCCAACATTTAAATTTAAAATTTTCTATTTTATTTTATTCATTAAAATAATATATTTTACAAAAAATTTTTTTTTTTCTTTTTTGTTTTTTTTCAATTTTATCTTCCTTCCAGAATCCTCCATCATCATCTTCCAGACTCCTTCTCCATCATCTAAATCAACCAAGTCCTCCATCATCATCATCCATATCAACCCAAATCGGCGAAATAAAAAAAAAACCATCACGCCATCCCAATACCACAGCCACCACAACGCCGATCACATATACCAGAAACCCAAAAAAAAAAAAAAAAACATTAACACCCACGCCGATCACAACGCCATAGCCACCACAGCTCCACGCTTGCCACCCACTGATCTTCGCCACACCAATCTTGCCACCCACTGATGTCCACCACGCCGATCTCCACCGTTGACAACACCTACGTTAATCTCGTCAAAACCCACGCGATCTCCATTGTTCTCGGTCGCACCACACACCTCCGTTAAGCAAAATCTAGCCAAATCAAAATGCATCATCAAACTCAGCAAACCCATCGGAACAAATCCCCCAAACGCCAAACGCCAACCCAAATTTGATCCAAACGCCAACAAATCCAACCAAACGCCGGAAACCCATGAAGAAACCCACGCCAGAAACCATGAATAACTCACGACCTCCACGCCTCCATCACAAAGTTGATCGAGCCTCCACATCGTTGCCTCCATGCTGTTGAAGAAGAAAGAACAGGAAGAAGAGAGAGTAGAAAGAAAGAGAGGAAAGATAAATGAAATTATTTTTGCAAAGAGAGAGAGAGAAGACCAAACCGTATAAAAAATAGTTTTATTTTTTTTAATTTTTTTTATTTTACCATGTGGCTACAGTGCGATTCTACATTTAGAATCACACTGTAGCTTAATTGTATTTTTATTTTTGCAATAGTTGTATTTTACAACTTTCAATGAAGATATCTTTTGGGCCTGAATTGTAAATATATTTGGATTGGCATACATTTGGGATTTCCCGTATTCAATGCTGATGCTCTAATGTGTAATTTGCAGCCTTGTAGATATATAGCAGTGAGCTACTGTGTGATAAATGGCTAGGGTATTAGGGTTGTGTAGGGTTTGTATTTGAGTTTTGCAATTTCATGAAGACAAATAAATAAAGAAAGAATTAAGAATAGCTGCAATTCATGTCAATTAACCTGAAGATAATATTTGCTTGTAGATCTTGTCATGTTCTAACTTTACTTCTATAAAAAAAAAATAAAATATGTAGTACAACAAATTTCAACTCGGTTCGAGTATGTTACTTAATTACAACCTTGTAGTGATTCCCAAATGTTTCAAGCAATTGGTTGAACAATATTGGCACCACAAACGTCGAAGTTGTGTCTTGAAGTCATGATTTAGTTAAAAAAGTTTGAATTGAAATCATGACTTCAAAGCACTATTTCAATTTAAAAGCTGAATTGCATGTAATAGGATAGTGTGTGATAAACATTGCCAAACATTGAAACTCAAGTGCTAAAAGTAATGATGCTTAAATAAATAGACTAAATTATGATACTGATTTCTAAATTTCAACCCCGAATTGAGATCTAGGGTATTGCAAATAATGCAATTTCACTCGATGGTTAAGATTGAGATTGGGAGTTGAAAAAAAAACAACTTTTAATTTTTGATAAAAAAGATTTAAAAAAAAGTAAGTAAAAGTGGAAGTCTAAAAAATGAAAGGAGAAAATAATTTTTGAGGGAAAGGAAGGAATTGCCCCTGATCTCAATCCCACAACCCCTCCGATATCATTGATTTTAGACCTATTGATGCAGTAATGTCATTCATCTACAAGTGCAAGGTAAGCCTAAGAGATAAAATAAATAACAGATTAAAAGAGTATGTGGGAGATTTGGTGGATTGAAATCAAACAACTTTGGTGGATTTTTGTGGAGGGAAGGATTGAGACAGGGGGACCCACTGTCTCCTGCCTCTTTGTATTGCCATGGAAGCCTTATATGCTGCTCAAATCCAAAGTTCTCTCATCTGGTCTGCTCATATTGTTATTATCATCATGCTTATAAGATCTCAAACCATGCTTGACATATATTTCAAATACTTAAAATTTTAAATGCATGTCCTAATCTACATGCCATAAAATGAAAAGAATCAACAACATAAACAAATTTGCAACATCTTTATTAATAGACAAAATGAGAGTTTAAATGTCATAATCTAGAGTGCCATAAAATGAAAAGAATCAGCAACATAAACAGATTTGGTTTGCAACATCTTTATTAATAGAAAAAATTGCAAATGTTTGGAGTAATTTTGATTATACTCTCTAAAGTTTAAATTTGATTTGCACCCCTAACATTACCTATTGATTTGAAAAGGACACTTCTATCTATAATTGTTAATGACTTGTCTGATAAGTGCTAACTAAGCTTAAAACAATGTAATCTTTTACTTTTAACAAATATAGACTTTGTTGAATGTAGGTATGAAGCTTTTTATCAAGCAAGAGGAATCACAAAACTTTCTGCTATCTGCTGAGAATTGATTTGGATGGCACGTAAGATGCTTAATATTAGAGGGTCTCATCCATTAGCTCCAAGGATACTTGCCAAAAAAAAAAATCAACTTTTCAATAATTTTTTTCAATTTCAGCTAAATAAGCTATTTCCAAATGGACCCTAAATATACTTTGATACTTTGGGCGATTCCGCTGGTCCATGTTTCTATCCTAGCTTTTTTTTTTTTTTTTTTTTTTGATGAACAAGACTTTATTCAAAGACAAAACAGAATTACAAAGAGGATACAAGAGCCTTATCCTTGATGATACTCTCAAAACAGGGAAACTTAGGAAACAATACAAAGAAAATATCCTAGCTAACATTTGTGTGGCTCTTAGTTTTGGGAAATCAATCATGTTCTATGGCCCTTTGGCCCATAACTTGGCTAGGTGGGCTTCCTATGGCCCTTTGGAGGGAAGGATCGCTATCCTTGGTGCTCTCATTTCATATAATTTTACGAGTCGGGTCCATCTTCATTGTTTGGGTGTATCTATTTTCTTTAATTTACTTTAATAATGTTATTGAGAGAGAAAGATAGAGATGCTACATCAATAATGGCCATACACATACTTCGGGTAGGTGGGCATCCTATGGCCCTTTCGAGGAAGGATTGCCATCTCCTCGGAACTTGGTGCGTTTGGGTGAGGGAGATGTGATCTCTTCCTTCTTTTTTTTTTTTTTTTTTTTGTGGCTGGATTAAAGGATTCAAGTACCCCACACAAGGAAGAGATCACATCTTGCAACAAGATGTGTTCTCTTCCTTGTGTGGCCTTTAATTTACTTCAACAACGTTATTTAACAAGAGAAAGAGACAACAAGATGTGTTCTCTTCCTTGGTGGCCTTAATTTACTTAAACAACGTTATTTAACAAGAGAAAGAGACAAAGAGAGAGAGAGAGAAACAAAGAATGCTCCATCAACAAGGCCATACACTTACATAAGACATAAAATTAAGTGTCATAGAGTGTTATCGTCAAAGAGAGCTAATTATCCCATCAACTACATTTTAGAACCAAAAAGAGTCAGTTTTATACTGTAATGGCTAATATAGTCGATATTTTTATAAGTTGTGTTAACGGGTACCGTAAAGTGTCCGTTAACAATAATTTTTTGACTTTTTTTAAAATTTTTTTTATAGTTTTTTTACAGCTTTATGTCATTTATAAACCGTGGGACCAGTTTTATAGAGAGAAAAAATATGTTAAAATAAACCATAGGGCTAGTTTTATGTCTTTTTCTCTTATTATTCAATTTTTTTTATTAAGGAACCTACTTTACTCCAACCTTAACAGGTCTCTCGATACTTGTTAACATTTTCTTATCATATTAACATCGGTGCATAAACAAGGTTGAAAGGTAGTGCTGTGAAATGTAGGGCGTACCATATTGTTTTGACCATATATAGAGATAAATTTTGTATATTGGTTGGTAAGTAATATTGGGTTTTAATTAAAACACAATTGTACCCATCAAAAAAAAAAAAAAATTACAACAATTGTGGTTTAAATGTACAATCAATTGTCTTTTTCATATATATATATATATGTGTGTGTGTGTGTGTATACCAGTAATAATAGTGTGTAAGTGTATTACAAATAGTACACTCGACCTCATGCCCATTGGCTTATATTCTCACACGGTTTCTCCGTTTTGGAATTTTTCTCTCATTTGAGTTTTTTGTTTTTCTCAACTAATTCTCTCTCATTTTTGTTTTTTTTTTTTTTTTGCTGACTTTGGGTTCGTTGAATAAAACTTATTATTAAAAATAAAAAATTAAAAATAATAACTAAAATAATTTTTAAATATATAAATAATATTACGGGACCTATTAATAAAAAAATTGTTAAAAAAGTACATATATATGCACGCACACAATATATAAATAGTGCACACAATGTGTAACAATGCGCACAATACACGCACGGACCCATTTGTCCTCCGCAGCAAAAAAAAGGAAAAAAAAAAAAAAAAAAAAAAAAAAAAGGAAAAACACACCTAGCAAAACGCGAAATCCAAGCAGGCAATTTATTATTTTAACTCTCTGAATGCGGGCAAACCAAAGGTTTTGTTGCAACTCCTTTTTATCTTTTTTTTTATAAACATTTTAAAAGTTTGAGGGTAGAGTGGCCTGTCAAACACTCAAACTACTTTATTTATTTATTTATTTATTTATTTTTTCACTAGCTCTTTGAATGTTTATTTTTATTATTGACTAAGTAGGATGGCATGGGCTTAAACACGGTCGGCATATGGGTTGTTTGCTTGTTTGTTTTTATTTTTATTTTTACAAAGGGTAGTTTTTTGGGTCTTGATTAAATATATTAATTTATATATACAAATATATAAAAGTTTTTATATAGTGATATTTTTTAAAGGGTATCTTACTATTGATACGTGGTATTGAAATATTTCATTCCTTTAATAAAACCAAATGGTAGGTTCACTTGGTGTAACTCAAATGGTAGTACATCTATTATATGCCTTGACGCCTTGTCCCGAGTCACGTCAATGGAGGAGTAACTGTCTACAATAATTGCTATGGGAAATATCACAAATATAATGTCTTTAATAATTGCTGTAATACCAGTAACACACGAATATTTGACATTAATTGTTTGCATCCACTCTGCCATATTGTTTTAGTGTTAGCACACAGACGGAGATCATATGGAAAGGAAGGTGGTGAAGAAGATGCACTTCCATTGTTTGAGACAAAAGAAGCAAGATTTGTAGGTGCATATAAGGTGTTGGCTTCACAGTCTTTGTGGGAATATGTTTGATATTTGTTTACAGATTGACACATATGCCAAGAGCTGGAGAGCAAGGGAGATGGGCTTGGATTGGTATGTTCGTGGCTGAGCTATGCTTCGGTTTGTACTGGATACTCACTCAGTCTTGTCGTTTTAAGGTTGTTTACCATTACCCTTTCAAGGAAGACTCTCATACAGGTTAGACCCCTCTCTCTCTCTCTCTCTCGAATATAGTATGAAGGTTTGGCTGTAAAATTTTAGATATAGCAGTGACGAAAAATTATTTTATGAAGCATCATGTGGATGCTTCACTGTACAGAGTTCTTCAAATATGAGAGAGGCACTCTATTAGTTGGTATCATGTGATATCTTCTAAAGAAAAATGATGGGTAAAAAAAAATGAGGTCAAAGACTCTCAAAAATATATGAAACTTATGATATTAGGATGATAGGATATGGTGACAATATTTGTATAGTCCAACCATATATTTCACTAATACATCTTGAATATAAAGGTTCTTTTGGATAGAAGTATTTGCCGAAAATTTTTGATTTCAAATTTTGGTTTTGATCAATAGATTATTACATAAAGTGTGAAAAAATTATACATTTTTTCTATTGAAAAAAATTCATGAATGAATAGTTTAAACCTTATTAATATGTATATTGAAAATGCTTAGACGGTAAGAGCATCCACAGCAGTGGAGCTAAAAATTTAGCAATTTAGCTCCACCAAAAGTACTTTATCTATTTTACCTACACATGCTGTAGCAGTGGATCTATTTTAGCTTTTAATACAATAAAATAATATAAATATCACAATAAAATAATATATCTACCACAATAAAATAATACATCTCACTACAATCAAAACACCACAATAAAACAGTAATGTGAACACAAAATAAAAAATTAATTTTTTTTAGCTCTCATGAACAGTACACATCTATAGATAGATGTGCACTGTAGCAATGAGCTAAAAAAATATAGATTTAGCTCCACTGCTGCATGCCTCTTTTTGGTGTTTTGGTAGAGCTAAAATAGCTATATAGCTATTTAGCTCCACTGCTGCAAGTGCTCTAAGAATTAAGCTATTAGAGGTTAGAGTTGATGCAGTGGTAAGTGTCTTTCATAAAATTGTGGGTTAGTCAAATAAAATGTCTTTCACTGTCCGATCAATGTTGACAATTATTAACAATATGTTAGTTGTTGTCAAATAAATGACACAGCAGGAATCTTGTGTTATTGGAAGAGATATTCTTGTTATTAGATCAAAATCCTTTTCTTAAAAAAAAAAATCAAAATCAAAATCCTTACCATATTTCTTAGAAGAAATTTTTAACTTTCTTGGGTAAAATCTCTTCTTTTTTTCCCCCTCAAAATACATTTTCTTTGCATGCTACAGATACAAAGACCAGTTACCGAGTGTTGACATTTTCGTCTGTACAGCAGACCCTAAGATAGAGCCACCAACTTTGGTGATCAACACCATTTTTTCAGTCATGTCCTACAATTATCCACCTGAGAAGTTGAGCATTTATCTTTCTGATGATGGTGCGTCGGAGCTGACATTTTATGCTCTCCTGGAGGCCTCTAGTTTCTCTAAGCATTGGATACCCTTTTGCAAAAAATTCAATATTAAACCAAGGTCCCCGAGTGCCTACTTTGCTCAGCAAATTGATGTTCAAGACATCACATATGGCCAAGAATGGTTGGCTATGAAGGCAAGTTTATGATATGTTTAGTTTTGCTAGTTTAATCAAATTAGAGTAGGGTGTGTATGGGTTGCGTTTAAAATATTTTTCAACCGAACCCAATCATTAAATTGAGAAATCTCCAATTCAGTCCATTAATTTGTGGTAGCTCTATAAATCAACCCAACACAAATTGTACGGATTAAGTTGTGGTCAATTTGTTGGGCCTAATAAAAATACTTCGGCCTTCATTCAACTAATTAAACTCATCATTCACTAAATGATTGCAATTGACACAACTAGGCCTAAAATTGCAGCTTCATCAAAATTAAGTCTCAAAATACCAAAGTTATCATACTAAGAAATTTAAACTAAGTCTCAGAATTCCAAAAATAAATAAATAAATATATATATATATATATATATATATATATATATATATATATTCTTTAAACCATAAATAACGTGGATTGGGTCTAGTTATTCGGGTTGAAAATTTTGTCAACTCAAATCTGACCCAATCGGAGCTTCAAAAAAGAAAAATTCAAAACGTAATCCAACCCATCAGTCCATGTATGACTAAAATACATTTTAATCCCTCTAACTTTAGTGTTGACATTATTTTTTGGTCTTTCAAAGTTGCAATTAACCTCTCTAAACTTTCAAATTGCTCTTAATTTGCCCTTTTTCAAGTTATGTTAACTATTGTCCACTACCCTAAAAAAACTTATATAAAGAAAATAAACACAAGGAACCAAAGTGATAGAAATCTGAAAGTTCAATAGATTAATTGCAAATTTTAAAACTTTGGGACCAAAACTAAAAGAACACCAAAGTTAGAGAAACTAAAATGTATTTTAATCAGATTATATTAACTCAATAATACCCTTAATCCATTTACCTATTTCAGTTGGTCCATCCCATGTTTGATAGAATTTTCCCTGAAATTAGTTTTGAGAAAAACTCCTCAAACCCACTGCATAAAAAAAAAAAAACCATCTAAATCATTATGTCACTTATTTAAGTGACTTTTTCTTTTTTTGAGAGTCATTTAAGTCACTTAATTGGTCATGTAAAACACAAATAGTAATTTAAATTTCTACAAAATAGATTGGGGTAATTCCTAATGCATTAATATTTACTGGCATGAGCTACAATATGTACATTCTACAAAGGCCCAAACCATGGCACAAGGCATGAACTAACAAATTTCATGATCCCGAAGCTTGAATAACTGAATTTTCCTGATGACAAAATGGACCGATGATAATTTTATGTGCTTTTAAAGGAACTATACAAAGAAATGGAAAATCGCATTGACTCAGTTGTTGAAATGGGCAAGATTCCAAAAGAAAGAAGGGATCGACACAAAGGATTTTTAGAATGGAATTCCAAAGTAACAAAGAAGGATCACCAGTCAATTGTGCAGGTAATTTTTGAATTTATGTTTATAATAAATTTTTTATTTCTATTATAATTGATCCATGAAACATGGTAAAAAAGGGGGAAGAATACCTCGAGGAAGTCATGTTTAGGGGTGGGAAAAGGTTCGAGCTGCAAGGTTAATAGAATTTTGTTACTATACCAAAAAAAAAAAAAAAAATCAAACAAGCTACCTGGAGTCAAAATCATTCCATTAACTGAATAACTTCTCCACCAAAATCTTATAATACACTCTTTTACAAATTGATTTTACTTATTATATTCTTCTTTTATTTCTATTCAATATTTGTCCTTTAATTTATAGATTATAATTGATGGAAGAGATAAAAGTGTGATGGATATTGATGGAGGAAGATTGCCAACACTGGTATACATGGCACGAGAAAAAAGACCCCAATGGCCCCATAACTTTAAAGCTGGGGCTATGAATGCACTGGTAAGATTTCGACTTTTGTACATGCATATGCAAATATATATATATATATATATATATATATATATTATTTTTTTTCTCTTCAACATATATTTTTTTGAAGTGAAATGAAAATAAAACATATAGAAGAGAAGTTTGATTAGTTTGCAAGTACGTGATGTAAGTATTTTGTGACCATTTTCACTTGATAATACTACTAATTTTTTGTTTGCTAGTATTTAGAAGACAATATTTCAAATGTGTAGATAAGGGTATCATCTGAGATAAGCAATGCTCCCTTCATCCTCAACTTGGACTGTGACATGTACGCAAATGATGCAGACGCAGTACGTGAGGCACTATGCTTTTTCATGGATGACAAGAGAGGCCATGAGATCTCTTTTGTGCAATATCCACAAAATTATGACAACATCATGAAGAATGACATTTATGGGTGTTCTTTTTCGGTTCCTAGTAATGTGGGTAATCTATGACTATGCCTTTGTTTTCAAGAAGAGAAATCTATATAAATTATTTAGTGGACTAACATGCTATAATTCTTGGTTATATATGAAGATTGAGTTTGCTGGTCTAGATGGATATGGTGCAGCCCCCTACTGTGGCACCGGATGTTTCCATCGAAGAGAGAGTCTTTGTGGAAAAGCGCATTCAAAGGATTACAAAGGTGAATGGGACATAAAAGCCAAAAAGAATGCAGAGAAAACTATTGATGAATTGGAAGAAGCATCAAAGTTCTTACTAATTGTATCTATGAGAAGGAAACTCAATGGGGGAACAAGGTCTCTCTCTCTCTCTCTCTCTCTCTCTCTCTCTCTTTGTGTGTGGACTTTTTAACCTTAAAAATGATAATTACAAAATGCAGAAGGGTCTAATTTATGGGTGCACGTCTGAAGATGTTGTAACTGGTTTGGCTATCCAATGTAGGGGTTGGAAATCAATTCATCATAATCCAAATAGAAAAGCCTTCTTGGGTGTTGCTCCAACTACCTTAGATGCTGCTCTTGTTCAACACAAGAGGTGGTCCGAAGGATTGTTTCAGATATTTTTCTCCAAGTATTGCCCTTTTATATATGGGCTTGGCAAGATAAAATTGGGTGCCCAGATGGCATATTCAATCTACCTTTTGTTTGCTCCAACTTCCATCCCGACACTGTATTATGTGATTGTTGCTCCTCTTTGCTTGCTCCATGGCATTTCCTTATTCCCTCAGGTTTGTACTTTTATCTTTCTTTTCTTATTAATAGATTAATGCAGAGTAGACGACATAAACGAAAAAAATTCTTGCGTATCTTGCGCATAATTTAATGATATATATGTGATATGCACCTTCGATGGCCCTTAGATTGTGTATTAAAAACAAAAATTTTCATATTGATAAATTTTTGGTTCGTCTAAACTAAAACTTGTGAGCAACTAAATAGCAATAGATCATGCAGAACAAAGAATAGTTCTATTGACATTTCCTATTTGACAATATAGAGATTATTTATACTAATTTCATGGACTCATCTTTCCAGGTTAAAAGCCTCTGGTTCTTGCCCATTGCCTATGTTTTTGTAGCCCAAAATGCTTGTGGCATAGCTGAGACCTTGAGCTGTGGAGATACACTCATAGCTTGGTGGAACTCACAACGAATGTGGGTGTTCCGAAGAACCACTTCATACCTTTTTGGGTTCATTGATGTCGTTAGATGGCAATTAGGCCTATCTAAAACAACATTTACCATCACCACTAAGGTGCATACAGAGGATGTGCTGAGGAGGTACGAGCAAGAAGTAATAGAGTTTGGAAGCTCAACTATCGCATTTACCATTATAGCATCATTGGCACTACTACAACTCTTTAGCTTAATTGGGGGAATCACAAAGATTGCTCTTGAATTGGAGTTCAAGTCATTAGAACAATTGATCATGCAAATTATTCTTAACTTGCTACTTGTCATGATCAACATACCAGTGTACCAAGTACTCCTCATCCGCCGCGATAATGGTCGCTTACCTGCCTCAATTTTGTTCAAGTCTTTTGTATTAGCTTCACTGGCTTGTTTGATGCCTATAATTTAACATTGTTTTCTGTAATGCAGATTCTACCGATCTTAGTATCCATGTGGTATGTATCTCCTTCATTAAAAAACAAAAAGTAGTATGTATCTCTTACTTTAAAATATGGCATTGGATTTGACTTGTAATATTGAAGGCTAGGGCTGAGGTAATATTATTTTCCACTATTTTAGAAATTTTAAAAAGAATATGGCTAATTTCAGAATTTGGAGTAAAGATATTTGAGACTAAGCCGATAAACAACTATGCTACTTTTTTCTTAAAAAAAAAAAAATTAGAATAGGACCAAAGTGGACCAAAGTTGATTTAATGGACCGAATTGGACCAATGTAGACCGAAAAGAACTGAAGTGGATCGAATAGGACCAAAGTAGATAGGATGTCCTGAATAGGACGAATGTGGACCGAACTGGACAGAAATAGGACAAAATGGACCGAATAGGACCAATTCAGACCAAATAGAACCAAACTGTACATAGTGGACCAAATAGGACCAAATAAACCAAAGTGGACCAAATAGAGGCAGGTGTTTTAAATCATATATCATGATTCATGATAATATTTTAAAGGGAAAGTGGTGTACAAACAGCGGGAGAATCTAGGTCAATGCTATTGTGGGGAAGAGAGTGAAGGAAGAGAGGCTTGAATGTTGAATAAGAGTGGTGATGGAAGAGAAGCCTTGCTGCATTATGGTCCATTTAGCATGGATTGAGGGGAAGGGAGGGGGAATAGAGGGGAGTTGAATGGAAATTAACCTAATTTTGGTCAACTCTACTCTACTCTCTTTGCTCTTCCTCCCTTCCCCCTCAATTCAAACATGCTGTTAGAGTTGTAGATAACTTTTAAGAGACCGTCACTTGCCTAAGGCTGGTCTTTTTTTTTTTTTTTTAAAAGAAAAAAATGCTAACATAGAAAGTTGTGTTTAAACTTTAAACCAAATTTGTATCCTTGGCTAAAAAAAGAAAGAGATTTAATCATATAATTTCTTGGTATCAATATATATATATATATATATATATATATATATATATATATATATATATATATTGTTAAACTTCTCCATATATTATTGCCCGAATTACTTTCAGTATACAGTAAAATATGAAGCCTCACTTTAGGAGAGCTAAATTGGCTCACGCCACCTAAATGAAAGTTCATACATTATCAATTATTAGAGTGTAACCATGTGCACATGCATTGGTACATTTAAAAACAATCACAATTTTATATATATATATATATATATAGATGAGATGAGATTAAGTTACACTAGGTTTAACTCTATAAAAAATACACATTTTTTAGACCATAGATTTCAAAAAGATCTAATGGTTAAAAACCACATCAGCCAACTAAATTAATTTGAGAGAATATTATATTATTTCATTTTTTACTTTATTTCTCTCTCCTAAATAATTTCTCCCTAACCTTGCACAAGTACCTATTCTTACCGTATTAATTTGCAAATTTGCTTTCTCATGGTCTTATTCTTAATATTCTTAAGTTGCAAATTAGTGAGTTGAAATTGCCGTCCATAATAATTTACTAAGGACGTGATTCATAATAAGAGAACATAAAATACATAATACATGTGTGATGTAAGAAATTAAGGTTTGAAGCCCCATGTTGAGGCTAAAGCTTGTGTTTGAGGCAACAACACAAACATGAAAACTTATGGGCTGTTTGGTAATGTATTTTAAACAACAATTTTCAGTGTTTAAATAACATTACACGTATTTTCACACATTTTTTTACCCACATGTATTTTCAAAAAATAAAAACAATGTTATTAGAACAACATTATCAAACGAGTTCTTACTGTTTCAAACTTCAAGGTTTATAAGAATTAAACTTTCTTTCCAACTTCTTTTTTCTTTTGAAAGCTAGTATTTAAAACTTACTGCCTCTCTGGCGTTTGCAATTGAATATTAATAATTACTTTTGCTAAGAGATTTTGAGTTTATGAATCCACTAGCATTTACGAATACAAATTGGAATTTTTTTTTAATGAATCCACTTGCGTTCATGAATGAGGGGTCATTGTTTTCCAACACAAATACAACATCATTTTATGGGAAAGGAAATTGAACTGCTGAAGTATAATTTCAATGGAGAGGATTAAGAAACATAAAGGTAAAGACAACAAAGTCCCTCAAGATTGCTTACAAAAAATTGTACAATTCCTTAGTTTTTGTTTTTGGCAATATATTAATGAGGAGGAATTTGAAAAGTAATAAATAAGGAGAGAGAGAGAGAGAGAGAGAGAGAGAGAATGCAATTAGTTAGGTGTGGATGTCAATAGTAATAAACATTTAATGATGCGTTTTTTAACCATTAGATCTCTTTGAAATCAATGAATTAAAAAAATGTGTAACTATTATATATGAAGTTATATCAGGTTTAACTTAAACTCAATCCTATATGTATATGATTTAGAATCTAATTGGCTCTAGATCTAGACTCTTCAGTTTTTGCACCTAATAATTCATTTGCCACAAAAATTAAAAAATTAGACAGGACACATTGTGCAAAATTGAATTTCAATTTAGAATCTAATTGAATTTAGACTCTTTGTTTTAAATATGGGTTCTAGTTAGCTCAACAGGCAAAATTTCTGATGGTTAAATAAGAGATCTAAAATTTAATCTCTGCTTCATCAAAAACTGATTGGTGTTTTGGTCTGATGGTAAATAATTATCATAAAAAATAAACCCCATAAGTTGAAACTCTTTAAAAAAAAAAAAAAAAAGTGTCAGATTTAATAAGTCTTCCACCTTTATAAAAACAAAAGGGACTGGCCTTAATTGATCTTTCTCGTTTCTTGGTTCTCTTGTAGAACAATAATAATTAATTGAAATCAATTGATAAGCCTCATTTTCTCTGCCCCCTCTCTCAAATGTTTTGTCTGCTTAATTCAATAATGGTTCTAAAAGAATAAGTTCTATTTGGCCAGAAATTCTACAAATTTGTTGGGTAAAGAAATAAAAAAAGACTATTAAAAAAGAGTTAAAAAAAAAAAAAAAACTTGAAGTGTTGGCACATCAGGATTATTTTTTCTTTCTGATTTTTTCGGTTCTGGATTGTGACATATCACTATATCAGTATTAAATTAAAGGATCTACTGATACATATGTCACAAATGACGAAAGAGATGATAGATAAAGAGAACACCACTGAACCTGCATTATGACATATCAGAAAATTGGATCATCCCTAAAAATTGTAACAATTCACAGTTAAATGAACAGTTCAGTTTCTAGTTTCCACAGCACCATTTTAAAATTATATATAGGTTGGCATGCCTTGATAGTTGGTAGATGAATAGAACATGACTGAACCTGTAATGATATATATATATTAGATAAAATTGGATCATTCTTAATTAAAAATTGTAACAATTTGTACTTTCATAGTTTAAATAAAAGGTTTGGTTTCTACATAAATACGTAAAGTCTGTAAACAATCGACGATGAAAAAAAAGATAGAATGCAATTCCTACATCAACAATAGCCATACACTTTGGTATCAAAAAAAATAAATGGCCATATACCGACATACCTATCTACCATTCTTGCCAAAGACATCTTTTGACAACCACGTTGTGGCCATGTGGGTGGTAAGAGTTGGAAACCATTTATCATGCCACACTTTATTTTCTTTTTTGCCATTACCAACCTGTCTTCGCAACCCTTGCTGCATTATGTGTTGAGCTGCTATAATATTACGCCTAGCATAAGAAGGATTACTTTACGGCCCTTAAAAAATCTTATAAACCAAAGTATTTGGATTAGTTTGTAAGCGCCACCCTTATTTTGCTAACAAAGTTGAATTAAAATCCTTTAATGTTTTAAAACCCGTCACCTCACAATCTTTTAGAATACATATCTTATCCCAACTAAATTAGCCATCTTCCTCTAATTAATTTCTTATCAAACTAGTCATTTCATCACAAAGATTATCTGAAATTTTAAAATAGCTGATCATATAAGTCAGGACAACCACGTTGTGAAACCCATTTGTTGCACAACTATGAATGGTCAATTCATGGGTACGTAAGCTATATGCGATAAAGATTGAACATGCGTTTATCTTGTATTGGTTTCAGTGTATTCAAGCACTAGAGGTAAGTGGTGTTCATCATTAATGGTCACGAAGTCTCGCATCAATTGTTACCCAAAACAAGAAAAAAAAAGTATTAAAAAAAAAGCATCCCCACAAAAAATAAAATAGTACTTTTTTTTTATTAAATTAAGAAGGGAGAATTATTCGCTAATGGAAAAAAAAGGAAAAGGAGAAAAAGTAGCATCATTATTGACGTTGACTTTGGTGTTAGGAGCCAATGGAGTAAAAACTTTATCTGCTATAATTGCATTAAATTTAACATATTTGAGTCAATTCTAAAAGATTTCTTCTACACCAATTTCACAGATAACAAACATGTGGTACAAAAGCGTTTCCACAGATTACAAAATTGTGGTATAAAAGTTGTGTGGGTGTCTCTGACTCTCTCTACGTTCTATTCTAAAACTACTACTTCCTTAGAAATATTGTTGCATCAAGTCATCAACTATAAAATATTCGTGCTTATTTTAACTCGAATTTTTCATTTGCACACATAGGCACACATACACACTGACAGAGAGATAATATGGGAAAGGATGCACTTCCATTGTTTGAGACAAAAGAAGCAAGATTTAGAGGTGCATATAAGGTGTTTGCTTCCACAGTGTTTGTTGGTATATGTTTGATATGGGTTTACAGATTGACACACATTCCAAGAGTTGGAGAGCAAGGAAGATGGGCTTGGATTGGTATGTTCATGGCTGAGTTATGCTTCGGTTTGTACTGGATGCTAACTCAGTCTTGTCGTTTCAAAGTTGTTTACAATCACCCTTTCAAGGAAAGACTCTCAGACAGGTTACAGCTCTCTCTCTCTCTCTCTCACGTAGTAGTTGATCTAGTTTAGGGCACACAGCTATATAAATTGACTGGTTTACAAATTTCTATTCTCAGAGAAAAACTCTTTCAATTCACACGGTCACACAACTCACACTGTGTTTTTATAATTGAAAAAGTGAGTTTAAACAGAGTAAAAGAAACACAGCCTATTGTTTCTCTGATTATTTGCTGGTACTACATTAAATATATGAGTGCGCTTTGATAAACATGTTACTGATTTACTCATGTGGTTGGTTCATTATTTGCTAAAATATAACCCAAATCAAAAGGCCACTCTTTCTCTTTTAGGCTTCTCAAAGTCGCTCAATATTTCTAAAGGTTGAGATATATAAAGTTTTTGGGTTCACTTCTCGATCATCATGGTAGATGATGAAATTATATGAAAGTATTTAACGAGAATTCTTTTGGATATAATATAAAAGGTTCTGTTGCCTGTTCTGTGGAAGTATTTGATGAGAAAGATTTAAATTTAAATTGAAATCCGTGTGTTGGAAGTTTAACGAAGTGTATGTGATTTCTATATGTGTGTGTATTTCTCAACAAAAAAAAAAAAAAGTACATGTGATTTCTATCTTTTTTATTTGTATTTTGTTGTCTAAGTATCAAATAATTTTTAATAATCATTTATTGTAATTGTGTTTATATATATATATATATTTGTAGGTACTCAGGATTTTCACCTCTCGGGCCAAGGGCTTTTTTGCCTCCTCTCTTCGGCGCAAGCTTATAAGTGAGAAAGTGAGAGGAGTTTTCTTCGATGTGGGACAATGGTGTCAAGTCAAACAAGGTTACAAGGCAAAAAAGCCATTGGCCCAAGAGGTGAAAATCTTGAGTACCTACAATAAAAGGCAACTTCTTTTTGTGTGGCTTTGTACTCCCAGGGAAACTATTTTTTTGTACTCCCTGGGGAACTTGTCCCACATCAAGAAAATCTCCCTCCACTTTCTCACTTAATAATTGATGGTACACTCTTCTCTTCAGCGCAAGCTTATAAGTGAGAAAGTGGAGGGGGGATTTTCTCGATGAGGGACAAGTTCCCCAGGGAGTACAAAAAAATAGTTTTCCTAAGAGTACAAAGCCACACAAAAAGAAGTTTCCTTTTATTGTGGGGACACTTTTTAGCTTCTGTCCAAGCAAGTGTTGCACTTGTACTTGGTTTTGGCTTTTTTTTCATGAATCCCACATCGAAGACTTACTTCCCCACTTTCTGCCTTATAAGCGTGAGCTGAAGGAAGTAGTGTACCATCGGTTATTTATCACACCATCTAAAAAAAGGGAAATGATATGTTTGAAATATTTTTACAACAAATCTTAAGCGGTAGTAGGGCCAGCTCACTAGGTGATGCAATTGATGCAATCGCCTAAGGCCTCCAAATAAAAGAAGGCCTTGACTTGTAAAAATATATATATATATATATATAATATATTTATTTATATATTTTAATTAAAAAAATTTAAACACTTTTATTGGTCAATAAAATGCATTAAAAAGGCTTCATCATATCCTAAATTATTTCACTACACAATTGATTGATGGGACACGTTTTCACTATGATAGGACCTTTTTCTGCCCCTTTCTTACTTCACTGCACAAGTCGGCCTTGGTATTAAGTCATAGGACAGGCTGGGAAAATATTAATACAAAATATTGATACAAAATTCTGCCTTGGACCCTTTTCTGCTATCATGGACCCTTTTGGTAGAATAGTTTGAGATGAGATTTTTTGTAATTTTTTAAAATACGTGTGGATGAAAAAAGTGTGTGAAAAAGTGTGTAATATTGTTTAAAATGTAAAAATATGAGTTTAAGTTGGCCTACCAAATAGACCCTTAGTTTTTTAAAATTAAAATTAATATAATCTTTTTTAAGGTCTATTATGTCACAAGAAAGATTAAGTGAATCAACTATATTATCAATTAAAAAAAATGTTAGAGGAACTTAAATACGAAAACTTAATTTGTAATTTTGCATCTCAAAAAGCAAGAAAAATAGACTTTAGATAAAAAAAATCAATATATATTATTTGATTAATATTTAGATATAAAAAGGCCCTACTTAAAATTTTTGCATAAGGCCTACAAAGTTGTTGAGCCGGCCTTTAGTGGTAGGTTGTTATGGATGGACAAAAAAATAATTTTAGTTGTGAGATTCAAATTAAAAATAATAACAAACTTATTATCTATAATTTGTTGTGAAAATGTTATGGCATGACACATCTCTTAAAGAAAATATAATTTGGTAAGATTTTAATGGATGGTTGATATATAGAAAAAAAAAATTAAGATCAATTAAAAAAATATAATAGAATAATGACATGTAAAATTATGTAGTCTTAAAAATTTTTGTGGCAAAATATTATGAGGTAAACTAAAAAGTCAAATGTCTTTCGTTTTGTATAATGCATGGGAAAGTTCCACAAAATATAATCTTTTCCCTCAATTTTATTTTTTTATAAATATCAAATTTGATAATTATAGCAATTATTAATAGAAATATATCATAATTGTGTTCTTAATTTGAATCATTTATTCTACCACTTACAAGAAATGATGTGGAAATATTTAAAAAAATTGGAAGATATAAATATAATAAATGTTATGTACATAAAATTTTCACAATAAATCTTAAGTGATATGCTTTTTATTTTTATTTTTAATGGGACCTAAGTGATATGTTGTTACTAACTATTATTGTGAATTAGAACCACTAACAATTTACTACTTCTTTATTATGAAAGAGTTGTGAAAATATTGTAAATGTAACATTTCTCTATAAATATAAGGTTTATAAACAATCTCTATAGGATTTAATTTCAATTAAAAAATATATATTTAATAAAAGTAATTATTCATCCATTATATTTTCACAATAATTCTTAGTTGGTAACCTGTTATTGATTATTATAATATGGGATCACCACTGACATCACTTTTTTTATTCATAAATAACAGTTTGTCATCTAAAATTTGTTATAAAAATATTATGAACTTTACATTAATTTTAAAATAATCTTTTCATCATAATACAACAAGAATCATGTAATACCAATTCGGTTATTACCTACTCTTTTCCATTTAATATTAAATGGAAAAGAGTAGGTAACTGAATTTCTATCCTTAAATGGAGAAAGGAAAAAAGAAATAAAAATTTGCGTCCGCATGTCACTATTCTCAATTATTGTTAGATGAAATTTATTATTACTCTAATTCCAAAAATGTAAGAATAATGGTTTAGTAGTTAGGTTTCTCATTTTTTAACCGTTTAAACTTTTGAAATAATCAATGATTTATCTTCAAAAAATTATTTTCTTACGTAAAATCCTATTTTAATTTTTGTTATTTTGTTGCTCAATATACACTTTCTTTGCATGTTACAGATACGAAAAGAAGTTACCCAATGTCGACATTTTTGTGTGCACGGCAGACCCTAAGATGGAGCCACCAACTTTGGTGATCAATACCATTTTATCAGTAATATCATACAATTATCCACCTAAGAAGCTGAGTGTTTATCTTTCTGATGATGGTGGGTCAGAGTTGACATTCTATTCTCTTATAGAGGCTTCTAATTTCTCTAAGCACTGGATACCCTTTTGCAAGAAATTTAATATTAAACCAAGGTCTCCGGGTGCTTACTTTGCCCAACAAATTGATGTTCAAAACATCACATATGCCCAAGAATGGTTGGCTATGAAGGTTAGTTCATTGTATGTTTAGTTAGGTTAGCTCGATCAAATTAAAGGGTTTAAAATTTGAGAAAAGTTAATAGATGTTTTAAGGATATTGGTTTACGGTTTAATTTTTTGATAGTTTTTTTTTTTTTTTTTTAATATTTTACATAAAATTGTTATCATTTTTTTTTTTTTTTATATACAAAATACAAATTCTCCTCTAGCTTAATCTAAGTGTATATGTGTATGAAACTTCTTCTTGAAGACTTGAATCCCGGCTCTTGCCCCCCACACCCTATAAACATTTATACTTGTGTCAAAATTTTCTTAAAATAGTTTATTAACAATTGTCCTATATAAGGGCATACATTAATAGAACTCTTAAAAATTTATGACTAAACTACCTTTTATTTCCTCTACCTTTAATGTTGTTGTCTTGTTGACATTTTAGTTATTTAGGGCCAGTTTTGTATAATTGTTCTAATAATGTTATTTGTATTTTTTAGAAATACATGTAAGTAAAAGGTGTGTGTGAAAAACGTATAATATTATTTAAATATTGAAAACTGTTGTTTAAAATACACTACCAAACAGTCCCTTAATTATCAAAACTTGCAATTAATCGCTCAACTTTAAATTGTTGTTAATTTGACCCTCTTATCAAGTTTTGTTAATGATTGACTATTAATTACTTTAATGATGTAGTTTTATTTTTATTGAAAAATATATATTTGTTTTTACATTTTGGCCCATTCTTGTTTTAGTCCCTAACTTTTAGGAGCACCTACCTTCAAGGTTGTCAAAATCGGGATCCTATGTAGGATCGTGGAAGGTAGGTAGGATCGAAAATCGTAGGATCGAATCGTGGATAGTAAAATTCTACCTATTTTCAGATTTTAAGCAAAAAACGTATTGATAGTGACTTTGTATGTTATATAATCACTTAAAATATGAATCCATCCATTAAAAAAAAATTGCATCATAAAATGTAATTTGCAGGCACTATATCGTTCTTATGTCATTCTAATAATGCAAAATATATTTAACTTTTGACATAATGTATCTAAAAAGTTCAGTACATGTTTAATTAGAACTAAGTACCAAAGTATTATCTAAACAAATGGAAAATTCACTTAATTTTCTTTCTAGCCAAAGTAGACATTGTATATTTGTACTAGAGCTGCAAAAAAAAAAGACACCAAGATACAGAGTATGCTCAAAAAATCACACAAAGAATTCATTAAACAGGTTGTGTGCAATTCTAAACTACTAATTGTGTTTACTAATATTTCTCAAAGATTCAAATACTGAAGATCATGTTTCATAATTTTTCAAATTTGACTTAATTTAGTTAACAAAATAAAAAAATAAAAATCTTAAAAGCTTTGTCAAAATCATATACACAACACAACAATATGGAATCAAACTACCAAAGTACAAATAAATGATAAACTACTAAGTACTAACTACCAAAATAAATTACCAGAAAGGTTAAAGGCAGCGATGGCTCACGACAACATCATTGAGAGGCCTGCGTGGGATTGAGGTGCTGGGTTTTTGACTGGGTTTTTTTTTTTTATAAAAAAAAAACGTTAAACTTAAGTTAAGAAAGCTTCAAAGCAGTGATGACTCACCATTAACAGGGCTGAGAGGTGCTGGGTTTTTGACAGAGGGTTGAGGAGGCACGGGACAGAGGTGTGTGCTGGAGTTTTGTGTTTCTAAATAATTTAAGTTTTGTTTTTGAAAACGTTAAATTTATACCATAGATTTTTTTGAGATTTTATGTTGACATAAGGGTGAATTTGGGACTTCAATTTATTATTGGGTTTCTAAAACCTGTTGGACTTGTGGGTTTAGGTTTACCCAAATGAATCCCACATAAAAAAAAAAAAAAAAATTCAAGCTAAATGGTAGGATCGGTAGGATCCCATACAATCCTACGATCCTATACGATCCTACACAATCCTACCTACGATCCTAACATTTTTGCGATCCTGCTACGATTTTAAACTTTTTGGTGAGGTAGGATCATAAAATCGTGCGATTTTACGATCCGGATCGCGATTTTGACAACCATGCCTATCTTAGTCTTTAGAAATTGAAAACTATTTCCATTTTGGTCTTTACCATCATCTTAATAATGGAAATATCTTATATGATAGACAAAGTACTTTGTTAGTTTATTTTTATTTATTTATTTTTTATATTTTATACTTATATGAACATTAAAAATTGAAAAATGTATATCCATAACATTTTAAGAAATTATTTTAAAAAAAACCTAGATCAAAAATTAAAAATTGAACCTTAAATCTAATCAAATTAATTAAATAACATCACGTTCTTTTTCGTAAGAACATCACGTTCTTCTTTCCCTAGAACATGAACTTCATGTTCTTCCCCAGCATACAAACTAAATTCCAGAAACCATAAACTCAGAAATTTTCTTGAGAAACAAACACAAGATAAAAAAACCAAGAAAATTCAGCTAAAAAAATAATCAAAAATTTCAAAGCGTCCATTTTTTCAAACCCTAGCAAAATCATCAAATCCCAAAGCCACAAAGCACCAAATCAATCCAAACATACATCCAACCCGAACAAACAATCTCAAACACTCAAACCCAAACCCAAAAATACCCAGCCACCACCGCCACTACCAATCAAACAATAAAACCCACCACCACCACCACCCGATCAAACCATCAAGAGAGAGAGAGAATCAGGTTTGGGGTGAGAAGATGTTAAGATTAAGAGAACAAGAACCCATTGTGTTTAGCTCTCTTCTGGGTTGGTTTTGAATTAGGATCTGTACTTGTAGTGAAGCCTTTGGTGCATTGAAGCTGAAATCTGGTCTCTTGGTGGCATATTTAAGTGTTTTTGGAGGCTAAAAATTCAGGTCTTGGAACTAGTCAACTGTGGAGCTGCAAGCAGAGCAGAAAGCCAAAAGCTTTTTTGTGAGTTGGGACTTTATTTTTTTGATGAGTTGTGAGTTGGGACTTGGAGCTGCAATGTTGAGGTTCATAATTTGGTGAAGTTTTTTTTTGTTTTGTTTTTTACCATGAACTTGTGTGTTCAAAGTTGGAATCTTTGGGGGTTGTGGGTGACAATTGTAAGGTGCGAATGAGAATTAATGTGCTTTGTAGTGAATACGGTTTGTGTTAATATTAAGAGAAATGAAATGATCTGAATTTATGTATTTTGTTTTTATGAAGAGTTTTTATTTATTTTATTTTTTATACCTTTCTCAGCCTTTTTGGCTAAGATTCAGTATTTTTGTGTTTTTAATTTTTTTTTTAAGTTATTAAATTATTATTTTTAAATCTGATGCTGACTTGATATTTTTTATTTTATTTTATTAGTCACATTACCATTTAACATATTAATAGTGTATTTCATTTGTCGCGTATGTTTTTTCCGTTACTGAAATGATAGTAAGGATTAAAATAGCAACAGCTTTTGATTTATAATACTAAGGTAGGTGTGCTTAAAAATTAGGGACCAAAATGAGAATTCACCTAAAATGTAGGACCAAAAGTGCATTTTAATATTTATTTTTAAGAACTCATTAAAAAAAAAAAAAAAGAGTAAGGAAATTCCTAATTCATTGATGTTTAATGGCATGAGCATGAGGCATGAGGCATCAAACCATGGCATGAGGCATATTGAACTAACATATTGCATGACCCCAAAGTTAGAATAACAAAACTTCTCTTGATGACAAATTTGATTGATCTTATTTTTATGTTTTTTAAAGAATCTATATGAAGAAATGGAAAACCGAATTAACTCAGCTGTTAAAATGGGCACAATTCCAAAAGAAACAAGGGATCAACACAAAGGATTTTCAGAATGGAACTCCAAAGTAACGAAGCAAGATCACCAATCGATTGTGCAGGTAATTCTTACAATTTTTTTTTAATAATAAAACTTAATTTCTTGTTGAGTTAGTATTATTACACCTTCTCAAAAAAAAAAAAAAAAAAAAAAAGCTTTATCAATTATCATGCCTTCAATTAAATGCTCTTATTTAATGCAATAATCGAATCCTAATTCGTCAAATGAACCATCTCCACCAATATTTTAGAATACTCTTTTACAATTTTATTTATTTATTTATTACATGTAATTTTTAAATAAAAAAATTGGTTCAATGTTTGCCTTTTTTTAGATTATAATTAATGGAATGGACAAAAATGCAATGGATATTGATGGACAACAATTGCCAACATTGGTATACATGGCACGAGAAAAAAGACCGCAGTGCCCTCACAACTTCAAAGCTGGAGCTATGAATGCACTAGTAAGCTTTAGACTTCCATACATGGGTATAGTTGAAGATAAACATAGTATAACTTTTGTTTCTGTTACACCACTTCATGACTCTCCATTGGGCGTTTTTCTATAATTTCATGGTTGGATTAAATTGTATTCTTATACCTTACAAGCATGCAAGATGTTAAGATTATTAAATATCAATAACTATCTTATCTATTTTTTCTTCTTTCTTTTTTCCCATTTTTTTTAATACAAAATAACTATCTTATCTTTAAAGTGATTAAATTTTAGGGTTTTGAATTCTAAAATTATATACCAAACATGAGTTTATGAATTAAATTGTATGATAATATTTCATGTACAGGAAATTTGATGTGTGTGTGCAGTGTATACAGATTAGAGAGAATATATAATCCACCCATGAGGCTTTCATAATAATATTCTAATGAAAATTGATTAAGTGGTATAACATTAAGTGAGTATTACACCAATTACTTTTAATACATGTTCTTTAATGTCTCTTCTACATAAATGTTGCTAAAGTGAAATGTAAATAAGCATACAAACAAAATAAAAAAGTTTGTTTAGTTTATAAGTATATGCAATAATTATGTAAATTTTATGACCATGGCCACTTTATAATGTTACTAATTTTATTTTTCAAAGTATTTTGACGAAGGTTATTTCACATGTGCAGATAAGAGTGTCTTCAAAGATAAGCAATGCCCCAATTATCCTGAACTTAGACTGTGACATGTATGCAAATGATGTAGACACAATACGAGAGATATTGTGTTTTTTCATGGACGAAAAGAGAGGTCATGAGATCTCTTTCGTGCAATTTCCACAACAATATAACAACATCACCAAGAATGATATTTATGCAGGTTCTTATTCAGTTACTAACAATGTGAGTAATCTATGACTATGCCTTTGTTTTCAAGAAGAGAAACCAATGTTGATCCTTTTGGTGAACTGATATACTATTATTCATGGTTAAATATGAAGGTTGAGCTTGCTGGTATAGGTGGATATGGTGCAGCCTTGTATTGTGGCACTGGATGTTTCCATCGAAGAGAGAGTCTATGCGGAAAGGTGTATTCCAAGGATTATAGAGGAGAATTGAATCTAGAAGCCAAGAAGAATAATGATAGAACTGTTAATGAATTGGAAGAATTATCAAAAGTTCTTGCTAATTGTAGTGCTGAGAAGGACACTCAATGGGGGAAAAACGTCTCTCTCTCTCTCTCTCTCTCTCTCTCACACACACACACACACACAATCACATTTGTGTGTAGAAATTTTAATGAAAATGGTAATTATATTTGCAGATGGGGCTGATTTATGGGTGCCCAGTTGAAGACATTGTAACTGGCTTGACTATCCAATGTAGGGGTTGGAAATCACTTTATTATAATCCAGATAAAAAGGCATTTTTGGGTGTTGGTCCAACTACTTTAGATACAGTTCTTATTCAACACAAGAGGTGGTCTGAGGGCATGTTTCAAATATTTTTCTCCAAGTATTGCCCTTTCATATATGGGCAGGGAAAGATAAAATTTGGTGCTCAGATGGGATATTGTATTTATCTTTTATGGGCTCCAATTTCCTTCCCAACACTCTATTATGTGATTGTTCCATCTCTTTGCTTGCTCCATGGCATTTCCTTATTCTCTCAGGTTTATCTTTTATCTTTATTTTCTTATTTTATATAATTTAATGCATATAATAGATGTCATTAAAGAAAGAATTCATGCTTATCACGCACATAATTTTAATCATATATGTTTTGTGCTCCTTCAATACTTCAATGGCCCTTAGATTATATATTAAACACAAAAAATTCCATATTCACAACTTTATGTTTAGTCGAGAAATGAAATTTGTGAGCAACTACGTAGCAACAAGTCAAGTAAAAAGTGCTTTCTTATGACGTTCCTATTGTAGAGCTTATATATACTGATTTCATGGCCTCATTTTCCAGGTTAAAAGCATATGGTTCTTGCCCTTTGCTTATGTTTTTGTAGCAAGGAACGTTGGCAGCATAGCAGAGGCCTTGAGTTGTGGGGTTACTCTCAAAGCTTGGTGGAATTGGCAACGAATGTGGGTGATCCAAAGAACTACCTCATTCTTTTTTGGGTTCATTGACACCATTAGCAGACAATTAGGCCTCTCTGAAACAACATTTGCGCTAACAACTAAGGTATGTACAGAGGATGTGTTGAAGAGGTACAGGCAAGAAGTCATAGACTTTGGAAGCCCAACTATCATGCTTACCATTATAGCAACATTGGCATTACTAAACCTCTTCAGCTTAATTGGGGAAATCAGAAAGATTGTTCTGGATTTTGAGTTCAAGGTGTTAGACCAGTTAATCATGCAGGTTATTCTTGAATTGCTACTTGTCTTGATCAACATACCAGTGTACCAAGGACTCTTCATCCGCAATGACAAGGGTCGTATACCATCCTCAGTTCTGTTCAAGTCTATTGTTTTAGCTTCAATGGCTTGTTTGATACCTATAATTTGACATAGTATACCATAATGTAGATTGTACCAATTTTAGTAGCCATGTGGTATGTAGCTTTTCCTTTAAAATAAGGCCCTGGACATTACTTGTACTGTTGAGTTATGGTCATTTCCATTGTTTGTGATATATCAGACCCAAGTTCATATGGACTATGTGGAGCTATGATCTTTGTGATATATCTATTTTTCTTTCCAAGTTATATGCGATCGAGGATCAATAATTAATTATTTACCTTTCTTCTTGTCCTCAACAAGGCAAAGGTGTTTTCCCTCACCATTTAGGTAATGACTAATTGGCATTTTCAAAGTACTTTAATGATTTGTTTTCGTAGCATAAATGACTTCAGTCTAACTCTGATAAGCAAAAAGGGTGCATCCCAAATGCTTAATAAGCAATACTAGTCCTCCATTTCAGCAGCAATTATAGCCTATGCATACAAACAAGATTTGCTAGTGGCAAGAACGAGCCCAGCTGCCCAGGGTGAACTATTCAGAATGATTTGGTATGTATTTCATGAGGCTAACATCACATGAAGTCCCGCAAAGGACATATACTCCATGCCTATGCAAGATCAAGTTTGGCCTGAGACTCCCTTCTTTGTTCTAATTTATGCTTTGCATTATGTTGGTTCTATCATGCAGCCTTCTATCATTTAGACATGGTGTTAAGTTGTCCACAAAGTTGTCCATAGGATTCTTTGCTACTTTATGTCACGCTTTCCTTGAAGGCATATAATCATCTGTTCTTAGAATCTTGTACCACATGGGCACATGCTATGGGTGGGGGTGGCTGCTAGTGAAATTATTGCTTAGTGTTTCCATAGAAATTGGTACTACTAATGGGTTCAGTGTCTAGTTGCACTAAGCCCATTATGATGAAGGGTTCAGTGCAACTAGACACTAGACCCAAGCCAAGTTTATTATAAATTTAGATAACACTTCTTTACTTTTAGTGGCATGAGAATTCTACACATTTTTATCTATTTATAATAGTTCGACAGTTGGGGAAGGTGGAAGAAAATGAAACTTTCTCGAGTATGCCATTAAGTTCATCCTCTACCTTGGTTTGCAACACCATTTGTTTCCCTGATCTGTCATCTTCTAGCTCATTAATGGATATTCTCTAAAGATCAGAGGTTTCTATCAACCTCTTGATAATTGTCGTGTATCACTCGCGTTCCTGACCATTCATGTTGGTGACCCCAACGCATCTCGAATATAAAATTTGGCTTGATTTGACTATACCAATTGGAGTTTTGTTTTGTTTTATTGTTGTGGTCCTTTGATTTATACACACTTTGCTATTACACATGGTTGGTTATGAAGATAGGAAAGGAATGTGTTTGATTAATTTTTTGATGGAAGCATTATTTTTACAGATTTTATTGTACAGTTTTTTTATTACTACAACAAAATTCAACAGTATTTTCTTTGCAAACTTAGGTCAACATAAATCAAAATAAAAAAAAAAAAATTTCACCTACACAGCTTCACGTCTACATCCATTACAACTCAAAACAAGATTGTTGTGAAAATTTTGTGAGATTTTGTTGTGTTTCTAGAAATTCTCTTTACTTTAACTTCATATTTTGTACAATTATTATTTCTTTATAATTATTACTTCCTATTTCCACTCCCTTGTGTATTTGATCATATTCACAACTATGAGTTTTTGAATTAATCAGGAACTTGATCGTAACTTTATAATTTTAAAGACAAAATAAAAAAAAACTTTGTAAAATTTTTAAGTATTAAAATAAATAAGTGTTTTTCCTTTAAAAAAGAAAAAGAAAAAGAAAAAGAAAAAAAAAAGGCGTGTGGGCTTAATTAAACTTGGGCTTTAACTTTTATACTTTTTTTTTTTTTGTTGAAGGCAAACGTTTATACATTAATAAGTTGGTATAAATTGATAGTCCTTATTTCCTTTGCTCTCTCTATCTTAATGTCTATACGTTCTTTTCAATCAAGGTTGTAAGAATTAGTTTTATTGGCTAGAAATTCCTCAAATTTGTCTGGTAAAGAGAATAAAAGTACTTCGTATCCGTTTGGATACTAATGAAAACTAAAAATTCTTCAAATTTTTTTTTTTTAGAAAAGGGCTACAAGTGAAATTATGCATTGTTTAGACTGGATTCCACAGTACTATTCACACATTTAAAAATTATTTTATTACAGTATTTTTAATTTTTGATTTTCAGTAAAATAAATAGCATATATATATATATATATATATATATATAAAGAAAATTCCCGGAGCAAGTGACACATTAGGATTAATAAATACGAGGGCCTACCCGAAATATTCATGGAAGAGGTAGGGACGTAGGGTTGTGGAGGGAAATGTGAAAAAAAAAAAAGAAAAAAGAAAAAAAAAGGGTTGTACTTTTCTGGTTGGTTGGCACGACAAAGAGATGGTTAATGAAGGGAGCACAACCTGACACGGTCATTTACTCATAACCTTCTGAAATTATGAATCCTATTCAATGCTACATTAATGCTACATTGCTACCGCTAACTACTCTAATTGGATGCTCTTGGAGTATACAATTATTGGATGTCCTGGGGAAAGGTTATGCTGTGATCTTTCCTTTTATATTTAGGGTTCATATATTTTTTTAGATTTTTTTTTTTTTTGAAAATTGAAAAAGCTTACATTGCTACTGCTAACTACTCTAATTGGATGCTTCTGAAGTATACAATTATTACATGTCCTAGGAAAAGGTAATGCTGTGATCTTTCCTTTTATATTTAGGGTCCACATCCTTTTTTTAGAAATTTTTTTTTTCAAAAATTGAAAAAACTTAGATTGCTACCGCTAACTACTCTAATTGGATGCTCTTGGAGTATATAATTATTGGATGTCCTGGGAAAAGGTAATGCTGTGATCATTCCTTTTATATTTAGGGTCCACATCCTTTTTTTTAGAAAAAGTTTTTTAAAAATTAAAAAAATTGTCAAAACTTTTTTAATTCTTGACAATTTTTTTTAAAAAATGATAAATTATTATGTTCACCAAGGGCACACATTAGCAAAATCTTTATATTTATGTTGAGATTCCATCATGAATTAAATTTAGGGCAAAATTCAGATACAGTTCTTTATATACTGTTCTTAGATTCACCTTTTAAAAATCTACGACCTGTCTAATTGAATAACTAAACTAACACAGTTTTAATGCCGATCTCTCTCTCTTTTCTTTCTTTTCTTTCCCCCCCCCCCCCCCTTTTTTTTTTTTTTTTTTTTCACTTGTGCGTGTGAGAGAACCCAACTGCAAATTTCTCAAACTTCTCCCAAACAATATTAGAAAAATAAAATCTGGCTTCAGAAGGACAAGCTTGGAATGATATTCTCCATTAATCCCATTATTTTCATTAGAAGATTATTGATTTGTTCATACTTTGTATGCTAGACAGATGCCTTTTTAAATAATTAAAAAGAAAAGAAAGAAAAAAAGAAGATGAAGACTGCCATAGCAACGTACTGCTTGGATAAATCTAATTCTCATAAGTTTGGAACAAATAGCCATTTATACGGTAAAAGCAGATCCATCCATTCATTCCCAGTAAACACAAATTAGAGAAAAAAAGAGGGGGGGGGGGGGGGGGGTTCCCATCAAAACCTACTCTACTACAACTCTACCCAAACCCAATTCTCTACATGCTGCAACCACCTCTATAATCTCTCCTTCGTGTCATCGTTCTCCCCTAGTTAGACCCAAGTGATTGTCTTTGAGAAATCAGATCTGAAGCCAATGAGTTTTCTTTTCTCACAGACAAGGGAAAGAAAAATATAACAGAAGAAAGTTACGGTACTTTAACAGTGTTTGTTTAATTATTCATCTAGACAAGTGGCAAATTTTTAGGAGGAGAATCTAAGGAACTGTATATAAGTAACTGTATCTAAGTTTTGCCCTTAAATTTAACTAGTGGAATTTAGTATAAATGTAAAAAGAGAGTCCATTACTATCTTTGACATATTGGTTTTATGACATTAATCACATGAGATTTTATGTCAAACTAAAAATACAAATGGATGATTTTATGCATCATAAATGTTGTACTCATTACTCATTAAATATGTGAGATAACTAAAAATATGCATTGATAGCTTTTATCAATTATCACATAACAGGTTGGAGGTAAACTTTTTCCATCCTTTTGTGGAGTCTTCTCCTTTGGCATGACCCTTCACTAATTAAATTTATGATATAATCTATCATATATGTGAGAAGAAAGATTGTCATGCCATTATATTCAGGGAGCACCCAATAATTCTCTTTGGCGAAGAGAGATTTTAAACTCTAAACGTTTCTGTTGGAAATACTAACAAGTGTCTTGAGCTAAAAGGCTCTTTGTTGTAAAAATCATTTTACTTTTACCAGTTATGAATAAAGCTACTCTACAATCAAAATGGTCCTCTATATTATACCTCTTCTAGAGTTCCAAATCACCCTTAATGTTCTTGTTGATTGTTATATTTATGGTGTAAGGAGCCAAATTGGCAGTCAATTTAATATAAAAAGAACAAAGTTTAACAATAAACTTAGTTGGAACCTTATTCTAGAACCAACAATAGAAAAATGACATATGAGAAGGGAAATTACCACGAAATTCCCAACCTGTGAGAACAAAATATAAAGAAAAAAAAAAACACACACACCAAAGAAAAATAATTACATGCATAAAACAATTTACGTGGTTCCGCAATATGCCTACGTTCACAGAGTTGTAGGGATTTCACTATTATCAGGGAAAAGTACAAAGTGAGGCTACAATCTTTCTCACTCTCTAAAAACGACAACAATAAATCCTAATTACAAAACAGCGTTTTCTACATCCTGTGCATAAGATTCACAATGGGCTACAAAACAAGCCAATTTTTTTTTCCGCTGGAGCGCTCATGGACTAAGCCTTAGAAAATCTCCCATGAAAAACCATGTAACATTATTTGGGTCGGGTCTGGTTGTCAACTGGATCAAACATAACCAGGCTCCACAAAACCCAACAATATGTCTTAGTCATGTCCAACATATGACTTACTAAACCACAATTAAGTGATAGTATACAATCAACTATTAAGGATCCAATCAAGTTTGTAACAAAACTTTATTCGTATAAAGGACTGTTTTCAAGAATAACATTAATAAAATTTCACTTTAAAAGAAAAATTAACAGGATTTGAATATGACCTGAAAAGTACTCTCTACCCAATAATTTTTTTATTTGTTATAGATGAGATTTGATAATAAAAAAATCACTCTTAGTGTGATCTATTTTATATTCTACAGACTAATAATTACAATATGTCATGTGTGCATATATATATATATATATATATATATATATATATATATAAAAGAGTGTATGACAAATTAGATTTGTGGAGTATAAAATAAAACACTTAGTTAGAATATAGATAGTTTTTATTGTGAGAATTAAGCTAAATTTCTATTTACAAAAAAAAAAAAGACAAATTGAGTTAATTTGAATCCACACACAATAATTATACTAGTAGGCAAAAATATTTGGTTTTTTGGTCTTGTCCATATAGAAATATTGTTGTACTTGCATCAACAATAAATATAATCTTGCAAGCTTATATACACAGGCTAAACACACACGCAGTCATAGTCTCATACACAAGAGAGAGATGGGAAAGGAAGGTGGTGGAGAAGAAGCACTACTTCCATTGTTTGAGACAAAGGAAGCAAGATTTAGAGGTGCATATAAGGTGTTTGCTTCCACAGTGTTTGTTGGTATATGTTTGATATGGGTTTACAGATTGACACACATCCCAAGAGCTGGAGAGCAAGGAAGATGGGCTTGGATTGGTATGTTCATGGCGGAGATATTGTTCAGTTTGTACTGGATATTCACTCAGTCTTGTCGTTTTAAGGTTGTTTACAATTACCCTTTCAAAGAAAGACTCTCAAACAGGTTAGAGCTTTCTCACTCTCTTACACTAACGTGAATATATATACTAGCAGAGTTTGGCTGTATATGGTATTAGTTTATCTAGTTAGTGCAAGAAACTATTGCAATTTCGTAGCTACTTTCTTTCACTGTTTTGTTTAGCTTTGTTTCTTGTTTTTAGTTGGTTTTTTTTTTCCCAAAAAAACCCATTCCTTATTAAGTTGGCAACCCATCAAGGTGATCAATTGATCATGTAAGGTAAGAATTTTGTACCTCAATCAGTTAGTATTATGGTATTTTGAAAATAGAAATCTATGGTTCAAACCTCTTATTTTCTATTGTAACTATCAATTTATCATTTTTTTTAAAAATAATTATATAAATTAATGAGGTCTCAACACTTCTTGGAAACATGAATTTAAATCTTGAAGAAATTACGTTTTTGGATTATAAGAGATGAGAACAATTTTTCAAAAGAGCATAACCATAGCTGTATTCTTTTTCTTTTCTTTTCTTTTTTTTTTTTCCAGGAAAAACCAAAGTTTTATTCTTATTGTCGAATAAGGACAAGAAAAAAAAGAAAGGAACAGATGTTGTGTTGACCCTATTGGGGGTTAACAATCTCAATTCTTATTTTGATAGATCAAATAAGTCCTTACTCTGTTTCTTAGAACAAATCTTAATTTTCTCGGATACACTCAAAAGTTTTTTTTTTTTTTTTGGGTCATTTTGTTCCTCAAAATGCACTTTTGTGGCATGTCACAGATACAAAGACAAATTACCGGGTGTTGACATTTTTGTGTGCACGGCAGACCCCAAGATAGAGCCACCAACATTGGTGATCAACACCATCTTATCAACTATGTCTTACAATTATCCACCTGAGATGTTGAGTATTTATCTTTCTGATGATTGTGGATCGGAATTGACGTATTATGCTCTCCTTGAGGCCTCTAGTTTCTCTAAGCATTGGATTCCTTTTTGCAAAAAATTTAATGTTGTGCCAAGGTCCCCCGGTGCCTTCTTTGCCCAACAAATTGATGTTCAAGACATTACATATGCCCAAGAATGGTTGGCTTTGAAGGTAAGTTCATAATGTCTACTTAGGAGTAATTTTAGCATCACATAAATTACTACAACTTTTTTCACAATTATCTTACGTGTCAGACTATTATTGGCTTCTTGTCACTTCCACGTGAACTTACCATTTTTTCTCTATCATTTACAGTCTACCAGATGGACAGTTATGGCACAAGTTATACCATTTTATTTGGTCGTAGAATTTTTCGTTTAACTAGGCTATTTTTTTTTATTTTTTTTTCTTTTTGAGAGAATAGTTAGGCTAGTTTGATCAAGTTAAAGTGTACCAAATTTTATGGCCAAAATATATTTTACTCCTTTTTTTGTCATTTTAGGTTCTCAAGTTTCGAAATTTGCAATCAACCACATTAAAGTTTGAACTTTCAAATTGCTATTAATTTGACCATTTTGTCAACTGATTAGTGCTTAGGGGCTATTGGGCACTGATATTTAAACAATAGTTTTCAGTGTTTAAACAACAATAACACTTTTAACACGTATTTCTATAACACTCAAATATGTATTTTCACAACACTGAAAACTGAATAACAATACTTAAATACTACTACCAAACGGGCCCTAAGTCCACTTAATGTCGTAGTATTGTTTTAAGACTTGGGTTCTATTAATGGAAAATACTTGGGTATTTTCGAAATATAATAAAATGGTATTTCGTTTTCTCACATTTATGATAGAACTTACTATGACTTTAATGAATGGACTTTACCATAAATATGAAAAGAGGAAATACTATTCACCGTGCTTTAGGAATTCCTAAGAATTACTCCTTGTTAATGGGTACCATTAGGAAATTTGTTAATAGACCATTTTATGAAAATTTTAATACCACTTTCATGAAAAATATAAAAAATTGTTAAAAGAGTTAGTTATTTTTCTTTTCTCATAAAAAGTTTCTAAAAAAAGTTACTAAACCAATGTCTTTAGAGCTAACTTTTCTCATAAAACTTATATATTAATAATTTGAGGGATTCAAATGAAAAAAAAAAAAGGGGATTAATTGTTGATGGGTCCAGTTAACGGATGCCCTTAGAGCATTTATTAATAAACAATTTTAGAAAAGTTTTAATAGAACTTTAATTGGAAATAAAAAAATAAAAAAAAGTTGTAAAAAATGGTTTGACTTACCTCTATAACTTTTTTAACTAGATTTTTTTAAAAATTTTAATAAAAAACTGTCACATCATCCACTAACTTAATAAAGGTGGAGATTAAAACTTACTACCCTTGCCATTGTTAATCAAAACTATAGGGTCATGGGGCTCAGGAATATGTGTGGGGTGGCCCAAGAGTATTTTTTGGGCTAAAGGCCCAATCCGAGGACACTGAATGATCCGAGGATGTATGAATGCCAACTCACAAAGCAATACTAAATAGTAAAGAGGTAATGCCTGAACAAGTATGTCCAAGAAGATGGTCTGAGGAGGATTATGTCCTCGGCTATTTAAAACCGAGGTTGATAAAAGGCTAGTTAACATCCACAGGCAATATTCTAGAAAATCCTATAGGTAAGGGTAAACATAACACACGTGGAAGATAAGAAGAATGGCGGTGGAATATCTATTATAAGGCTGTTACTACCGCCTCACATTGAATGCTCTGAAACTGCTATTCTGGCCACATTAGCCTGGCTCTTATCTCCATATTTCAAGGAATGTGGATGGGACAAGTATTTAAACCAGCAATCTAACTCTGACGTGGAGGATGAAGAGGAGAAAAAGGAGGGGATATAAAAGGAAGAAGGGACCTTCAGCAAAGAGGATCGAAAAAAAAGAAAAAGAAAAAACACTGTATACCTCACTGTCCATAGTTGTATCCTATCTTGAGTAGAAATAATAAAATCATCCTTGGCTGGTTTCCAAGGAGAAGATTCTTTCTTGTAAACAGTTCTTTGTGTATATCATTGTGATCAAAGCGCATCATTTTTGTTATCTAACATCACTAGAACCTAAATTTCAAGCACACTATCTATAAAGTTTATTGTAAAAGACCTTTCAGGCCCATCCCCTTCCGTCCGTGGGTTCGGGCTCAAATTGTGTCCTTATAATTAGGGCCGTCTGTGAGAAGTCTTGTGTTCTAAAGAGGTTTAACATGATGGTAGGGTCAGGTCCACATCGTGCAGAGTCGGTGGGGCCTCCGTGGGAGGATTACTCCTTAGATCCTGAAAAGCATAGGGACCAAGAGGGTAGTGTGCATACAACGCACACTAGTAGGAGTCGTTCACGAAGTGAAAGTAGACTTCCCTACGAGGAAAATGCTAAAGCCATGCAAAAAGAAATTGAACACTTGAAGAAGAAGTTATGCCGCGAGAGACGAAGGCGAACTCGCTCCTTTTCAGATCCTTCCTCTGAAGGCTCTAGGGATGGTAGTTACAGGCCACGGTCAAGAACTCCTTCGGATGAATCTTTCTCCTACGAGGAAGACAATATGCATGAACGTAAGGGTAAAAATTCCTTAAATAGGGGATTGGAAAATGATGTTATAGGTAGGGCATTACATCAAATCTCCAAGTCACCCTTCACATGCAGGGTGGAGGAAGGGAAGCTTCCTCGACACTTCACACAATCAGCTTTCACCATTTACAATGGTTGAACAGATCTTGTAGAGCATGTGAGTCATTTCAATCAGAGGATGGCAGTGCATTCTAAGAATGAAACTTTGGTGTGCAAAGTCTTCCCCTTCAGCTTAGGACCTGTGGCGATGAGGTGGTTTGATTCTATCAATTCTTTCGGGGAACTTACTAGAGCATTTGGTTCTTGTTTCATCACATGTAGTAGAGTTCCTCGGCCCTTGGATTCCTTATTATCCATGACCATGAGAGAAGGAGAATCCCTGAAAATGTACTCAGACAGATACTAGGAGAAGTTTAATGAGATTAATGGGGACTTTGATGACGTGGTGATAAGAACCTTCAAGGTCAGCCTCCCTGTAGAGTACGACTTAAGGAAATCCTTGACCAAAAAACCTGTAAGGAGTGTATGTCGACTTATGGATCACATTGATGAATATAAAAGGGTTGAGGAAGATCAACAACAAAGGAAGGGAAAGGCGAAGGTTATCCCTCTAGAGATGAGGGATTTCAGGTCGGACAAATACAACAACAACAGGCCCCGAAGAGATTTTGCGGGGCAAACTGGTCCTACCACTCCTCAGGTGGTCAATACCGTCTTTAAGGAACCAGTGCATCAGCTGTTGGAGAAAATAAGGAATGAACTATACTTTAAGTGACCCAATAAGATGGCGGAGGACCCCATGAGGCCCAATCAGAACCTTCAGTGCCAATATCACCAAGAGAGAGGTCATATCACTGAGGATTGTCGAACTCTGTAGAACCATTTAGAGTAGTTAGTTAAAGAGGGAAGGTTAAAACAATTCTTGTATCAGCCTAATGGGCAAGGAAACCACTCAAGGGCAGTGAATCAGAGTAACACTTCATCTAGGCCTCCTCTGGGTATGATCAATGTTATTTTTGCCATACTTAGAAGAACTGGCTCTTATCCTTCTAGGGTGATGTCTGTGGCTCGGACATTGGCCGAGGATTCTAGTTCTGAGCCGAAGAGGATTAAAGGGAATATCCTACCATTTTTAGGTTTATCAGAAGAGGAAAAGATCAAGACTATCCAACCAAATGATGATGCTTTGGTGGCTACACCGAGGATAGGTGGCTACGATGTGAGGAGGGTAATGGTTGATCAGGGTAGTGGTGCAATATCATGTACCCTGACTTGTTAAAAGGGCTAAAACTAAGGCTTGAAGAGCTTACTACTTATGATCTGCCCTTAATAAGCTTTGAGGGGAAGACTGTTATACCAAAGGGACAAATTAGGTTGCCTATGCAATTAGGCCCAGAAGTGGTAAACGTAGATTTTATTATGGTAGACGCCTATTCTCCCTATACGGCCATTGTGGCAAGACCTTGGTTGCATATTCTGGGTGCCGTGTCCTTAACTCTACATGTCAAAGTCAAATTTCCATCTGGGGATCAGATTGAGGAACTGCTTGGAAGTCAATTTGTGGCTAGGCAGTGCATGGCGGCTGCAATTCTGCATCAGCCTAGGCCGGAGTCCTCGGCCTCGACTGGGGGGAGGCCATAGCAATCAATGTCTCTGGCCACGCTCAAGGTACTGTCAGTAGAAGAACCTTTGTGTGAGGAATTGGAGAAAGTTCTTATAGATGACAACCCTGAGAAATTCTTTCAGTGGGAGTTCAGCTGCAACTTGAAGAGAAAGCAGAGCTGATTATGTTTTTGAAGAAGAATGTGGATGTATTCGCCTGGAATGATTACGAGGCCTTCAGGTTTGATTCGGGTTTCATTTGTCATCATTTGAATGTCAATGTAGTTGTGGTACTGAGGAGACAACCACCTCGGCCCTCCTCTAAAGAGCATTCAGAGGTTGTCAAAGAAGAGGTGCTCAAACTCAGGAAGGCTAGAGCTATCAAAGAGGTGTTTTATCTTGAATGGTTGGCTCATATAGTGGTAGTAAAAAAGAAAAATTGAAAGTGGAGAGTATGCGTGGACTTCATAGATTTGAACAAGGCTTATCCCAAAGATTCTTTCCCAATGCCTCAGATAGATCTGTTGGTGGATGCTACTGTTAGGCATCCTCAGATGAGTTTTTTGGATCCTTTCCAAGGTTATCATCAAATACTATTAGCTTTGGAGGACCAAGAGAAGACTGCATTTGTGACACCTACGGGAAATTACCATTATAAGGTAATGCCTTTTGGTTTGAAGAACGCAGGAGCTACCTATCAGAGGATGATGACTAGGATGTTTGAGCCATAGTTGGGGAAGACTATTGAAGTATATATGGACGACATGGTGGTGAAAAGTAAAGCAATATCCACGCATGTGGAAGATATGAGTGATACTTTTCAAACACTGAGGAGGTACAAGTTGCAACTTAATGCCTCTAAATGTTCTTTTGGTGTAGGATCAGGTAAATTTTTAGGTTTCATGGTAACTCACTGGGGGATTGAAGTTAATCCGACTCAGGTCAAGGAAATTACAACTTGCACCCACCTCGAAATCCCAAAGAGGTTCAGAGGCTGACAGGGACAACTGCTGCCCTCAACCAGTTGATTTCTCGGTCCGTGGATAGATGCAGACCTTTCTTCCAGTTGTTGAATAAATGGAAGGGATTTGAGTGGACTGAGGTGTGTGCTTCGACTTTTCAACAACTTAAGGAATATATTTCACAACAACCCATTATGTCTCGGCCAGAAATTGATAAAGTTCTGTTCGCATATATTGCGGTGGCTAATCATGCTGTTAGTTTGGTTCTTATACGAGATGATAATTATGTACAGAGGCCAGTTTATTACGTGAGCAAGTCTCTGCATGGGGCCGAGGTGCATTATTTACCTTTGGAAAAGGTAATCCTAGCAGTAGTGCACGCTACCCGTAGGCTTCCCCATTACTTCTAATCTCATACAATTGTTGTTTTGACTCAACTCCCTCTTAAGTCTATGCTTTGGAGCGTTGACTACACGGGAAGGATTGCCAAATCCATCCCAGGGGCTTTGATATCAAGTATATGCCTCGCACCTCTGTGAAGGTGCAAGTTCTTGCTGATCTGGTAGCAGAATTTGCCAAGCCCTCATTAGAAGAAAATATAAAGGGATTGGACATGCATGAAAAATCAGTTTGCATGATCTCGTGCAAAGAACCTTTGTTGTGGAAAGTGTATGTTGACGGAGCAGTAAATCAGAGAGGATCTGGCGTGGGGCTAGTTCTGGTGTCCCCTGAGGGAATTACCTTTGAGAAATCCTTGAGGTTGGGATTCTCGGCCACCAACAATGAAGCAAAATATGAAGCTTTATTGGTGGGGATGGATATGGTTTAAAAAATGGGTGGAAAAATGGTACAAATGTTCTCGGATTCACAATTGGTGGTAGGCCAAGTGGAAGGGAAGTTAGAAGCAAGAGATCCAAGAATGCAAAGTTACCTTGCCCGAGTCAGGTATATACAATCCAAATTTGAGTCTTTTTCCTTATTACATGTATCCAGGAGTGGGCATATCCATGCTAATTCTTTGGCCACACTTGCAACGTCCTCAGTGCAAGGTCTACCTCGAGTCATTCTTGTTAAAGATTTGTTTAAACCCACTGGGGCGAATGGTAATGCCATCCGAATTCATCAAATTAAGGTAGGGCCTAGTTGGATGGATCCTATAGTGTCCTTCCTTAAGGATGATGTCTTGCCTAAAGAAAAGTCCGAAGCAGATAAAGTAAGCAGGAAGCACCTTGGTTCTGGCTGTCCAAGAATCAAAAATTGTATAAACGCTCTTTTTCAGACCATATTTGCTGTGTATACACCCAGAAGCAACGAAATTGCTTTTGGAAGAATTACATGAAGGAATTTGCAGAAGTCACACAAGAGGAAGGTTTTAATCTCATAGAGCTATTACACAAAGGTCTTGGTGGCCCAATATGCAGAAAGAGGCACAGGATTATGTAAAGAAATGTGACCAATGTCAAAGATCTGCTCCCAACATCCATCAACCAGGGGTGTCTTAATCCTCTGTCTAGTTCTTGACCTTTTGCTCAATGGAGCTTGGACATTGTAGGGCCTTTCCCAAAAGCAACAGGGAATAGCAGGTGGCTGCTCGTTGGAACAATTATTCCACTAAATGGGTTGAAGTTGAACCATTGTCAAATATTAGAGATATGGAGGCAAAGAAGTTTGTTTGGAAAAACATTGTCACTAGGTTTGGAATCCCTCATACTCTCATTTCAGATAATGGCCTACGATTTGATCGTAAGGCCTTTAGAAGATATTGTTGTGATCTAGGTATCACGAATAGATATTCCACTCCAACTTATCCTTAGGAAATGGGCAGGCAGGGGCGGTCAATAAAGTGATAGTCAGTGGGCTCAAGAAAATGTTAGATGATGCTAAAGGAAGACAGGTGAAAGAATTGCCACATGTCTTGTGGACGTGTCAAACTACACCTCGAAGGTCCACTAGAGAGACACCCTTCTCTATGACTTACGGAGCCAATGCTGTAATACCTCTAAAAATTGGGTTTCTAACACTAAGAACGAGCTCTTTCACCCCAAACAGTAATGACAATTCACTGGAGAAGAGCCTAGACTTAGTTGAGGAAAGGCGGGAGAATGCCATGGTCCAACTAGCTTACTATCAACACAAACTCAAGCAGGGGTATGATTCTCATGTGAAGCTACGACCATTTGCACCTGAAAATTTGGTATTGAGGAAAGTTTTAGGTACTGCAAAGAATCTAGCATGGGGAAAATTAGGGCCTAACTAGGAAGGACCTTATCATATTACCTCGGTTGCGGGCATAGGGGCTTATTATCTTAAAATCTTAATGAACATGTTGTACAACGTCCCTGGAATGTAAACAACCTACGATGGTATTATTATTAATGAAGGACATTTCTATCATTTTCGTTAACATTGTGTTGACCTGGTTATCATGTTTCTAAGTATCAAACTGAAGCTTGGTCATGCTTGGTTCCTCAGACCACATGCCTTGTATTTAATTAAGTATTGAATAGAACCTTAGTTATGTCTGGTCCTCGAATCATCTACTTTGGGAAAATTAAGACTTCAATTCACTTTTATAAGTATCAAACTGAAGCTTGGTCATGCTTGGCTCCTTGGACCACATGCCTTGTATAAATTGATATTTAATTAAGTGTTGAACAGAACTTTAGTTATGTTTGGTCCTCGGATCATCTACTTTGGAAAAATTAACACTTTAGTTCACTTTTCTAAGTATCAAAAAGAAGCTTGGTCATGCTTGGCTCCTCGGATCACATGCCTTGTATAAATTGATATTTAATTAAGTGTTGAACAGAACCTTAGTTATGTCTGATCCTCGGATCATCTACTTTGGGGAAATTAACACTTCAGTTCACTTTTCTAAGTATCAAAAAGAAGCTTGGTCATGCTTGGCTCCTCGGACCACATGCCTTGTATAAATTGATATTTAATTAAGTGTTGAACAGAACCTTAGTTATGTCTGGTCCTCGGATCATCTACTTTGGGAAAATTAACACTTCAGTTCACTTTTCTAAGTATCAAACTGAAGCTTGGTTATGCTTGGCTCCTCGGACCACATGCCTTGTATAAATTGATATTTAATTAAGTGTTGAACAAAACTTTAGTTATATCTGGTCCTCGATCATCTACTTTAGGAAAATTAACACTTCAGTTCACTTTTCCAAGTATCAAACTGAAGCTTAGTCATGCCTAGCTCCTCGGATCACATGCTTTTTATAAATTGATATTTAATTAAGTGTTGAATAGAATCTTAGTTATGTCTGGTCCTCAGATTATCTACTTTGGAAAAATTAACACATTAGTTTACTTTCCTAAGTATCAAACTGAAGCTTGGTTATGCCTGACTCCTCGGACCACATGCCTTGTATAAATCGATATTTTTATTAAGTGTTGAACAAAATCTTAATTATGTCTGGTCCTCGGATCATTCACTTTGAAAAACTAACACTTCATGCCATACATATATCTTATGTATGTTGATATTCTATTGAGCATTGGTTAAAATTTAATTATGTTTAATCCTTGATCAGTTTATGTTTGACATAGATCTAAGCCTAAATTTGCCATTCTACTTGCAAATCTTGAGGACTCCCAAGATAGTGATAAATGGATAGAAGTCCATGAGCATCACTTAAAGCATTTGCAAGTATATTGAACGTATTTATTGACTAATTAGGCCAGATTGCTTCCTTAGAATTGTTAATTAATTTATGAAAGGAAATAGACTATTGTTCTATTGTGACAAACAAGCATCAAGTAAGGTGAAAAAGATAACAGATAGAAATAACTTGCTATTTTTCATTGATTTGAAATTCTTTGGAAGTACATTTACTTGCAAGTTGTCAAAATTATATTAAGATAAAGATAAAAAGAAAGGCTGGAGAGAAGAGGAGCAATCATGGCTTCAGCTTTATCTTTAGAGGGGCCTTAGGATCTTTTGGAAGCTGAGGTTGCGCCGAGGAGTCAGCAACTATCCCTTTGCCTTTTGGATCCTCCTCTATGGTTATGGGAATTGTCGCTAAGACAAGCTCCAATGTTTCGTTGGTCTTTTTGTCCTTGGAAGAATCCTTAGGATCATTGGGAGGTTGTATATCCTCATGTGCCACCCTTACTGTTGGTTCAATATGTTTGGGAAGCTGACTTTCAGTGGAGACGGGGTCTTCAGTCACGTCACCTTACTTATCCTCTGCTCTGTGAATGGCAGCACCATCCTTAGTTTGGGGAGGGGTAGGAGCTCGGATGGTTGGGGGAAAGTAGACATTTTCTACCTTCCAAAGGGTGGAAGAGACATCAATCCCAGCTTAGAAAGTGCCTCATTCCATACTTGAAGGCAATAATGCCTACATACCTCAAGACTTCAATTTGAAGTTTTCAATGGTCTCTGCCACGCCGACCTCATAGCCTTCTTGCTCAGCTTGGTCCTTTGCCTTTTCAGCCTCCTCTTTTGCTTTGATTGCCTCTTCTTTAGCCTTAATGGCCTCCTACTTCGCCCTCTCAGATTCCTTTAAATCTTTCTTGAGGTCCTCAGTCAGCTTCTTTGCTATAGTATAATCCTCATCAGCTTGTCTGAGCTGCAATCTTTGGGTCTCGGCCTGCTTCTTGGCTGTTTTCAGAGCAGCAACTAAGCCGAACTTCTCACTCTTTGCTTTGCTTAGATTAGTCGTGACCTCTTGCAGTTTCTTTCTGTAGGTCAAGGATCCTCTGGGCGTTGCTGCGCCTTGATTCTTCAGCCTTGAAGGACTTGAACGTACTAATGACGATCTCCTCTGCCCTGTGAGCAGACTGAACAGCCTGTGCGTAGAAGATAGCAAAGTAATAAAGCAAAGTTAAAATTTTCAAGTGTAACAGAAATGGAGGCAAACACAGCTTGGATGAAATCCTTACCATAGCAAGTTCCTTCTTTAAACTCATGAAGACATTCTGATCTCTCATTCTTCTGAATTCACCCTTGTCCTCGGGTAATAGTAAGGCATGCTTCAGTGCGTCTGCTACGTAGGCGGCTATTCCCTCATCAGAATTCTTGATGGATGTGTCAACAGTGACCGCATGGTCGTCCATGGTCATCTCGGGAGCCTAGATTGGGGCATGTACAGCCGTGTGAGACTCGGTCCGTCTATCTGACTTTGTCTGCACTATGCGGCCTGTTTTCCTCCTTTTACGGGCTCAAGCTCCTTGGAAAGGGAGTCTTTCCCTCCCTCAATCACTTCTTTCCCTTTCTACTGATCCTTTTTTTATTTTGGGTCAGCTTGGTTAGTGCATTGAGATTGTGTAGGAGAAGGATGAGGGGGGAGCTTAGATTCAGGGACTTTCTCGGTACCTTTATCTTTGGCCTTGGTTTGAAGTACCTTAGGAAGCTCTTGGGCCGCCACTTGAGCTTCCAGTACGTCCTTAAGACTCTGCTTTGGCTTGCGTTGGATGCCCATGATATCAAATTGTTGGGTGGTGTCTTGTAGGATTGAGGAGGATGTACGAGGATAGCAACTTGGTCTTCAAGGGAATGAGTTTGATTGAAAACTTCGAACTCATCTTCGGAATCAGATACTTCAACATTCTCTTCTTCTTCTTCCCTTATAATGGTTTGAGAAGAGGTTGCTTCGCCAGATGCGTGTTGAGTTGGAAGAGGGACGAAGGGAATTCCATCTGGTATGGGTTGTATGGGTTGTGTGATAAAAGTGCCCTGAGGAATAGAAGCTCCCTCAGGTAATAGGAAACCCTTGACAGCTACGCTTATCCAGTGTAAGCATGGATCCTTGGCTCTGATCACGTACTTTGGCGCTTGGAATGCTTTGGATATGGGGTCGTAGCTGAGGATTAAATGAGTTGCTCGGAGTTGGCCGTCTGAGTGAACTAACACTTCGGCCTGTAGTATTCTGTCTAATCTTGCGAAATCAACAAGATGAGGATGGCGATCCGCTGCGTGTGGGTTTGCAAAATCGTTAAGAAGAAAAACAAGATTAGAATAAGTAAACGTTTTATATAAACCCAGGTTTAAAAAAAAAAAAGATGGTTATCAATAGTTCAACCGGATCCAAAACTTCACTTGGTTTCCCCTCCCTAGTCGGACAGGGCACACTGTCGTGCCAATCCCCTGATATAATTAGGAAGTCATTTTTCAGACCCTTTGTTGGATTTAGGGAGGCATTTGATTAATCTAACTTCTGGATACCTAGACTTTAGGTAATATCCACCTTGCTTCTTGAGGAAGTGAAGGTTATAAACCCAGTTCACATCATGATGGGTGAGTCCTAGGTTCCTTTTTTCATTTAAGGCATCTATGGAACCTAGAATCCTAAACATGTTTGGGGCGCATTGGGTAGGAGCTAATCTAAACGCCCTAAGATAATCCCTGGTAACGGTCCCCATTGGGATTTTCATCCCTCCTTCTATGAATGCTATCATCAGGATTACCACCTCTCCCATTTCCCTTTTTTCATACCACTCCCCTTCCGAACATATTTAATAGATACCCCTAGTGGAATTTTGTACTTAGCCTTAAATTGTTCTATTTTTTCGTTTGAGTCTACTCGGGACGCAAATCTACCCATTTGTGAGAGCAGGGTATGGGTATGGTAGAAGAACTAAGAAAATAGATGAAACGAGGATAAAGAAACACAAAAGAAAGAAGGAAGACGAAGAAAAAAAAGGGATGATGAAAAAGAGAGTTTGGGAGAACTTACTTTAAATAACAAAATCACCTCGGCCCAATACTTGGTAAATATGAGAGTGCGTGTAGATCACAAAGGGTAGCAAATACATTGAACGAATGTTGTAGTATGTGCAAAGGGTTTTGAATTGTTAGTATTTATATCAATGGGAATTATGAAGTGGGAAAATTCCCGCCTGTGTCCCAAAAACAACCCTTAACCGCTAGATGCGCGTCACATCGCTGAGTGTGGGGGACAGAAAGACGTCAGAATTTAATTTGGGAATGCTTCGCGTATCGAAACATCAGGATCTGTGCATTGGGCAGTTCAAAAGTCATCATCTCTCTCAGCAAAAATGCGTGGTGTATGCAAGTTAACAGTAACAGATGTCGAGATCTCCTTTCCTCCCGAGGTAGCAAAAGGAGAATCCCAAGGGGCTATTGTAAGGTCATTGGACTCAGGAATATGTGTGGGGTGGCCCAAGAGTATTCTTTGGGCTAAAGGTCCAATCCAAGGACACTAAATGATTCGAGGATGTATAAACATCAATTCACAAAGTAATACTAAATTGTAAAGAGGTAATTCCTGAACAAGTATGTCCAAAAAGATTGTCCGAGGAGGATTATGTCCTTGGCTATTTAAAACCGAGGTTGGTAAAAGGCTGATTAACATCCACAAACAATATTCTAGAAAATCCTATAGGTAAGGGTAAACATAGTACAAGTGGAAGATAAGAAGAAGGGCGGTGGAATATATATTATAAAGCTGTTACCACTGCCCCGCATTGAATGCTCTGCAACTGCTATTTTGGTCGCATTAGTAGAGAAGTGAGACATAAGCATCAAAGTTTTAGCCTAGCTCTTATCTCCAAATAGTTCAGGGAAGGTGGATAGGACTAGTATCTAAACCAGCAATCTAACTCTGACGTGGAGGATGAAGAGGAAAAGAAGGAGGGGATATAAAAGGAAGAAGTGACCTTCAGTAGAGAGGATCAGAAAAAACAAAGAAAAAACACTGTATACCTCACTGTCCATAGTTGTATCCTATCTTGAGTAGAAATAATAAAATCATCATCGGCTGGTTTCCAATGAGAGGATTCTTTCTTGTAAATAGTTCATTGTGTATATCATTGTGATCAAAGCTAATCATTTTTGTTATCTAATATCACTAGAACCTAAATTTCAAGTCCACTCTCTACAAATTCTATTATAAAAAGCTTTTCAGGCCATCCTCTTCCGTCTGTGGGTTCGGACTCAAATTGTGTCCTTACAAAAACAAAAAGAGATGTCTAGTCAAAAAAGTACTGGAGGTCTGGATTCCAAATTAGCTCAACTAGTAAAGTTTTTGATGGTTGAATAAAAGATCTAGGGTTTAATTCCCCCTACACCAAAATCAATTGGAGTCTTGATCTAATGATAAAAAACTATTATCAAAAGTAGATACCATAAGTTAAAATTCTACAAAAAAAAAAGGCGCTAAACTATACTATTGGTCCCTGAAATTTACCCAGTGTGCGCAATTGGTTTCTCAAGTTTGAAACGAGCACAATTAGTCCCTTAAGTTTTAAAACTGAGTTGTATTGGTCCTTTTACTAACTGTTGTTAACGGTGTTTCTTATGTGGTTAACAGGAACAATGACTTGACATTTTTTAATGATGTGGTATATTTTTAATTAAAAAAGTTACAAACTAAATTTACATGTGGGAAAAAATATTCACGGATAAATTTAAAAATTTGCTTTTATCTGTTGTAAGAACTAAGAACCCACAACGAGAGAGAAGGTGAGAGAGGGAAGAAGCTAAACGCAGTCGCCGCCTGAAATCCCATGCCCTTGCAGCCGCTGACAATAGCTCAAGTCGTAGCTGTCGCTGGTGACAGCACAGCCGTACCCATGAAACCTTTGGACCAATCAGTGAAGACACACAAAAAAGCCATCGAAACACACACTCACTCAGAGAGAGAAGAGAAGACAAAAAATGCATTACTGGGTTCGAGCTTCTTCTGTTGATTTCGGTGGCACTCCTCCCCAACCTCGCAGGCACTCACACAAACTCTCTCTCTCTCTCGCTCTCTCTTCTCTCTGTTTTTGACTTTTTTAGGATATTCTCAGTGGTCACACCACGATCAACATCGGCAAATCGAAGGTGGTCGTGTTCGGTGAACTTGTTGACAAAAAGTTTCTCAGAGATATCGTGGTCTACGATGTTGGTACTATTTTTTTTTCTTTTCTTTTTTCTGATCTTGGCTTTGTTCTTAATCTGTGTTTTCCTTATCATTCTTTCAAATTCTTTGGATTTAGCTTTCTGGGTATTTCTAATATTACCTTTTTATTTATTTATTTATTTATTTTTATAGTTTGGCTTCATTTTTACTGTACTAATTTAAAAAAAAAGGGTACAGCTGTGCTGTCGCTAGCGGCAGCTATGGCTTGGGCTATTGCTAGTAGCGGCAAGGCATGGGATTTCAAGCGGCGGCTAGGTTTAGCTTCTTCCCTCTCTCACCTTCTCTCTCGTTGTGGGTTCTTAGTTCTTACAATAGATAGAAAGTAATTTTTTTTAATTTACCCGTGAATATTTTTTCCCACATGTAAATTTAGTTTGTAATTTTTTTAATTAAAAACATGTCACATCATTAAAAAAAATGCTAAGTCATTGTTCTGTTAGCGATATAAGTAACACTGTTAACAACAGTTAGTAAAAGGATCAATACAACTCAGTTTTAAAACTTAAGGGACTAATTGTGCTCGCTTCAAACTTGAGGGATCAATTGCACACACAAGGTAAACTTCAGGGACCAATGGTGTAGTTTTGGCACCAAAAAAAAAAAAAAAGTACTGGAAAATATGTCAAACCCAAAATTTAAGGAAAATTATTAGGTACTCCTAGAGTATCATAAATGCGTATTCTCTCCTCTCACATGAATGGTGAGTCCCACCATGAATTTAATTAGTGTGATCCACTATTCATGTGAGAGGAGAGAGTATGTATTTATGGTATTCCGGAAGTACACAATAATTTTCCAAAATTTAATTTTTTTTCATTTTTTATAAAAAATTTCTTAAAATGGTTCACTAACAAATGCCCTGTTAACTTTTCCCATAGTAACAAATGCCCCATTAACTTTTCCCATAGTTGGTTTTGGAATTCTAGGACCAAATTTAAAAGCAACATCAATGTTAGAGAGATTAAAATGTATTTTAGCCTAATTTTTTATCCAATAATACCCTTAAACCTTTATATATTTTTGTTGGTCCATGTTTGACAAAAAATTCCTGTAATTAAATAAATTCTGGGAAATTTTGCTTAAACACACTGCATGAAAATTTAAATGACCATATAATAGTTGGCATTTGCTTAGATCATTTAATCGGCTATTTGATGAATGGTCATTGACTTCCTTTGATGAAAAAAATTGACTGATGATAACTTTTTGTTTTTGTTTTTTTTTTTTTTTTGTTTCTTAAAGAAACTATACAAAGAAATGGAAGACCGGATTGAGTCAGCTATTGAAATGGGCAAGATTCCAAAAGAATTAAAGGGCCAACACAAAGGATTTTCAGAATGGAATTCTAACGTGACAAAACAAGATCATCAGTCGATTGTGCAGGTAATTTTGGTATTCTTGTTTATAATAAAATTCAATTTATGTTTAGTAATGCATGACACTTAAATTCAATCTAAGTCAAAATTATTCCAATCAAATGAACATTCTTCACTAAAATTTCAAAATTCACTTTTTTACAAAAGTTTTATTTATTAAATTATATATATTTTTTATATTCATACAATATTCTCCATTTTTTAGATAATAATTGATGGAAGGGACAAAAAGGAGGTGGATATTGGTGGACAACGATTGCCGACATTGGTGTATACGGCACGCGAAAAAAGACCCCAGTGGCCTCACAACTTCAAAGCTGGAGCTATGAATGCATTAGTAATCTATCAAATTCTATACATGGGTTTTTGGGTAGAAGTTATGCTTGGAATAACTTTTGTTAATGATACATCACCCACTAACTTTTTTATTGAATTTATTTCCTACAATTTCATAGTTAGATTAATTTTTTTCCCTTATATACCTTACATTCTTGCAAAATATCAAGATGATCAAATATCAATAACTTTTTTTTTTTTTACAAAGTTTTTAAATTCTAAGTTTTTTGAACATTAAAAGTATATGTAAAATATGAGTTTATATATGAAAAAGTAAATAATATCTAAGTAATACAAAATTTGATACACGTATTAAAAACATAGAGAACATGAAATTCATCAATTATATTTTCAAAATATTAATCTAATAAAAAATTAAGTATTGTAACATTAAAGAAGAGTTACACCAATTACTTTTAAAACATGTTCCTTAATTTCTCTTTTAACGTAGATGCTGCTAATGTGAAATAAAAATAAGCATATAGAACGAAAAAGTTTGTTTAATTTGCAAGCAAGTGATGCAATGATCAATGTAAGTATTTGTGACCATGTCCACTTGATAATGTTATTGATGTATTATTTCCTAGTATTTTGAAGAAGGTCATTTCTAATGTGCAGATAAGAGTTTCGGCATATATAAGCAATGCTCCATTCATCCTCAACTTGGATTGTGACATGTATGTAAATGATGCAGACACAATACAAGAGGCACTGTGTTTTTTCATGGATGAAAAGAGGGGTCATGAGATCTCTTTTTTGCAGTTTCCACAAAATTATGACAATATCACCAAGAATGATATTTATGCATGTTCTTTTTCAGTTGTAAACAACGTGGGTAATCTATGATCATTCCTTTGTTTCCATGAAGAGAAAAGTATATAGATCATTTGGTGGACTAACATGCTATAAATCTTGGTTAAATATGAAGATTGATCTTGCTGGTCTAGGTGGATATGGTGCAGCTCCATATTGTGGCACTGGATGTTTTCATAGAAGAGAGAGTCTTACTGGAAAGGTGCACCCCAAGGATTATAGTGGAGAATGGATTATAGAAGCCAAAAATAATACAAATAAAACTGTCAATGAATTGGAAGAAGCATCAAAAGTTACTGCTAATTGTAGCTATGAAAGGGACACTCAATGGGGGAAGAAGGTCTCTCTTTCTCTCTCTCTCTCTCTCTCTCTCATGTTTGTGGAACTTTTAATCTTGAAAATAGTGATTGTGAATTTGCAGATGGGACTAATTTATGGATGCCCAGTTGAAGACCTGTTAACTGGCTTGGCTATCCAATGTAGGGATTGGAAATCACTTTATTATAATCCAGAGAGAAAGGCATTTTTGGGTGTTGCTCCAACTACCTTAGATGTAGCTCTTATTCAACACAAGAGGTGGTCTGAAGGCCTGTTTCAGATACTCTTCTCCAAGTATTGCCCTTTCACATATGGACATGGCAAGATAAAGTTGGGTGCCCAAATGGGATACTGTATTTTACTTTTTTGGGCTCCAATGTCATTCCCAGCACTCTATTATGTGATTATTCCTCCTCTTTGCTTGCTCCACGGCATTTCCTTATTCCCTCAGGTTTATCTTTTTACCTTTCTTTTCTTATACAATAGATTAATGCATAGTAGACCTCATAAAAGTAAGAATTCATGCTTATCACAGTATCACACGCAAAATTTGAAACATATATGTGTTATGCACCTTCAATGGCTCACTGATTATTAAACACACAAAATTTTGTGTAAATGCAAGTTTATGTTTAGTCGAGGACTAAAACATGTGAGCAAGAACATAGCAATAGGTCAAGCAGAGTGAATAGTGTTTTTCAAAGACCTTATATATACTAATTTCATAACCTAATCTTTCCAGGTTAAAAGCCTATGGTTCCTTCCCTTTGCTTATGTTTTTGTAGCCGATAAAGCTTGTGGTATAGTAGAGGCTCTGAGCTGTGGTGATACACTCAAAGCTTGGTGGAATTGGCAACGAATGTCAGTGATACGAAGAACTACTTCATACTTTTTCGGGCTCATTGAGAATATTAGAAGGCAATTAGGCCTATCGAAAACAAAATTTGCCATCACAGCTAAGGTGGTTACAGAGGATGTATTGAAGAGATACGAGCAAGAAGTCATGGAGTTTGGAAGTTCAACTATCATGTTTACCATAATAGCAACATTGGCATTACTAAACCTCTTCAGCTTAATCGGGGGAATCAAAAAGATTGTTCAAAATTTGGAGTTCAATGCCTTTGACCAGTTGATCATACAACTTATTCTTGACTTACTACTTGTGATGATCAACATACCAGTGTACCAAGCACTCTTCATCCGCAATGATAAGGGCTGCATACCATCCCCGATTTTGTTCAAGTCTCTTGTTTTAGCTTCATTGGCTTGTTTGATGCCTATAATTTGACACAGTTTACCATTATGTAGATCATACAATCTAAGTAGCCTTGTGGTATGTTAGCTTTTCCTTTAATATAAGACTTTGTTAAGGTTGTTTACATTTGAGACTCGACTGTAATTAATAGATGTTGCAGACCATGTGTCAACGTTTGTCTCGATCTTCCGGGACACTGTCATTCTTTCCTTGTTTTTAAGGACAATTACCCAATTGGATATATATATATGAATATAAAATTTTCTAAGTGATATACGGTCATGGATCACTAATAAACTCATGGTGGTCTTTCTTGTTTTCCATTCAATCACAAATTAATCATTTATGGAGTGTCTAGTTGGAATTTTTAAAATACATCATTTGTTCTCAGAGTACAAAGGACGTGAATATAGATCTTACATGTAAGGATAAAACCATATAATTTAATATAAAAAAGATTATAAGAATATATAAAGGACAATATAACAATAGATATAGTCAAACAAGTATAATAGAAGTCAGGAGGAATATATGACAATATAAAACAATATAGTAAATAGTAATAGTTATGACAATATAGCTATAATACAATAAATTCTCACTACAAAAAAAATGTCTATTAGCGACCAAGAATTTTTGACGAACCCAAAAAGCCCTCTAAAAAAATCTTATTTGTAATGGCAAAATAAATCCCTTGCAAATACTTAGTAAAATGTGAAATATTTGTGACCAACAAGAAAAGCTATCGCAATTATGTGTTATAGCCGTCACAAATACTAATATTTTGGAGGGAAATTTTCCCTCCATATTATTTGCGAGGGACAATTAAAAATCTCTTGCAAAAAGTGTATTATTTATGACAGTTAAAAAAAGTCGTCACTAATACTAAATTATTTGCGAGGGCTAGGATCAACCTTCACAAATAATCATTAAAATGTCAAAAATTTTAGAGGGAAATGGTCACGCCAAATTATTTCTGAGGGACAATAAAAATCCCTTGCAAAAAGTTTATTTTTTGTGTAGGTTAAAAATATACCCTCATTAATATTAAATTATTTGCGAGGGCCACGATTGACCTTCGCAAAAAATCATAAAATATTCATTTTTTTTGGAGATAAAAGTTATTCTAAAATTCAAAGAAAAATAAAAAGAAACATATAAACATATAGAACTTTGTATTCTTTAGATGAACATTTTGTTTACGGTCTAAAAAAAAAACATTTTATATATATTCTATATAAGAAAGGTTTGCCTTTATTTTCTAAATAATTGTACCATAAAAAAAAATGATTGCACTTTCAATTTCAAAATGGTAGCCTAAAATTCAAGAATTTCAGCTTTTCGTACTCTCTCTCTCTCTCTCAAAAGTGAATAAAAATTTATTCCCATTAAAATAATGCATAAAAGATAAGTTTATTGATCAAATGGTAAATTACATCCGATTGGCATGAAAATTAGCATGCATGTTAAAAATATATAGAACATGTAATCTAATGGTAGGATTTTCAAAATATGAATTCAATAATAAGTTATTGGGTGATGTAACATTTTTTAGAGTTATATCACGTGTAACTTGAACCCAACTCTGTATTTATTAATCCGATGTGAATTTCGATAAATTTACTGTTAGATTACATAATCTTCATATATTTTTCATGCTTATAAAATTTCAAGGTGATTAAATATTAATTGTTATGTCATCAATCAATTGTTTAAATTCAAGTTTTTGTAGTTTAAAATAATGAATAAAAGATAAGTTTATAGATCAGATGGTAAATTACATCCGATTGGCATGAAAATTGGCATGCATGTTAAGAACATATAGAACATGTAATCTAACGGTTGGATTGAAGTAATGTTTTTTAGAGTTACATCAGGTGTAACTTGAACCCAACTCTATATTTCTTAATTTGATTTTAATTTTAACAAATCTACCGTTAGATTACATTATCTTCATATATTTTTCAAGTTTAGAAATTTTCAAAGTGATCAAAGATTAATAACCATGTCATCAATTAATTATTTAAATTCAAATTTTGGTAGTTTAAAATAATGCATAAAAGATGATTTTATAGATCAAATGGTAAATTACATCCAATTGGCATGAAAATTGGCATGCATGTTAAGACCATATAAAACATATAATCCAACGGTTGAATTTTCAAAATATATTCAATAATAAGTTATTGGGTGGTGTAATATTTTTTAGAATTACGTCAGTTGTAAATTAAACTCAACCCTATATTTCTTAATTCGATGTGAATTTTGACAAATTTACCGTGAGATTAAATTATCTTCATATATTTTTTAGCTTAAAAATTTTCAAGGTGATCAAAGATTAATAGCCATGTCATCAATCAATTGTTTAAATTCAAGTTTTAGTAGTTTAAAATAATACATAAAAGATGAGTTTATAGATCAAATGGTAAATTACATTCAATTGGCATGGAAATTGGCATGCATGTTAAGAACATATAGAACATGTAATCCAATAGTTAGATTTTCAAAATATGAATTTAATAATAAGTTATTAGGTGGTGTAACATTTTTTTGAATTACATTAAGTGTAACTCGAACCCAATCCTATATTTCTTAATTTGATGTGAATTTTGACAAATCTACCGTTAGATTACATTATCTTCATATATTTTTCATGCTTACAAAATTTCAAGGTGATCAAAAATTAATAGGCATGTCATCAATCAATTGTCTAAATTCAAGTTTTTGTAACTTAAAATAACGCATAAAAGATGAGTTTAAAGATCAAATGGTAAATTATATCTGATTGGCATGAAAATTGGCATGCATGTTAAGAACATATAGAACATGTAATCCAACCGTTGGATTTTCAAAATATGAATTCAATAATAAGTTATTGGGTGGTGTAACATTTTTTAGAGTTACATCAAGTGTAACTTAAACCTATATGGACATGTGTTTTGTACCTATATGGCTATATATATTCTCTCAATCTGACCATCCAATTGGTCTCAAATTTTACCAAAACTAATATGTCATCATACACTTCAATCCTAATGATCAAGATTTGAATATGAATTTTACCAAGTTTAATGGTATCAAGACCATCTATTAAGTTTGATTGAGTTTGATCAATTTTGACTAAATTTTGACCACGCATTTCTCTAAATCTAATCGTTTGATTGTGACCATAATTTACTGGAATTAACATTTCATTATACTCTTCAAATCTAATGGTAAGATTTCAAATCTAAGTATGGCGCATGATGAACATGTGAGGTGTACTTGTATGGTTACATTTACTCAATCTGACTATCCAATTGATCTCAAATTTCACCAACACCAGTATGTCACCATACTCTTCAATCCTATTGATTAAGATTTGAATATGAATTTCACCAAGTCTAATGGTCTCGGGACCATCTATTAAATTTGACCAGATTTGACCAACTTTGACTAAATTTTGACCGCGCATTTCTCTAAATCCAATTGTTTGGTTGTTATTGATTTAAGAATATGCGTTATATTTTGGGAAGAACACAAAGAACATAAACATATTCTTCCAAAAAATAATAATAATGAAAGGAATAAAAAAAATTAATTTAATTATCTTATTTTATTTTAAAAAAATTTTAGAAATTGAAAAAAAAAATTTATATGATTTATTATTTATTTAAATGTTGACGTGATATTTTTACTAGGCTATAGCAATATTTTTATAACCCATTGCGATAGTTATTAGACAAAACATTTTTTTTTATCATAAAAGTTAAATTTTCCTAATATTTTTTTATCCTTCACACCAAATTTCCCACACGCATAAACTTTTATTTTCTCAAAATTTTCATTCAAAGCTCTTGCTCTTTTGACTTGCACATTGCCATGGCCTTTGGATCCTTCAACTTGTACTCCTTAAAATTCATTATTTTATTACTTAAGTTTTATTATTATTATTTATAAAAAAACCTCTAATTATATAGCCTTATTAAAAAAAAAAGTGAAATGAAAAATTGGGGGAAAATTTTTGCAGGAAGAAAACTCTAATTATATAGTCTTAAAAAAAAAAAAAAAAAAAAAAAAAAACCCTATAGGACAAGCTTTCCCCCCAGATTTATTTTCTTCCCGCAAAAATTTTCCCCCAATTTTTCATTTCCCACTTTTTTTTAAAAAAAATTTTTTTAGCGTATTTCTTTTCCTTCTTTCTTTTCATTTCCCACTTCTCTCTCCCCTCACCCCTCTTCTCTCCCCTCACGCCACCACCCCTAGCCATCGATTTGCTCTCTCTCCCATCACGCCGGAGTCACAATCCCAAACCACCACCGACTTGTAAAGCCCCTCACAGCCCAATCGATTTCAGGTTGTTCAGGTAAGCTGAAAAACAGCATTGTCATCTTCTCTGAAACTTTTTACAGTTCTTCTCAGCTCTGATTCTAGTGTTGTTATTATATTTGATGATATCTAGTTTGTCTTTGTTTTGTTTGGATTTGAGTAAATATATTATAAGATTCTGTTGGCTTTAGATGATACGCTATCTCTGAATGTGTTTCTCATCTGATTAACTGTTGTTTTGTCTTCCTAGATTTGCTTTCTGGGTTCTATTTGGTTTTGTCTCTCTTAGTTTTTTTTTTTTATTTCCAAAGTTTATGCGGTTTGTAATTTGTGACAACGTTGTTTACTATGTCTGTCATATATGTATTATTGGGGTTTATTGGTAAGATCTGCTTAGGTTTGATTACGATGAAGACCTTAGGTGTAAGGTCAATGAGTTGTGTAGTACACCATAAAATCGTGTTATTGTTATGAGTTTGTTAATGGGATCTTGATCTGGTGGCTAGTGTGTTTTAAGTCCTTTTGACCTACTCAATTATATGATAATGACCTGGTGCTTGTGTATTCAATTGTCTTTGAACTTGTTGATTGAAGAAACCTGATGATAGTTTATGGTTGTGGGCCTTGTGGCATGTTTTGTTAATATCAATATTCACTGGAATGGTATGATTGTTGAATTTCATTGTGTCTGCCAGGGATAAGTTTGCTTAATTCATATTTTTGGTCCCATGCATTACCAATACATCTTTTTACCTAATACAATTTTCATTTCAGCTTTTGTTTATTCTCATCATCATTATCAACTATCAATTACCGTAGATTTATTATGTTGTGCTTTTATTTTATTTTTCTTATTCTTATCAATGCCATAACATACAAAGTTTAACAATATTATCTTTTTTTGTTTGATGTTTCGAGTGCCCACATGTTGTTTGTCAAAAGTTCTGTGAATAAACCTATGCCATTTACTTTCAAATGTACCATGATTATTTTGCTTCTTACAAGAACTTGTGATGGCAACTGACTTTACCATTTTTTACTACCTCACTTTGCCCGAGTACATTAAGTTTGGCAATAATTAAAGACGTTGAACAAGTTTGGAAAAAAAAAAAAACTGAAGCTTGATCTATAATGGGATCAGTTTCAATTGATACCCTAGGATACTAGTAGTATGCCTCATATATCAACTTCTCATTTTTATGTATATTTGAATTTCATTAGCACTTGTTACTTTCAGAATCATGTAGACCATAGGGGTGATGTAATTTATGCACACCACTTGTTTGACTCTCACAGACTTTTTGGGCTCCCTCATGTTCTTATGATTGCCTCTCTCTGGAATAAGACCATAATATTTGTTTTTCCTGAACCAAAATATTTAACTGATATCAATTTATGCAAAATGTTTGTTAAAGTTTCTGATTAGTGGTGTTTAGAATTTACAAGTCATAATAATATTATATACTAAATTACATGTCCCTGTGTATGCAAAATGTTTGTTAAAGGTTCCCCTCTTTCTGGGGATTTCGTTGACTGGCCTGAATTTATGAGTTCTAAGTTGGTTCAATAAAATTAGGCTATAAATATTTCACCCCATTTCCCATGGACACTTCACAAACATGGGATCAACTGGTTCTCATGTTTTTTAAAGTTCTTGCCCCCACCTAGAATGATGCCTAATTGCATATATTTTATGTCATTAACGAATGATTGGTTAATGGTGACAAGTGAGATTTATTTTTCACATTATTTCTTCATTATTTGTGGTTTACATTTTTCACAATTGTTATATTATTTTAATTTATATTTAATTTTGATAGTTGTTTAAGTAATCAAATTAAGTTATTATTAATGTTAAATTAAAAAAAAAAAGGTTATTACGGTTGTTTTTGATATATTATATGATTATATTTGATATAGTAATATGTGTACTTATTTATTGAAGTATTGATACAAATACAAATTCACTTTAATTGTTTCATTTTAACTCATGTTTAATGCTTTTTTTTTTTTAAGGACTAGCAGAGATGAAGAGGACAACTCAAACAATAACATGGAGGTCAAAAACAACTTAGAGGATGACTTAGAGGAAAACTATTATAGATCTTGTCATAATTTTAGTTGTTTTAGTTTAAAACAATATTTTTATGTCATGATTTAATTTCAGGATTTCTTTGTATATTCTATATTTTAAAGTTTGAACTTATAAGAATTTTTACGTTTCGATGGTTCAATTTTTAGTAATCATTATACTATTGTAATAGGATAATTGAACAAAAATGATATAAAATAACTTAAAAATAAATAAATAATAAAATATTATATAAAATATTATCACTGATGACATAAAAATTTGGTCATAAATAACTTTATAGTGACGGCAAGGTCCCTTGTAATTTATAAAATAGCGACGCCACTTAACTCCTTGCAAAAACATTTTAAGTGACAGCTTAACGTGGTCACTATTATTTTTAACTAATTGTGAGGGGTTAAAAGCCCTCACAAATAAATTTTAACGACGACACTTTTTGTCTCTAAAAAGTATGTTATCAATTTGAAATTCACAAATAATTAATTGCGAGGGTATGAAGGTCTTCACAAATAGTTGTTAACGACGACTTTTTTCCCTCGCTAAAAATAGGTCGTCAACTTTTCTCGTCGTTTGGTAATATATTTGTGAGGGTGGATTTATTCAAAAACGACGGTGAATTGCTCTCGTAAATTATCTATTTGCGAAGGTATGGTCGCAAAATCTCTTTTAGCAACAAGAGCAAATACGACGGCCTTCGAGGGCCATATGCTCTCGCTAATAACCTTTTGCGACGATATTTGAATTTTTGCGAGGGCATTTTATCCTCGCTAGTGGACTATTTTTTTGTAGTCTTACTTGAAAGGAAACAAGTGGATGAACACCATACTTCTTTATATTGGATGTGAATCTTGAAAAATTCACAATTGTATAACATATTTTTCTTATATCTTTCGTATTTGCAAAATTTTCAGAAAATCAAAGATCAATAACTAAGTTATCAATCAAGTGTTTAAAATTTCAAGTTTTTATAGTCTAAAATTATGCATAACAAATAGTTTTATGAATTAAATAGTAAATATCATCCAATTAGCACGAAATTGGACATGCATGTTAAGAATATAAGGAGCATACAATCCAATGCTTAAGATTTTTAAAATATATAATCATGTTAATTTGTTTAGTGGAAGTTGAAACCATTGACTAAAACCAAATTTGTAGCCAAACTTTTTCCAAATAATATTAGTAAAAGTAATTTTTTTTTAAACATTTCAATTAAAGAAGTAATTAATTTATCAACACAAAAAAAAATGAAGAAGAAGAAAAATAATAGAAAGAATGATTTGGAATAGAAAATGCTATATGTGTTGGGAAATTTAGACCCCGGTTGATAGAATTAACAAGTTTTAAATCCAAATTGTTAATTAGATTTATTATGAATAAACCTTATTAAAAGAAACAAACATCAATATCAAGTCAATATCATGCACAGCGGAAAATTAAATAAGATATGAAATGATGCCCAAGGAAAACCAATGAAAAAATCTAGTTTTACAGTAAAAAACCCTGGGGGGAAACCTTCCCAAAAAGCAATTCACTATAGTAAAGAGAAGTTTCAAATCTAGTACAAAATTTTTGTCCCTAAACTCTACAATCCTCGTAGATAAACTCACAGCAGAAACCTTTTACCACTTCAGAACCTCTAAACTCTTTAATATATGAATGTCACAATTTTGCACGAATCCCAGTACGTGACTAACTAATGATGCACAGTTCCCAGTACGTAACTAACTCACCAACTTGAAGAAGATGTTGGCTGCAAAGTTTTTCACTTCATCAACAATGAAGATCAAGAAGCACTTGGTTACAAAACTCTAAGGTGCAAAGACGCAGTAGTTTCTTTCAGAGAGAATAAGACATTTGTCACTTTTTACATATGTTCTCATTGTATTATCTTATGTGACGGCTTTTAAAATAAGTCTTATATATGTCTAGGGTTGTGAACATGGGCTGAAAATCAGATTTGAAAATTCTGATTTCGTAATTCTCGATAGATAGTATCTGTTAACCTACCTACCGAGCCTTGATAGATAGTATCTGTCGAGCAGTTGTTGAGCTTTAATGAATCAGCACTTCTTCACTTGTTTCTTGGACAGATTTGCATAGTTGCAATACTAGACTTGAACTCTTGTTCGTTAAAATATTAAACACATCCTAGATCTACCCAATTATAAGTAAAGTGTGTTTTGTCAAAGGATTAGCCAATTACATAAAATTTGTCCTTAACAATCTCCCTCTTTGACAGTCCGTGACAAAACCATAACAAACAAATGAACATAAGAGAAAAGTTATAAATCACTCAACTCATACTCACTTGTTGAATACAATAAAATTTATCCTAACACAAACTCTTGAAAAAATTTGTAAGAAGAGAGTTCATGGCATGATAGACTTTGACAACCTATATTTCTGAAACACTTTAAACAAAACTTATCAAGGCATCTTAGTGTGAAAAAGAAATGAAAGATTGCATACATAAAGAAATATGTGTATAAATTGAGAAAATAAACAACAAATGTAGAGATAGGTGAAGAAGACATACATCAACATGTATATATATAAAAAAATAAAGCACAATGTATGTAAACATGATCACAAGACCAGTGTACAAGAAAAAGAAGGTAGAAGAAGCTAAAAGAAGCTCCTACAACAACAAAGAGGCAAACACTCTCCCTAATAAGATGAAACACAACTCCTTCTTACAAAGACGTGTATTTCTCCCCTTAACATATATATAGTATCTTAAAAAGAAACCACATTTTCTCCACAATTTCTCCCCCTTTTTGTCATGATTTACAAAGGGTACAAGAAGTTAGAACGCTTCACCTGAGAAACAAAAAGATGATTAAGGGGACACAAGAAATCCATATAAATGCATGAATGTAATGAAACAAGATGTTATGAGTGACAAGATAATAGAAGGATGCAAAACATGTGAAAAAAAAAATGCATGCAATAGGATCTCAACAGATCAAGACTCTGTCAAGAAGCTATCGAGCAAAAGCCAACATCAATGGATCGAATAGCTATCGAGCAGACAAAAACTATCTCAATGGATCGAGAAGTTGTCAAGAAACTATCAAGACAAAGTCTAGAAAGCTCGATGGATCGAGATTGCGTTAACTTCTGTTGAGACAAGGAGAAAGAGGGTCTTGATAGATAGTTAGCAATCGAGAGGTGTCGAGAAGCTATTGAGATTGCTTAAATAGTTATTCAAAGAAGAGAAAAACACACAAATGAATGCAATCAAGCATGCTACTCAACCAAAGATCCAAACAACATTTTAATCTCTTAAAAACATCTCTCAACAAGAAAAATATCAAGCATAAAGATCCAAAACACACACACACATACAAAACAAGTCTAACCAATTTTATATTTCAAAACAAGTTAAGATAGTTTAGTGAGCATATATTGACACAAGTGTTCCTTATGATGGCCAAATCATATTGTATCGGCACATGTATCAAAAATAGTAAAGAATATTGCGTATTGTATGTGAAAAATATTGCAAGATTGCATAAGTGTCTACATTTCATGACAATTTGAGATATAAGCAAATCAATTTAACTCACACACGATCATAACAGCTTGATGGGAACTATCACCTTCGAGGTATATCCTATAACTCTCACATCTCTTAGAAGACGCGGTTGCAATCATATATAAAGCATCTTGATTCTTTTTACTTTTAATTTTCTTTCTATATTTTCTTTTAAGCATCATGGATGGGCATATAAGAAAGAGAAAAGAAATACCTAATTATGTTTAGTTTTTGACATTGCACTTTTGCTATGCTGAAGTATAGAGATGTCATTTCATGATTGGTAGGCAACAATGATGAGATGATTATTTATACCTTTCTCTTAGAATTTTCTAGTTCTACCTGTCAAAAAGAGTGATACGAGTGTGAAGTATTAGAGATTACTTAATCTTACTTATCACAAACACGAGACACAAAGCTCACTTGCTTAGTTATGTATAGAGATGCTCATCTAAGCTAAAAGAGATACAAATTTTAGAAAACTTTATTTCAATAGCTATCCAATGTACACAAGTACCAATGTACACAAAACACACTATTTTTGTATTTTTTTTTTTTTCTCTTTTTATTTTGAAAAAAAAAAAAGACTAAACAACCAAACAAAAATAAACAAACAACATGAAAGCATGAAAGGAAGATGCAGATGCATGAAAGCATGATTCCAAAAGCACCTACAAAATCAAGCAAAGAGAGTCCTACTTTAGATAGAAATAATTAAAGTAGAGGACAACAAAAAAGATAATTAAGTCTTAGGCTCATTTCTCACCCACACAGCACGAGTCTTTGGCCGTGAAAATGAAAAGGCACATGTCCTAGTATGTCTACTAAAAGACATAGAAGAATTAGAATTCTCCAGAAATTAAATTAAAAAGCTCAAGATTTTTAATAACTCTCCAAACAAAGGTGTAGTTCTTTGAGAGGAAACCTGTGACCATTTAAACACTTGCTTTTGAGGATACAATTTAAAGCAATTAGGACAAATATGTCCAAAAACACCACAATGGTGACAAACATAAGCAGTTTTAGGACTACTAAGCATCCTAGAGTGAGGTCTAACAAAGGATTTAGAATTAGACAAATCAGTTATGAATTTCATACCTTTATCACCTTTTTCCGATTGAGGCACAAAGACAGTCCTTGATCCATAAGCCGTGGAAGAGGAGGGGCCGGAGGAAACATCATATCCTAAGCCAGTCTTATTAGAACTAGGCTTTTGAACACTCAACACCTCATCAAGCCTTGCACTAGACATCCTCTCCATTTGAGTTCTAGCTTGACTAAGCTCAACCTCAAGATTCTTGACCTTCTTTTCTAATAAGGTGTTCTCCACAACAAAAGTCTCAACTAACCTTGTAGTCTCATCTAGTTTAAGTAACAATTCAGCTTTTTTCAGTTTTTACCTCATTAAGCTCTTTTCTACAAAGATGAGAAGTCTTTTCAGATTTTACGAATTCAGTGCATAGCTTACCATAGGTTTCTTGAAGGGTCATGTTCTTGGGTACTTCATCATCAGAAAAATCCTCACTGTCACTAGCACTCTCCATAATCACCTTTTCAATTGGCAGCAAAAACCATAAAGTGACCACATTCATCCATATACTCATCGGAAGAGTCATCCTCAGTATCACTCTAGGTAGCAACCAACCCTTTATCTTTTGAATTCTTGGTCTTTTCCTTCATAAGATAGTTTGTGTCACGACCCAAACCTGTACTTCAGAATTTAGAGCATGACCGGCATGTTAATATCAAGTTTACCTTAATACTAACACGAACCAACCTAAACAGAAGGTGCTTATCAAGAATTGTTTCCTGTACACCTGCTTATTCTCTTTCATAAAAGCCATAATATACAAAAATGTGAAAACCTTGAAAATTCATTTCATTAGAACTTTGCAAGATTGCCACTTGGCTGAAACTTCAGGTATTCGTGCAAATATTACATAGCTAAACGTTTAGCAAAACTCTTATTTACAAACCTAACCCCAAAGACATACCACTGGGGTTCAAACCAAACTAAAGTTCAGAATTACATCTGTGCTCAAAGAATCAAGTACATCTTGATTCCTCTTATACAACAAAAGAGCTAAACTACTATACAACAAAAAAGACTATACAATCTAAACAAAAGAGAATCACCGAATCTTGCCACATCTAATACTCTCGCTGCTTCCAAGAAGGACCTGTGCACTGAAATATAATAGGGTGAGCTGCGAAGCCCAGTAAGGTTTTTAAGCTCCATGGGCCTTTGATAAGAATGCATGTAAATCAAATATTTTATGGACATGCCAGCTTTGATAAAATAGCCTTCATTACTATTCATATTGTTCTTAAATTAACTTATGAACGTTCAAATGAAAATACTTCATTTTCCTTTCAAATAATAACAAAAGAACATGATAAGGAACTTAAACATAATTCAACATATTTTTCTTATCATCATACTTTTCTTATAACTTCCAAATAGCTTAATAGCTCTTTTATAATACATATTAGTTAGTCCAATTGTAAGTCTGTCACAACTTTGGGAGGCTTCCAGCACTTAGTGCCAGGCATCCAGCATTCCCCACAATGCTAGGTAATTCCGGAATCATATCATAATACATACTTTCAACCATGGGGGTAGGTTGACATCCTCCACAAGTTGGCGGTCACCAACAAGGGCGGCTACAACAGAGCCAGTCCCACTTATAATGGCCAAACAAAATCTCCATGGAAATATTAATACTATAACCCCTACTGGCTGAGTTCAGATCATGACAATGGAATAACTAAAAACTATACTTTTCAGATACTATACTTTTACATAACTATTTAATAACAGTAGCATATTCAATTTTTTCTTTAAACATTATGTTCGTGATATGAGTAATAGCATCAATATGCTAAAATATCATATATATATATATATATATATATATATTGGATTTAATAAGTCACGAACATAAATCTTTACTTGAATCATGCTTATATGTAATATTTTTAATTAAAAGGTTTTAATGCATTATAGTTTTCTAAATAGTCCTTATACTTATCAAACGCACATGTCACAAAATCCCTTACCTGAAAACAGAAGATGTGAGAGATTTGTACCAGAGGAGCTCAAGTGTCCGTGTTCTCGTTCTTGTCACCTAAATGAAAGACCAAAACTTATTACTAACAACTCTTCCTAAAATATAAACTTATACCTCAAACACAACCTAACTCTCAACTTAGTAAAATCTTAATTCCCATCACATAGAGTTTCCCCTAAAACAAGGTACAACCACCAAACTCATAACATACCAAAACACAGAGTAAACAAGCCATAAAAATTCATATATGATCTAAACATACCAAAAGATAAGGACATTAAATTATAGCTCAAAAAATTAACCCTAACTTCAAAATTAAATCTACAAAGTCATAGTTATCCTACACTGTTTACTGATCATTCCAGTAGCAAATTCCCCATTTGTAAAATACGAATGGGCTGTAAAAACACATCCAATTGTCATGAAATTTTACAGAGCTACTCCCCTGTATGTCTAATATATAACGTATAAATTTCAAAGTCAAAGAATAAAACCATAATTTATTAAAAATTGTACAAGGCAACATGCTCAAATCTGTCCTGACAGAAAATCATGCAACTTAGAAATTAAACCATTATTTTTGTATTAATCCAAATGCAGTGAGACCACTTCCAAAACAACCATATGTGTCTTAGGATTCATAAAAAATACTCCTAGCATCCTAATTCATAGTAAATGATTTAATACAGAATTTTATTGTAGTGAACATCAAATCTGTCACAGTGACAGCTTCAGTGCATGTTGATACAAAATTCATCAACTAAATTCAAATGGTCTTCAATTCATTTGGGTATTTTTATACCAATACAATAAACATTAAAATGACTTATTAAGCATCCAATAGACCATAACACTATCAAACTTTCAACTTACAAAAACAGAATCACAAGTTTAGCCCCTAAAATCAGATTTGAGAGCAAAGAAGGGAAAACAATTAAACTATCAAAATACTCTAAAGTTTTAATTACTTACCCACCAATTTGAAGCTGAAACTTTAGTTTTAGGCTCTTAAATCCTTCTTTAGAGTGAGATTTCTTGTTTTGGTGAGAGAAGGAGAGAGAGAGAGAGCTCTTGCCGTGTGAAAGCAAAGAGAGAAAGAAACAAAGAAGCAAGAAAAAGGACTAGAAAAAGAAGATAAGGGGGCTGGACTTCTGATGCAGCCAAGAGGATAAGATAAGAGAAGTGGACTTTTCTTGAGGTGGGGCACGTATGATGCTAAGGAACAAAAACTATTGCTCACTTCTTCTTCTTTTCTTTTCCTTTTTATTACTTTCAGCCCCTTAAAAGCTTATATTTTTAAAAAGACCCAATGCCAAAATAACTTTACATATACATATATATCCTTACCTTAATAAAACTCATTTCTACAACATCAAAAGAGTATACATGGTTTATAATATGACAATATCAAAACTTTATGCACTTAATTTAATTAAGATAATAACAAACATATAAACTCATAAATTTAATTATGCAATTAGGTTGGGGGTGTTACAGTTTGGGCACTCTATTCTCATATGACCAAAACCTTTGCACTTAAGGCATTGGATAAGGGGTTTCTCATTCTTACCCTTCCTAGAGGATTTAAATTTCCTAAGAGGTTTGTCCTTATCATTTTTTCTAAATTGAAGAAGCTTGATAATCTCATCAACTATGAAGATTAAGTCCTTAACCTTATCCTCATCGCCATCTTCATCTTCAGAGTCATCACTCTCTTCCTCTATACCCTTAAGAGCAAAGTTTTTACTCTTTCCACTTTTTTCCATTAAACCTAATACCAACTCATAGGTTTGAAGGTTCTCTACAAGCTCAATTAAAGGAATTTGATCAATGTCCTTCACTTCTGCAATGATAGTGATCTTGGTATCGAATCTTTCAAGTAAGGACCTAAGGATTTTTCTAACAATTTTGGATTCTACTATAGATTCTCCAAGGTTGAAGGCAGAATTCACAATATCCTTAAGTTTAGGATAGAACTCATCAAAGGTCTCATCATCCTCTATCCTTATTTCTTCAAAACTACTAGTGAGTTTTTGAAGTTTCACAGTTTTTACTGCCTTGATACCTTCATAGGTAGTCTCAAGAATAGTCCGTGCTTCCTTGACAACTTCCATGGATGATATTTTTTTGAATGTCACGCCACAAAACAAAGCATTTAAGGTCCTACTATTGAAATTTGCAGTTTTGATTGTTGCTTCATCCCAATCCACAGGTACTTCCTTTGGCTTAATCCAACCAACTTCAATAGCTTGCCATACCTGTTCACCTAGAGCCTGCAAAAAAACTTTCATACGAATTTTTCAGTACGCATAATTAGCGCCATCAAATAAAGGAGGAATCAAAAGAGATTGCCCACAATCCATGACAATGGGGGTCAAGGATCATACTCAGGAAATTAATTCAATCAGAGTGTACCCTATCTGATACCATTTGTTGGAAAATTTAGACATCGGTTGATAGAATTAACAAGTTTTAAATCTAAGTTGTTAATTAGATTTATTATGAATAAACCTTGTTAAAAGAAACAAACGTCAATATCATGCACAACAGAAAATTAAATAAGATAAGATATGATGACCTAGGAAAACTGTAAAGTTGTGATTTACAACTATGTTTTATGTTAGCTTTATTTCATAACAAAAAGTTTTGTATTTGCTTTAATTTGTTCCTTGTATTTTGTGAAATTTTATTATATTGAGTTTAGTATTAAGTTGGTGAAGAATCGAGCATAAAACGAAGAATCAGTGGATTTCGTGAGTGTCTCGTTATAAGCTAACTCACGAAAGAGCCACGTGAGAAGCACATACTAGAAGCTGAAGAGTCATGCCAACTTGGAGACTTTTGCGAGTGTCTCATGGGTAAGGCTTTCTCGCAAGATACTTACGAAACTCTCTGCCTGGTAGATTTTTAAGTATGACTTTCTTACCTTTTACCCATATAATATATACCCTCATTACCCTCAAAAGTATGAGAGACTATTCAAAGATAAAAACCCTAGATAGGTTTTCTACAACACATACACATCATTTTAGAGATAGAGCTACCTATCCTTAGTGAGAAATCATTGCAGTCTCTTCTCATTCCTTCTCCAATTTCCATACCTTAAGAGGAGATTTGTACCCAAACACAACCCACACATTTTCAGAGTGTAGAGAGTGTTTTGGAGCTTGGGAAGCTTTGGAGATTTACCAAAAGAAGCCGGTGAGGCTTGACGGATGCAATCGAGCGTATTGCGAGATCTGAAAAGTTAGACAAAACACAGTTTCGAGAAGTCTTGTTAGAGCAAGAGCTTGGAGGGCTTAAGTACATTGGGTAGATTAGGCTTGGAAGGTCTCTTACTATTCGTGTATCCCAACTTATTGTCTAGTGGATTGATTTACCACTTGAACGGCGGTGGAGAGGTTTTTCGTTGAGTTCTTTGGTTTCCTCTTCGATAATATATCGACGTGTTATCTTGTGTTTGCATTTTTCTTTTCCCTTACTCTTTGTGCTTTACTTTTATTGTTTGTAGTTCATGTTTATGCACTAGAGTAGTTATGGTTTATTGCGCCTCATTTACTCTTATTCCATACTTAGATAAGTTAAAGTAAAAGCAATCTTGCCGTAATATTTTAATTTGGGGTCTAAACAAGCTTTTGTGTTTATACACAAATCCGAGCTTTCAATTGGTATCAGAGTGGGTGAACTTGTTTTGATTTCACTATCTAAGTATGATCCTTGACCCCGTTGTGTTTATTGCCATGGATAGTGTTTTGTATACTTCTATGAATGTTATTGATTATAGCATGCCATGTGTTTGTGAAAATGCCTCTATGAGTGTTAATCATCATAATTGTAATGACATGTTACATGAATCTATAGGTGTTATTGATATTCCAAATATCAAACTCTTGAAGAAAAAAAAAGACTAAGAAGTTTCATTAGAATTTGAGCAAGTTCTTTTGTAAAAATGATGATTTGATTGCTAAGCTCAATGAATCCAACAAATTGGTTGAAAAGTATAAGAAACTTGCTGAAAGTTCTCTTGAAAAACTAAAAGAGTTTGAATGTTTGAATATAGACTTAGATACTAAACTTGTTTTGTCTAACAAACTAGTTGATAAGCTAAAATGTGAAAATGAATCTCTTAAGATGCATGCCAAGTGTTTGATTACTGAATCTATTGCTAAAAATGATGAAAATATTTGTTGAAATCATGTTATGGTACCTAATTTTATGTCTATTGTGTATTCTACCTCAAAGGACAAATCGTTATACCTTCCTCCACACAAAAGAAATCAAAGGTGGAGAGAAAGACTTTTAAGCCAAAGCCTTCGTTTAGGTCTCAACCTAAGATTTTGGATGAATCTAAGTTTGTTCCAACTTGCCACCATTGCAATGTGATTAGTCATATAACACCTCAATGTCCCAAGTTGAAGAGAGAACAAAACCATGTTGCTAGATCCCATCCTAAAAAGCCTAGTGGACCTAAACCCGTTGTTTGTCACCATTGTGGTGTCTTTGGTCATCTTAAACCCCATTGCTCTAAGTTTCAAGTTCTTAAAAGAATCAAAAGAAAGGAGAAACTTGAGCTTTTTGGAAGTTGTGATAAAAAAGGTAAACCGGATTTGAGTGAAAATAGCATGTTGTTAAAGAAAGTGGTTAATGCTCTTACCTCCTTGTCTATGTGCATTTTTGGTTCTCATTCTTCCAACCCTCGTCTCACTTCTTATGAGATACTCATTCCAACAACCATTCTGTTTAGATGAGGAAGAGTTCCTATGGTTGAACTTATACTCTTTTGGTCCTTGATCTATTTCTTTCGATCTTTGTAGGACCCTTCATGCATTAGATGTTTCATTGTCATGTATTTGTGCATCATGCATCTCTTTATATGCATTATTTTTGTTGTTTTTGCTTTTGATCTTACTTTTATGCTTTTTAAACACATAAAAAGTGGAAAATTTAAAAAGTTTGATCGTATATGTTAGAGTACATATCTCATGTGAGTTTGGCCTAGTACCTTCGTACTAATGACATAGTGCATTTAGGAGTTTAGCTTGTTTTGTATACACATTTATTTTTGTGGAAAAAATCTTGAAATCTATGTGTGATTGTTGTAAATAGATCTTCAAGCTTGTCATGGATGATTAGTCAATAGTCTTGTTAGTCTTAATACATGCATAGACTTATGCTTATATCTTTTCCCACATTTTTATGTTTTTTCTCTATAGCTCATCAAATGTAAAATCTCAAAAAGAGATATTGAGCTGCAAAAGTCGTCGCATATACTAGTATTTGACTAGGAAAAAGGAAAAGCGACTTGTATTGAATGTATGGTGCCTCAAAAAGCCAAAAACTTACTCACAAAATTTAAAATATCAAAAATTTCAAGCATCAATCTCAAAATGAGATGTCAATGTTGTTTTATGATCAAGTGATAAGTTGTAAAGAAGCCAAATGAAAAAGTTTCAAGATTATGTAATCATTTTTGTAGGAGGTCATATATGTTCATTTCTATAATTGAGATAGACCACTTGACTCAGTGCTAGTTGTGTATGACTTAATTGAATTGATAATTGAAGCTTCTCTCTAGACTAAGAACTATTCCACATTTGATACACACACACAACACACAAGTCTAATGTTCAATAAATGTCTATTTTATTTGTGTGATTATACATGTTCAAATGTGATGTGTGTGCGCTCAACCATATGTGGATCAAACCAAAAAGATTTTTGTTCTTATTTATTTTTGGAAGTGATTTTTATCACCTATGTTTTTCAAAGTTCTTCAAGTTATTATTATTTTTTTTGTTGTGAAAAACATGTTTTCTGGGTGTTTTTGTGACTTATTTCATGTATAAGTTCAATCGCGAGTTAAAGGGTCCAATTCTTAAGTTTTTCAGCTTTGAATAAAGAGTTTCGTGAATGTTTTGCGACTGTTTTGCGACTGTTTTGAGAGTAAGGCTTACTAGTGAAATACCAGTGAAATTTTGCGGGATGCTAACTAGCAAAAATTCCAGCTTCCCACGAAAATCACCAATTCAGCTTTTTAAAGGGCATTTTGTGGTTCATTTGTTTTAAACTTCTCCAATCTTCTTCCAAACCCCTATTTTAATGTTTCTACATCAAACCCAACTAAATTCAATTGTTTTACATTCCATAAACATCTCTAAAGTAATCTTTAACTCTTTTCACTGATTTTGATCATTAGATTATGTTTTTGGGGGGTTTTATGTTCATAATTGAGATTTTCTAATATGGGGATTGAAAAACTTAATTTTTGTCAATCTTTTTTATTGGATTTTGTTTTAAATGTCTATTTGCTTTGGATGCTGGCCCTTTGTGGCAAAAATAACATGTATTTAGACAAGTTTTTCATGTATTCATGCATTATTTAACATACATGTGTAGTGTATGCATTTTTAGTGTTTGATAAAATGCCCAAATGACATTTTCTCGCTGTTTTGGACTCCGATGAGTACCAATTTTTGGGAATCACAATAATTATTCATGTTTATCATGTTTTGATCATTGGTGGTGTATTTTATACACTTTGCCTCGTGACTGCTTATTCATGCATGGGTCATGCATCTCACATGCACACTAGATGCATCTTATTGCACATACTCTAACACTTGACATGTTTTACATTCACTCATACTAGTTAAGTCTTTTTAGACCTTTTAGCACATATAAAATGTTCTTGTGTCTATGTCATGCCTTGGTCTATACCTTGTTTCCACATCTTTAGCATGTCATGTTTACTTTATGCTTTGTAGCATTTTTTAAAAGATGTTTTATCTTTTGTTTAAGCTTCATTTTCTCATTTATCTCATTTATTTTCTCGTTCATCTTTTACTCTTGTTCATATCTTCTTGTCTTTCCCTCATTTCTCTTGATTCTTTTGTCTATTCGTGACAAAAAGAGGGAGAGTATACTGGAGAGTATACCTGTGTGTATCGTCATTTCTATATGACTCATGTGCACATTCTTAGGGAGGGAAACTCTACCTCGTGCACATTCGTAGGGTAAAAAAGCTATATGGGAGATGCATATACTAAGGGGGAGAAGACAATTTTTTTGAGAAAACCTTATTTTGTTTTGTTTTGTTTTACCTTATGTTTGTTTTCTCGTTGCTTTATGGTGCTTTGAGTTACTTTTAGTATCTATGCTTTGTTGCTTTCATTGCATCGTGTTTATGTGTTGGAACACACTTATACCCTTATTGGATCTTGTATCCTGAATGCAAATACTTTGGTGTTTTGTATTGGTTGTGTGTTGGACATGCATATTTTCTTATGTTATTGTGCTTTATTGAATGCATGTTCAAATAATCATTTGCTTCGCTATATGTTAAGATTGAATTTATTCAATCATTTGGTTGGCTTTACTCCGTGCCAATTTACTTGTAATTCAACATTTCGAACCCTTGTATTTAGGTGGGAATCATGTAAGGGTAGTGTGTGAGAGAGTGTGAAGAAAAGCTCAAGAGTGTGCACTCAAGTAGGGGCTCGCGACTAGCGAGTCGCCAAAAAGAGGCACACGTGCGAAGCATGCTGGGGGAGCTGAATGGTCACGCTAGCTGTCGCACTACAGGAAAAAACCTTCAACTGATCAGGCAATTATCTCATGATTCAAACTCTCGACTCGTTCCAATCTCGAGCTCGAGTCGCCAAAATGCCCTATTTGGCTAAAACTGACCTTTGACATTCCAAACACACACCAATATAAATAACCCTTATACCCACATATTGTGGAGAGCTTCTATAGAGAATTTTGAGAGAGAAACCCTAGAGAAAAACAAGATTGACTCATCCACAATCTTCATCCTTTGATTCTCCAAATTCATCTACTCTCACCTTCTCCATTGATACATCTTTAAGAGGTACATTTAACCAAATCATTTTCTCACCATATACACATCTGTGAGAAGGCTATTTGGTGCTTGGGAAGTAGTTAGGAAGGGACCAATTGATATTGGTTGATGCTATGGGCTATAACGACATCCGTTAAGCTAAAGAAGATAAATGTTTGGCGTAACCTCGTTGGAGCAAGAAACTTGGAGGGCTTAGGTACACTAGGTAGATTAGGTTTGGAGGGTCTTCTGCTGTTCATGTATCCCAACTTCATTCTTTAGTGGATTATTGACCGCTTGGAGGGCGGCAGAGAGGTTTTACGCCAAGGACTTCGATTTTCCAGTGGCAGCACCACGTTATAGTCAGGGTGTTCCTAGGAACACCCTAACTTGAAATTTTTTTTATATATAATAATTATTTTTTTTTATTTGTTTACCCTTAAAAAAAAAAAAAAGGAACACCCTCAAATAATAAAAAAAAATTATTTGTTCTACTTTCAAGCAAAAAAAAAAAAAATTCAACTAAAATTTGAAAAAAAAAAATTGTAACAGAACAAAACAATAGACTCTCTCTCAACTTTAAAGCCCATAGCAAGCCCACGGCAAACCCACGGATTCTCAGAAGAAAAAAAAAAAAAAAAAAAACCAAACTCCAAATCAGAAACCTCAAATCAGTAAATCAGTACTTCAAAAATAACTAAAGGCTAGCTAACCTAAAAACAAAGAGCAACAGAGCAACGCCTCCCCTTAGAAGTTAGATCGGTCCAGTCGTAGTCCAGACTCCAGAGCAGAACACATCGTCTTCGTCACCCGACGCCCCTCATCGGAGATTGGTCCAGTCGTAGTCTAGAGCACATCGTCGGAGATCGCTCGTTGCTGCTATCACACATCTCGTCGCTGCTGTCACACATCTCGTCACTACCATCGTACATCGCTCGACGGTCACTACGACACTACCTCAGCCTCAGCCTTCACTCCTCAGGCTTTTTTGCTCCGGTCCAGTGCTCCGTCAAGGTATTTCTCTCTTTTTCTCTCTCAGTCTCTCTCTCTCTGAAATATGAAATGAAATGTCAGAAATGAATGACTCTCTCTTTCTCTCTATTCTTTAAGAGGTAATTTTATCTAAACTGTGATTGGCTGAAGTAGAAGTTTAACTTTATTAATGTTTTGCCTATTTTTTGACTTTTTGAATTTGGCATCTTATGAGATATGATTTTTTTTTTTTTTGGTGGTAAACATGAGTTATGATTCTTATCCATTGGTTGGTGTGTGTTGGTTTTGGTGTTGGTGTTGGTGAGATATTAATTGTCTTTTAGTGTATTTTAGTGTAATGTTATTGTGATTGTGAAATTTTCTTATTGGCAGCTGAGTCTTGTGATTGGGTGCATTAGGCAGGCTTGTCTATTGAGTGGGGTGGGGGTGGATGGGCACATGGGGCTGGGTAATTGGGTAAATCACTAAAGCAGTGTAATGTGCACATTAGCACATAGTTGGCTCTTTTAGTGTAATATGCACATGAGATGTATGTTAGTGCAACTAATAAACAATAATTTAATTAACTAATAATTATTTGGGGAAAGTAATTAATACTTTAATTAATCAATACATTATAAAAGACAAACAAATTAAATTATGTTAGGCTAAACAACAATTAATAATTTTATAATTAATGAAACAACACTATAACAAATTATAGTTTATAAAAGACAAACAAATTAATGAAACAACTAAACAAAAATAATTAATAATTTTATTAATATTTCAAATAAACTTATTATTTATTGTTTATTCTTTTGCTACCTTGGGAAAAATTCTGGGAACTAGGAACACCCTAGGAAAAACTCTTGGAGCTGCCATTGCAGTTTCCTCTTCGATAACACATCTCTGTGTTGTCTTTGTGTTTGCATCTCTCTTCCCTTAATCTTTACCTTTTAATTGTTGCTGTGGTTGTGATTAATTTCGGTTTAGATTTTTTTACCAATTTTGATTTAGCTTATTTTCATATGCCGCACATACATTGTTTGATTATAAGCTTATGTTGGTAATTTGTAAATTGGGGGTCTAAACGTTCTAAGGTGTTTTACACACTTTTTGAACATTCAATATGATCATTGTGGTCATTTCTATATGATTGTTTTGGTGTATGATCAAGTTGCCCATACGTTTTACAACATGTTTACTTGATTGCATTTTACTTGTTGTATTATACTTGTCCTTTAATCACTTGACTTACCTTGAGGGTCTAATGCGTTTTATGCAAGTGTTTCAGGTTACAGGTATACATGTTTCAAGTTCATCATAGCTTCTAGATTTAGGTATGAGTGAGTTTTGCCATTGTTCTCAAACTCACGTTTAAGTTTAGAGTCTATTATAGGGTGTTTTGTTATGGAATAGCCAAAGAGGGAGATTCTAAAGTTATAATTTATAACTATGTTTTATGTTGGCTTTATTCCATGAAAAAAATGTTGTATTTGCTTTAATTTGTTCCTTGTATTTTGTGGGATTTTATTGTATTGAGTTTAGTATTAAGTTGGTGAAGAATAGAGCATAAAATGAAGAATTAGTGGATTTCGCGAGTGTCTTGCTAGAAGCTAACCTGCCAAAGAGCCACATGCGAAGCACATGCTAAAAGCTGAAGAGTCATGCCAGTCTAGAAGTTTTCGCAAATGTCTTGCAAGTAAGGCCTTCTCACGAGATACCCGCGAAACTCTTTGCTTGGAGGATTTTTAAGTGTGACTTTCTTACCCTTCACCCATACTATATATACCCTCATTACCCACAAAAGTATGAGAGGCTATTTAGAGAGAAAAACCTTAGATAAGTTTTCTACAACACACACCCATTCTTTTAGAGAGAGAGAGCTACCCATCCTTAGCGAGAAATGATTAGAGTCTCTTCTCCTTCCCTCTCCCATTGCTATACCTTGAGAGGAGATTTGTACTCAAACACAACTCACACCTTTTCAGAGTGTAGAGAGTGTTTTGGAGCTTGGAAAGATTTGGGGATTTACCAAAAGAAGCCGGTGAGGCTTGGTAGATGCAATCGGACGTATTGCGGGATCCGAAAAGCTAGACAAGACACGGTTTCGAGAAGCATTGTTGGAGTAGGATTTAAAGGGCTTAGGTACATTTGGTAGATTAGGCTTGGAAGGTCTCTTACTATTCTTGTATCCCAATTTATTGTCTAGTGGATCGATTTTCCACTTAAAGGGCGGCATAAAAGTTTTTTGCCAAGATCTTCGGTATCCTCTTCAATAACATATTGGCATGTTATCTTATGTTTTCATCTTTCTCTTCATTTACTCTTGTACTTTACTTTTATTATTTGTTGTTCATGTCTATGCACTAAAGTATTTATCGGTTTATTGTGCCTCACTTACTCTTGTTTCGCACTTAGATAAGTTAGAGTAAAAGTAATCTAGCCGTAATCTTTTAATTTGGGGTGGAAACAAGATCTTGTGTTTATACGCAAATATGAGCTTTCAAATACCAATTAAACAAACTAGTTTCACAGTAAAAAAACTTGGGGGGAAACCTTCCTGAAAAGCAATTTACTATAATAAAAAGAAGTTTCAGATCTAGTACAAAGAAGTTTCAGATCTAGTACAAAACTTTTGTCCTTAGACTCTACAATCTCCGTAGATGAACTCACAACAGAAACCTTTTACTGCTTTAGAATCTGTGAATTCTTCAATATATGAACGCCACCCTTTTGCACGAATCCCAGTACGTGACTAACTCACCAACTTGAAGAAGATGTTGACTGCAAAGTTCTTCACTTCATCAACAATGAAGATTAAGAAGCACTTGGTTACAAAACCCTAAGGCGAAAAGACACAGTAACTTCTTTCAAAGAGGAATAAGGTATTGGTCACCTTTTACATATATTCTCCTTGTATTCTCTTATGTGACGGCCTTGTATAGGTCTACGGTTGTGAGAAAAGAAATCCTACACATACATGTCAGCACGGACCGAAAATCAGATCTGAAAATTCTGATTTCGTAATTCTCGATAGATAGTATCTATTGAGCTATTTGTCGAGCCTTGATAGATAGTATCTATCGAGCAGCTATTGAGTTTTAATAAATTAATACTTCTTCACTTGTTTGTTGGACAAATTTGCATGGTTTCAATACTAGACTTGAACTCTTGTTCTTTGAAGTATTAAACACATCTTAGATCTATCCACTTACAAGTAAAGTGCGTTTTGTCAAAAGATTAACTAATTATATAAAATATGTCATTAACAATATGTAACAAATCCTAACTAATTTGTTGATGATCCATAATTGAATCCAAAAATTTTGGACTAACGTTTAGTTATTGTTGTTGGTTCTCTTACCTCCAATATCTCTACATATTTCAATATGTCACCATCAAGGCCACTATATAATAACGAGCCTTCTCCCTCTTTTTTTTTTTTTTTTGGCGCACATTAGAGGATATTTTTTTTAGTGTTTAGTTAATATTTTGAGAGCCTAAATTTACATTTGTTTAAAGGGTATAATATTCTGAATATTAATCTAAATCACCATTAATTTTATTTTTTTGAATTAGGTATTTATATTGTTTTTAGATAATTTAATAGTGGGAAGAGAAAGTTTGACGTTTTTTATGAAAATACTAATAATATCGGAACCATCCATTGACCATAGAATCCATAGATATATATCACCGAACAAGTACCCAGCTTGATGATATATAAAGATTCCTTGAGCTGAACCACTTTAACTGCCGGTCACTACCAATATTTGAAGATGATCATAAGACTGACTAAAAAGACACAAACAGATAGAGATGGGAAGTGATGGGTATCTATTATCTTCCATTGTTTTTTTTTTTGACAAGGAGAGCTACAGTACTTAGGCATATACAGAGGCTCTTTGCTTGTTTGTCTTTGCAGGCATATATTTTGATGAATTATTACTAATATCAATAGCTTATAAAAAAATTTGAAGAAATTTATCATTTAATTATTAGAGGATTACTTATTGTTCTAATATCATGATAAATTATGGCTTATTCCAAATGTATATACTTATGTATATCCATATATATTTCAAAAAAAAAAAAAAAAAACTGAAGCGTAATATTTATTATTATTACACTTTTGTTGAGTCACATCAGCTATAATGTTGTAATTTTCTTTCCATTCTTTATATATATAGGCAATAAATTTTGCTAGTCTATCATTGAGCCATATCATCCACTTATTTTTTACATCTTCTTGATCTTTTGAGTTTATATCAAAGCACAATCTGCATGACTATGAATTTTGAATATGCCTACCAATTGTTTGAGTTATAAATTATTATAAAGTTTATTTTTTATCCTTTCTGTTTCAGTTTAATTTTGGTTGAGATAATAATGTAATTTTATGATGAATTTTGATTATCATGATAATCTCATTTTTCCTTAATAAACGAGAAATTTGAATAATAAATTTAAAACTTATAAAGTTTAATTGTATATTAGACAAATATAACACACAATAACAGAAGTTAGAAGAATATGGTTCATCTTATAAAATATTAATCAAACAAAAAAATAATAATTAGGATGATATATTGGTAGGGATATAAAAAAATTTAATAATTTACTTGTAGAAATCCTAAAAAAAAAAAAAAATACTTGAAATAACTGTTACTTTTTATATATTACATCTCATTACATGATATTTATATATACTCACACATCATATGGGTCTGCTTCTAGGAGAAAGTATAAGATGTTTCCATAATTCCAACTCAGCCTCACATTTGGTGATTCTTACCGATAAATGACTGACATAGGTCTAAAATAAGCCACATCAGTTTACTCCACAAACCCATATAAAAAGACAATTTTGCCCCTGAAAAATTTTCAGACCGTGCCACTGTTACCCTCTGTCTGCTCCTTCCTCTTTCAAACCTAATTCCCCAAAATGCAACCCGGATATTTTTTGAACCCCATGCCACTTTACTCTCTCACTCTCTCCTTCGTCCCTTTCAAATCTAATTCCAGAAATCAAACATTACTCTCTCTTTCATACCCAAACTCCCTTCCATCCACAATTGCCTATTCCATTTTCTCGTCACCATAGTGCTCTGCCCAAATTTATGAAACAAAGATTAGGATATTGAAACTGATCTGTATCTCTTTGAATTTGACATTGTTGCTTTAGTTTTTCCCAAATTTAGTGGATGAAATTTTTTTATCTTTCTTTGAATTTGTTTTTGATCAAGATATTGGCAATTCAATAGTTTGGCAAGTTTGTTCTTTTGTTCTTCCCTAATAGGCTTTATTCATGACAAAATGAAAAACTTCTTTGAAATGGCCAAGTTGTAAGTTTCTGATGTACATTAGTTAGCCATATAGGTTGATTAAGTGTATTAAGTGCGGTATGAATTGTTAGTTATCATGCACCCAGATGAGAAGTTTTAGTTTTGAAGGCAGATGACTTACCTTGCAGTTGTCATCCTGGATGATATATATTATTATGTTATCTTGTGTTCATGCTAACAATACCTTTTTGTGTCATAATGTTTTTAGCATTTGTCAAAGGCATGATGATAAAACATCAGCTACAATAGGTGCAACATCAGCTGCCACACCAGGGCAGCTCAGGCTGCAACATAGTGCAGCAGCTAGTGCACCAGAGCAGCACACACAAGCACCAAAGCAGGCAATCAAACAGTGCAATAGCAAGTGCAAGAGCAGATGATGTGCAGATTGAAGGATTGGATGAGCATCAAGGGATTGAGTCTTGTGTTACAAAATTGAAGAAGCTCAAGAATAGTATAAATCTGTCTAAAGAACAGAGCAGAAGTGTAGCTCAGTTGTAATTGTACAGTAAACGATATGTAGTTTGTATATAAGTATAGTTAGCTTATTAAGTCAAGCACGTGTAAGAGTCTGTTATGTTTGTTAGTCCTTGTTCACACGTGTAGCAATCTGTTAAGTTAGGTACAGAGTTGATCTGGTTCTTTTAGTGTATATATGTACAGATTTGATTCAATGAATGAGATGAGCAATCATTTTCATCAAAACAAATTTTCTCATAGCATTAAAGGTGAATGTTAGTTATGAATGGTGTGGCCAACTTGTTCAGCAACTTTCATTTCCTTTTACCAATGTTATAAGCCTGAACTCATGTTAATAAGTTGGACTTGTTCAGCAACTTCCATTCCAATAATTCCATTATACCAATGTTAAAAGAGTGGGTTCATATCAATAAGTAAAGAAAAATTCACATACATTTGAGCTGACTGTAAAGCAACCTTACAAGCTTTTTTTTTTGTTTGTTGAGAATCTACCTTAATTACAAGCTGACTGTAAAGCAGTTAGAAGATTGCTGTTATTGCAACAAAAAGGTGAGGAAGAAACTAAAGCTAACTTGGCAACAGCATGAGCTGCACCATTACAACTCCTATTGATCCAACTAAAAGAGCAAGCAGCAAAAGACACAACTAAGCTTTCAAAAATCACATTACTCCAGCTTTCAAAAATAGCTAACTGGGCAGCCCACTGGATAGCAGCAACTTCAGCAATGAGAGGAGAGCCAAGATGACACAGCTATTTGCAGATTGTCCAAATGGGAGGACATGTAAAAATATTTATCCACAATTGCCTTATTTAAAGATGAACTTATAGAAATGAACTTTACCATCACATTTAAATATATTCATCATTTTCATATAGAATTTGTGTTAAACTAGAAGCTACTCAAAATGCAAATATAGAATCTAACATGTTTTTGTAGCTTCATTAATACAAAAGGTATTCCAAAGAGTTGTTACAAAAGGTATCAACTATCCAAATGGTTAGATATCCCATCTAAAAAGCAGCTGTCTAAGTCAAATATGTTGCCCAAAAATATTGTCCACTAGTTGTGCATGATTGTGCAGTTTGCTATTCAAAAAACTGTCCAAAAAAGTTCTTCATTATATTCAGAATCTTGTGCATATAACTGTGTTGCTATTCAAAAAGCTGTCCAAAAGTTCTCCATTATAATCAGAATCTTCTGCATATGACTGTGCAGTTTGCTAATAAAAAAATGTCCAAAAAAGTTTTCCACTATATTCAGAATCTTATGGTTGAGTCTTGGAAAAAAAAAAAAGAGTACATGTTAAAAGGCATTTTTTTTCTTCCTAATGTAAAAAGTTTAAAAAACAATACATGTTAAAAGGCTTTTTTTTCTTTCTTCCTAATGTAAAAAGTTTAAAGTGTACCTAGCTGAAGGGTGATATTAGATTATTTTCTTGAAGCACTCTTGCATTACTAAACATGGGATTGAACAACTCTGGGAAAAAGGATGATGATTGAATACCTCCTAAGAAAAAGAGGAAATAGTAGCAACTGGTTAAATTTAATAGGCAAAGCTAAGAAAAAAAGAAGATTAAAAGAGAAGAAATATTAACAAATGGTTAAACTTAACAAGCAAAGCTAAGAAAAAACAAGATTAAAAGAGAAGAAATATTAACAAATGGTTAAACTTCACAGGCAAAGCTAAGAAAAAAAATGATTAAAATAGTAGTTTTGGACATACCATGTATCATAGAACTAGCTTATGGAGCTTGTGAACTAGTTGCATCTTTTCCACTTCTTCTCATCTTTTCCACTTGAATTTCTTGATTCATTCTTGTACAGCTAAACATGGGATAAACAATAGACATCTCCGGGGAATGAATGACGATTGAACATCTCCTAAGAAAAAAAGGATACAATAACAAATGGTTAAACTTAACAAGCAAAGCTAAGAACAAAATGGTTAAAATAGTAGTTTTGAACATACCATGTATCATAGAACTAGCTTGTGGAGCTTGTGAACTAGTTGCATATTTTCCACTTCTCATCTTTTCCACTTGAATTTGTTTATGCATTCTTGTAGAGCTAAACATGGGATAAGCAATAGACATCTCTGGGGGAATGAATGATACTTGAACATCTCCTAAGAAAAAGAAAAAATAGCAAATGGTCAAACTTGACAAGCAAAGCAAAGAGAAAAAATGACTAAAATAGTAGTTTTGAACATACCATGTGTCATAGAACTAGCTTGTGGAGCTTGAGAACTAGTTGCATCTTTCAAGCTTCTTTTCATCTTTTTCACTTGAATTTCTTGAAACATAGAAGTAGATTGTGGAGCTTGTGAAGTTGAAGCATCTTTCACCTTTTTTCTTTTCTTTTTCTTTAATTGACATATTATTCTAGCATTGGTTATCCCTTTCTTTCTCACATGTGGTGGATCAAGGATTGGTTTCTCCCCATCTAAGTTTGGCTGCACCTCATCATGTGCAAGATCTTGAGGACATACTTTTCAAAGTCACGTGATAGCTCTCATAGATTATCCATAATAAATTTTGTCCCACTGTCGGTCAATGAAGCCTTATCAAACATATTTTTATCCCAAATGAGTTAACATGCTCATACGCAATGTACGACTTGATTTCTTTTTTGGTTGAGAAAAATCATCATAACAACACAATCTATTTTTTGCATCTTTTGTCCATCTAATTGATATATATGTATCGGGTATTTTGTTCACATTGTTAACAAGAAACACCCTTAAAGCATGACAACATAACAAGCCCAAAATCTCAAATAACTTGCAATCACAGCAAATGGTCAATTCAGACCGGTTAAAATGCATAGTGTATACCCTACTACTCATCTCATTATGTAGTGAATATGTGAAGTTATTCTCATGATGGTTAGTTTCAACAAAACTCAATCCCCTACCTGAATTGAACTCTTCTTCAAACATTTTAAACAAAGTAATACTATAAACTTTAGTAGCATGACTTAAGATACCTCCATACCTCATTACCTTTGAAGGTACACCATTCTTACAACAAAAGTCTTCATTTATTTCATTTTGGCGCATTTCTCAAACTTTTTCCTCATAAAATTCAACAACTTGAATAAGTGTCATGGATGTTTTCATGATTTGATGAAATACACTATTTGTACTCTCACTCCGTTGGGTAGACTTCATCTTTGCAGAAAGGAAATCTACATTGAAGGCTGGACACCACTTTTCTCGGATTTGATATAACCTTTTAGTTAAACATCCATATAAACACTTGTTAAATCTTTGATGGAAATCTGGAATACCATAGAGTCCTGGGAGGTTTTGTTGGGCATTTTTACTGATATGCCATAAACAAAGTCTATGACGAGATTTAGAGAAAACCGCCTTAATAGCATTTGCCATTGCTTGGTCTTGATCTGTAAAAATAGATTTTGGTTGTCGACCTCCCATTGCTGTCAAAAAAGTCTCAAACAACCAAATAAATGAATCAGTGGTTTCATCTGTTAGAAAGGCACAACCAAATAAAAACATTGTTCTAATGATGGTTGATCCCCACAAATGGTGCACATATTAAGTTATACTTATTGGTTCGATAAGTGGTGTCAAAAACAACAACATCCCCAAAACAGTCATAATCTAATTTTGATCTACCATCTCTCCAAAAGAAATTTTCCATTCTATTTTCTTGGTCTACTTGTACTGAATAAAAAAACATTGAATCCTCACTTTGTCTATTTTTAAAATGATTAATAACACTTTGCCCATCCCCAACTTCAATCAATTGTTTTCTTTTAGTGTGCAGGAAGTTATGGCAATCTCTTCTAAGGAATCCAATATTATTTGCACCACCAAGCTCCTTTGATAAAAATGAGTAAGACTTTGTTGCTTTTATGCCTGAGCTAACCGTTGTCTCAATTATAGTCCCATGAGTACTTAGCACCTTCCTTCCTGATCTCAAATTACACCTCTCTTCCGGACTTGCAAATTCATGATTGTGTTCATCATTGAAGTGTGAAACACTCCAAATACCATTTTTAATATCAAAATGAATCCTAGCTTGACAGCCTGTTCTTGTATCTAATTTATTAAACTTTTTATAATCACAGGGGTCTTCAAACTCTTTATGACCCTGTTTTGAACACAAAAATTCTCTTTGCCTAAGAACACCATCAATCTTTCGTGTAACCCCTTTTCTAATGCTAAACCCCTTGTTTAAAGCATACTCATTATACATATTATATGCTTCTTCTTCAGAACTCACCTGCATTCCAAGTTTAATTTCATAGTATTCACCCAAAATTACATTCTCATGATTTTCACTTTTTTCATTGTCACCAGCTGTATCAAGAACATTTTCTGAAAAATCCATTATTAGTCTAGCCTAATCATGAAAAAGAATGTTGAATGAACAAATTGAATAGGCAGAACTCATAATTTTCTATAATAACACAACTATAGACTTAAACTAAGAAAAGAAAAAGGAAAAGAAAGATCAAATACCGCAGTGGAGACTCTTAGAAAGAGACTATTTATTGGAATCAATTCCTTCAGTAAACCCAATAAAACAGAAACATCACATCCCTATACCAGTGCCAAATTGAAAGAGATACGTATCAATTTCAATACCCTGTTTCTTCAACTCGATCTTTGTTTCTCAAAAGCAAGGATATACATAAAAAATAAACTTCCTATTTAGGCTATCACATACACAGCATGTTTTAGTTTGGTATTCCCATTTATCTCATTTTCACACTCTAATGTGTCTCTGCTTTCTTTTTCTTTTTTTAAATTTTATTTTGGTGATAAGTAAAAAAAAAAAAAAAAAATCTATATTTGCAAATAAATTAATAAAAAGAAACTAAAAAAATTTCTCCTTTCCACACTCAAATGTGCCTCTGCCTTTCATTTTTGGGTGATAACTAATAAGTGAAAAAAAAAAAAAAAAAACCATTCCATAGTTGCAAACAAATAAAACTAAAATGAAAAAGAAGATGTGAATAGGTATGAAAGGAAGCAGATGAAAAGAAATATTAGCCCTTTGTGGCAGATTCTCGAAATCGACAGTGGACTTGCGATGCTGGATTCTTGAAATCGACGGTGGACCTACGATGCTAGGTAGTGGTTGCGATGCTTGATTTGGGATTTTCAGAGGATTTAACTTACAGTCTCGTAGGACCTGTGATGCTCAGCAGTGGCTATGTTTGGCAGCAAAATTCGGAGTTGAGAGAAAGAAAGGAGAAGGAGCACTTGAGAGACAGAGAAAAAAGAGAGGGAAAGGGAGCACCTGAGAGACAGAGAAACAAATGGGTTTTGGGAATTTTAGGTTTAGTAAGCGAGGGAAAAGTGGTGCTATTTGATTTATTTTCAGGGGCAAAATTATCTTTTTATATGGGTTTGTGGAGTAAACTGATGTGGCTTATTTTAGATAGATGTCAGTCATTTATTGGTAAGAAACACCAAATTTGAGGCTGAGCTGGAATTACGGAAACATCTTATGCTTTCTCTTGTTTCTAGTATTTCTAAAAAAGCACACACAATCATGATGAATTTATGTTTGTAAACAGATCAATCATTACTGAGTGTACTTGCTTCTTTGAAAATGTGTATTTCAACTCATAATTGAAAATTTATTAATTCTTAATCATAGGGCACTTGTTAACATTGAAAAAGTTAGCCTAAAATTACAAAGATCATTTCATTTTAATAAAATTAAAACAAAGATATAAAAGATTAAAACTTCCAACAAGAATGAACAATCAACAACACCCAATTGCGATTGCTTCCTTTCTAATATGTTGGAATAACAATTAGACAAAGTTTGGTTATAACTCTACTCAATATCTTTTTATTGAATTTGAATTTTGACAAATCCACCATTGAATTATATTTTCTTTTTATATCCTTTATTCTTGCAAAATTTTCAAAATATCAAAAATCAATAGTTATGTCAATAATCAAATATTTAAATTTCAAAGTTTTATAAACTAAAATTATGCATAAAAAATAAGTTTATGAATTTTATAGTAAATAGCATTCGATTGATATGATTTTTAAAAGCATAAAAACATTAAATGTAATGGTTAAATTTTCAAGATATGTATTAATGTGAATTTCTTTATAGGAGTGGTAGCTAAACTTTATCCTAAAAATAAAAAGGGTAGATAAGTTTGAGAAAATGCTCTAATTAAACTCTAGCATACAAAAGTTGACTCTATGATTTTGAGATCGAATATAAATATTACCATTTTTGTGCTTTAGGTAGGTTACAAGAGCTGAATCACCCACCTTACATCCATTATCTCTCTTTGAATAATTTATAGGATAAAAACAGGGCTGGTTGAGTGGTGGAGCAGAGATGCGATCGCCTAAGGCCCCAAGTAAAAAAAAAGGCTTCCAAATTTTAACCAATAGAGTTATTTATAATCAATAAATAAAATAATAATTTTTTACCCAACGAAAACAAAAATAGAGAAAAATGCAACATCTACAATATTTTCATAACACTTTTACAATTAATGCTAAGAAGCAAGTTGTTCCAGCCTGTTATTAATGGCAAAAAATAATTATAGTAATATTTTCCAAAGAGAAAGTAAAAAGCAACTTAAAACCTAGGATTTATTGTAAAAAATATTGTGAATGTTGTACTTCTAAAAAAAATAAGAATAATAATAAGATTTTAGTTAGCAAACTTTTACTAGTTCTCATCTGAGTCTACCACTAACACTATTCTTTTACTTACCACATCAACAAGTATGAAAAATTATGTCAAATTTTTGTCTATAAAATTTCTATAAAAAGAAAAAAAAATTATACATAGTTCATGTTAATTAGTAGTAATTTCACATCTAAAACAAGATAATCAATTTTCGCCTTAGGCGCCAAATGCATCAAGCTGCCCCTGGATAAAAAAGAAGGTACTTAAGAACAAAATCCTGGCATTATGATGGCAATATTGCGCTAGAGGACATTATGAATTTATGCTTGTATATCACAGTTTTGTTTTCATCGAGCCCTGTTTTTAATAACAAAATTATTGAAACCAAAGGGCCATCTTTTTCATTAAGAATAACAAAGCCAACCACAAATGGGGCATCATGAAGGTAAAAAAAAGAGAAAAAAAAGAAAAAGAAAAAAGATATGAAATAGAAACGAGAGGCAAAGCCACAAAAAAAAAAAAAAAAAAATGCAAACCTTAGCTATGATCTCTTTAATTATGGAGTTCCTTGGGCTTTTGAGCCTCCACAAAAGGAAAAAAGAAACAAAAAACGGTCTTCGTCCTTAAGCCTGCAACATAATATTCTGTTGAGATGGCCTAATATGTGTGACGTGACCAAATATTGTGCTAACATATCAAATGGTACATCCTAATCAAAAGAGACCCAACTGATAGAAAACTCACCCGGGAAAAAAGAAAAGAAAAGTGGAGAACATAGAAAGATATAGTACTATGTAATAAGCCCGAGACCAAATCTTATGTGCCCAAAGATTAGGTGTTGGAAAGAGTGATGTTTGGATGTTTCTTTTAGTCGTATTCCTTTTTATAATTTATACAAAAAGAAGCAAAGAATGGTCTAATCTTAATTAACTCGTAAGTCTATTACCAAAGCACTTAAAAAATTAGGGGGTGGTTCCCAAGTAAAATTGGTTAACGTGATGCTTTCATACTTCTTTTGGCCACTTATTTTTCTTACATAAATCTAGCGACAAATTGCCATTCAATTATGAGGGCTAATTGATAATTAAATGTTGCGGGAATCTTGGAAGAAAGGTATTTTATTTATTTATTTATTTTTTTCAACAAAGTGTTCCTCGTTAGAAATAAAGAATGCTGCAAACGAATCGTTCTAATATTAATTAGTGGAAGACCTAGAGCCTCAAACCGCATTCCACTTCAAGACAAAGAAAATCAGATCTGTCAAGCACCAAGTACAAATGGTTCCTTCTCTGTTAAAAAAAAAAAAAAAAAAGTCTACATCTTGATCAGATAAGAACATTTAACATCAAAACCATTCTATAAAAGGACTGGACCAAGCTTTGGAACATTGAAAGCCATGAAAAACTAAAGCTAATGCTATAGAAGTTAGCCTAAGACATACTGCCGCCGGTCAACAAGGGGAGTGCTATACGTAGATTCCAGGTGCAAGAAGAGTCATGCTATGTCAAGAGAATTTTGGAAACATCTGTGCATGTTTCTGCTCAATGCCCTGTTACATAAATGTTTTTGTCAAACTCAGATGGTCTTTATAAATAAATAGGCTAACTATCAGTTCTATCTTAAGGTGGGTTCATGTGATACTTAAATGTTCCAAAGCTTGAGGATTGACTCAAAAACATTCATATTCTAATGATTTTTTTTTTTTGTGTGGTAGTTTGTGATCAACTTTGGAAGCTTAGGACTCTTAAAAATAAATAAATAAAGAAATAGGAGTAAATTGGTAGCTTAGAAACAAGTTGCTTCATGACAACATGTGTGTTACTGTTAACCCAATTGTTTTAGTGAGGGAAACTATAAAGTTGCGGTAAAGCTTGGAAAACCATGCATGTTGCAAAAGAGAGGAGGGCTATGACTCTCACAGAGCAAGGTATTTCGTTTTGCGCAAAAGGGAAAAGCTTTTTGCTGTGGCTATAGTTATTAGAGCATTCACATTCGGACAACCATATGCCAAATGTAGATATATTTTACTATCAAAATACAAAAAAGTCCCATTACTTGGCATGCCAATTGTAAAAAAATATACAATCGAGCTATAGTAGTATACTACATTTAGAATGTACTGTAGCAACTTGCAAAACCAAAATAAATTTTTTTTTTCTATTCCTTTCTCCTAAAATATCTTCTTCTTTCTCTCTCTTCAGCCTCTCATCTCCTCTCTCCCTACTCTCTTATTTTCTCTTTCCACTTCTCCGGATCCTGCTCTCTCTCCTCCCTCTCTGTCTAATCGCCCTCTCTCTAGTGAAGGGTGGGTTCCGATGGGGGTTAACTCTACATTCTTCATCAAGAGGCTCGTTAGCACTCACCAATAGTCTTTTGGAAGAGCCAACAAAACCAAGCCAGCTTCATTGGGTTTCGGATACCCATTGGGGTAATCGCTGCATGTCTCTTTGGTATTTTCTCTTTGTAATTTCATCTGGATTTTGTTCTTTCTGGTCTTTGGTCATGTAATGTGCACTTGTTGATTGTGTTTTTTTTTTTGGCTTGATTTTCGCCTTTGAATTCTGATTGGTCTTCAAATGCAAGGCAAATGCTAATTTTGGATTGGATTTTTTTGTGGGTTCATGGTGGTAAGGTGGGGGTTGCTGTCATGGTGATGGTGGGGGTGAGTTTTTGTTATAGGTCATTTGTGGGTTCACAGTGGTAATGGTGGTGGTAGGTGCTTTTTGGGTTTTGTTTGGGTGGGTCACGATGGGTTTGTTTCTTGGTTCTTGTGTCACAACGGGTTTGCTGTGATGGTGGTTTTGGTGTGGTCATGCCTCTGTCGTTGGTGGTGCTGTGGTTTGCTATGTGGTGGTTTTCTATGTGGTGGTTTTGGTGTTGTGGTGACTTTGTCATTGGTGGTAGTGTGCTTGAGATAGAGAGGCGGTGATAGAAATTAGAGTTAGGTGAGAGATAGAGAATTTTTTATTATTTTATTGTATAATTTATATTATTTTAATGTGTTGTATTTTAAAATAAAAGTTGCGATATTAGGTGTATTGTAAAATGATATGGTATAATAGATAAAGTAGCTTTTTGAGATGGTAAAATAGATTAGATTGAAGATAAGGGACGTGAATGCTTTAAGATGGGTTTTCGTTGAATTATCTTTAAGGGAGATGTTAAAATATCAGTCTTGTCGTCGTTGGTGCCTTGGTGGATCCTAATAGCAAGTCTCCTTGGTAAGTGTCCTTAATCTTAGATGATATTCCTCCATGCGAAATAATTAATTTTGTTGATTAGAAATTTTTTGTTGTAAGAAGAAATTTGAACTCTTTGGCTTATTGTGACTGCATATGGGCGTGCGGGCTATAAACGAACTGAGTTTTGTCAAGTATTGAACGTTCAAACTCGGCTTAACAACAAGTGTGAAATGTTCATGTTTCGCTTGAGCTTGAACCAAGCCCACAAACAACATTTGAGCTTGAGATCATCAGAAAGTCCGAAAACTTGAGCTTAATTTATTAGTCAAGCGAAACTTGAGTTCAATATCAAGCAATTTAGATCAAGATATAGTACAAGTACATTATCACACCCATATTAAGCATATTATCAAGCCTATTTGATTGAACGAGTGGTCCAAAATCTTAGCTTTTTTTTTTTTATCAAGCAACAATTTTTTCCCCTAGATTCGACTTGTTTATTAAACAAGCCTAAAATTAAATATTAAGTTTTACTTATTTATAAAAAAATAAAAAAATATGAATGATATGGAGTCAAACCCAAACTATTTGTAAGTGGGCTCCTTTTCCCATTTCTATTGTTCATTATTTTGGATAATGGGATAGAGATCTAAGAGCACTCTCATCAGGTGTGCCAAATGCCAAATATTTGGCATTTGGCACACCAAACACCAAAAACAGAGCATCATGAGGTGTGTTTAATGTGTCAAAATTTTGAGATATGCTACAGTATGCTTCCATCTTTAGTACAGTACGGACATATGTGTTATATGGTTTTATTATTATTATTATTTTATTCAACTTTCTCTCATCCCAATTAAAAGATCTCTTCAGAGCATCACGTTGAGCCACACATTCTGCTTCTCCATCCCCACTCTCTCATACCCTTTTCGTCTCCCCTCTTCCCTTTTGCTCTATTCTCTTCCCTTTCATGAATCATGAGCCACCACCGATTTCCTCTCCACCATCTCACAAATTTCATCATCACTGATCTATAAAATCTCCTTCACCGGTTTTTTTTTTCCCTTTTGTTCTCTCTCTCCTCTCTGTTCTATCTCACACCGAATCGTTTTAGTTCATCTCAGAGTCGCCAATTCGCTGTTCAATCTCGATACATGCTCGCTTGGAGCCGCTGCCCACCGATCTTGCCTAGAGCTGCCGATCTTTCCTCTCTCCACACCTCACCTCTCTCTCTCTCTCTCTCTCTCTCTCTCTCTCTCTCCTCTCTCTCTCTCTCTCTCTCTCTCTCTCTCTCTATTGGTGGTTGTGGCAGTGTTCCTAATGGTGGTTGGCTGATTTTGGTAGGTTGATTGGATTGTGGGTGTGAGGTTTGGGATGGTCTCAGATCAGGTTATAGTGGTTGATGTTATGGTGTTTTTTTTTTTTTTTTTGGGTGTAGGGGCTGATATTGGTTGTAATGTTTGTTTTGAGTTTTTTTTTTTCTTTGGTAGTAGTGGTTGATATTGGTGGTCGGGGGTTGATTTTGTGGGGGTGGTCGATGGTTGTGGGCTGTGGCGGTTGATTTGTGGGTGTGGGTGGTGGAGGATTTTGTGTATATATATATATATATTTGTAGAAGTTTTTTTTAGATTATTTTAATGTGTTGGATATATTACTTTAATGCGATGAAGGGAAAAATAAAATATTTTATGAATGAGGTATTGTAAAGTGGTGTTTTAAAATGATAAAGTAGGCCTTTGATATGTTAAAATGATATTTTCTATAGGAGAGCTGATGAGAAAGCTCTAGAGCCGGCTAGGAACTTATCCTTTTCTTTTGTTGCTGTTTTAATAGAATTTCTCCTATTCAAAAGAAAAAAAAATCATAACACTGATGATAAAACAAGAGGTAAATTTGAAAGTTAATTCGATTATTAGTTTATTACTACAAACAAAAATCTCATGTCTTTTCTTTATATAAAAAAAAAATCTCGTCTTTTTCATATGAAAATATTATCATTGAATCAACTAGACATGACAATACGGGTCAAAATTTTCTGACCCAACCTGAAAAATACCTGACCTGAACCCGATTTTTTTAACCCGAAGCAAAAACGGGTTGACCCGTGACCCAACCCAATTTTTTGCAGGTCAACCAGACCCGACCCAGATAACCCATGACCTGACCCATTAAAAAAATTCACTAAAAAAATATTTAAATTATAGTGATACTAGGTGCATAAAAGAAAGCACCTAAATACTTCATATAAATATAATTATAAACTAATAAAATATTGAATCAATTGTCATGTCATGACAATTGACAACTCACAGCCAATGGCTGCACAACACCTTTGCCTTACACCAAGAGGTCCATTCGTCCAACACAACACATTACACAATGAGTCAATGACAACATTGATAAGGCTTTGGCTGCACGAATCACAACCATTCAAAAAAAAAAAAAAATCTCATTCAATGGTCATTGGTCAATGCTTGCTGCCTAGCTATAGTCCGGACTTTCTAAAGCCAAACAATTAAACAAATGACAAAATTCACAAATCACAATACAAGTTTACAAACCTAAAATTCTTGTTCCTCAGTTTAATTCTTCTTTAGCTTTACTCTCTGTCTTTCAGTTCTCATTTTTTTTATAATCATAATTATACAATTTTAATTCTTTATTGATTTGCTTTCATGGTACATTAAGTTATATTGAAATATTGTATTGTGAATGAAGATGCTGACGAAATTGGCCAACTTGAGTTACAATTTGCAAGTATGAATATTTACAATGCTGAATCTGCTACTAACGTTGTGTAGATTGAGATTGAGGTGGAATTTTTATAAAATATTTACTTATTCTTCTTTACTTAATATGTTATATTTATTTTTAAATATTTTTTCTTTAGTTTATTTTTCTAAGTAATCTAACTTTACTATTATTTTAAATGCAACTAGAACATGTGCACTTAAGAAGACCGATAACTTGCTACTTTGTTAGCTTACTTGTTTTATTTGTTTTAAGATCTATCTCTTTTTGAAGATGTAAACTTGTAATTATATGCATTTTAACAGTGAACTATGAGCATTAAAGACTTTTTTCATCATGAATTTTTTACTATAAATAATTTTTGTTATGCTCAAAACTGTTAGAATTGGAAGGATATTAACAAGTGGCATTAAGTGCAATTCATTTGCTTAATCGATTTTATTCATTCTCTCTAAACAGATTATCATTGATTTGTTTTTGTAATTGGAAAAAAATAATAATAATAAAACTTGTTTAAAAAATATGAGTCAACCCGACCTGACCCGACCCAACTTGCAACCCGATTGACCCGTGACCTGTTTGAACCGCAAACCCGATTAACCCGACCCGACCCGACCCGCCTCGCCCGTTTTGCCATGTCTAGAATCAACTACAGAAATATTTGTATGTCTGTCCTATCAAAGAAACAAGAATCAGTCTGCCTTACTCGATCATCTCGAGTACACAAACCACAAACATAAGTTCAAAAACACACGCATACATAACATGTGACAAGAACATGGTCACATGGGACAAGAAGGTAGTGGAGAAGACTAGGAATAGTTTCCCTTTCTTTTGTTCCTGTTTTGATAAAATGTCTCTTAATAATAATAATAATGATAAAATTTAGATATAAAATTGGTTGTGACCTAGAATTATAATTTTACTCAATATTTTTATATTAAAAGTGAATTTTAACAAGTCCAAAATTAGATTACATTTTTTTTTTATATCCTTCATATTTGAAAAATTTTTAAAAAATTAAAAATCAATAACTATGGCATTAATAAAATATATATCTTGCAAGTTTTTGTAATTTAAAATTATGCATAAAATATAAACTTATAGATCATATAGTAAATAATATCTGATTGATACAAAATTTGACATGTGTATTAAGAACATTTGAAACATACAATTTAACAGTTAGATTTTTAAAATATGTAGTATTATTTATTTTATTGTGTAAGACTATTATCTTAAGTTATCATTAATTTTTACTCTGTCCTTATAATAATAATAACAATAGTTATGATAAATTATGAAGTAAATTTGAAAGTAAATTCTTATATCACACCAGGACAAAAAATATCTTTTGTCTTTTTATAAGAAATATCATTGCATCCACTACAGAAATTGGTGGTCTTCCTTCCAAACTCCATTTCTCGTGAGACTACAAACACATACTCAAAAACACACACACACTCTCTCTCTATGGGAAAAGGAGGTGGTGGAGAAGACGCAGTTATGCTTCCATTGTTTGAGACAAAAGAAGCAAGATTTAGAGGTGCATATAAGGTGTTAGCCTTCACAGTATTTGCGGGTATATGTTTGATATGGGCTTACAGATTGACTCACATTCCAAGAGCTGGAGAGCAAGGAAGGTGGGCTTGGATTGGTATGTTCATGGCTGAGCTATGCTTCGGTTTGTACTGGATACTCACTCAGTCTTGTCGTTTTAAGGTTGTTTACAATCACCCTTTCAAGGAAAGACTCTCAAACAGGTTAGAGCTCTCTCTCTCTCTCTCTCTCTCTCTCTCCCCCCCCCCCCCCCCCCCCCCCAATACACTTAGGTGAGAACTGTAGCCATGAATACAGGGAAAGCTTCATCTTGATGCAACTTCCTACTTTATTTATTTATTTTCCTTTTTTTTTTCTAGGCCTTTTTTTCATAATTTTCTTTAAGTTGGCAACCCATCATCTTGGTGACCAACTGATGCAGTAAGTTTGTGTATATATATCTCTGAAACATGATTTTAATCTTAGTACAGTCTTGAGTTTTTTCTTTTTCTTTTTTTTTATTGGTAGAAATCCTAAAAAATATATGGAAACAAAAAATAGTAATTATTTAGTTATCATGAAATATTCAGCTTGGGATCTCAAGGAGGACCGAGACCCATGTTAGGTGATTTTTGAAATGACTAAAAATTTATTCTTTCTTTCTTTTTTTTTTTTTCTTTTTTGTAAAATGACTGAAAATATATAAATAAAATATTGGCTGGAAACTCTTCTTATGATGCATTTGTGTTTTCAAATGGACTAAAAGTTTTGAAAAGTATTATGTGTACAATATTTTTATAAGATTTTCACAAAAATTTTAACTAGTTATTTTTATTGGTTGTGATTGATTGAAAAGAAAAAGTAATTTAAATACTAAATTTAAATTATAATCGATATAAAATATTTTAAAACTTATTATGAGAGTATTATTAAAATATTGTAAATATATTATTTCTAAAAAGGTTTATATTAAAAAAAAAAACAATAGCAAAATTTTTTTTTTTTTTTTTTTTGAGAAGGCAATAGCGGAAACTAAAGGAAAATAAATAGTTGAATTTTTTTAAAATGATTAGAAATTAGTCGATTACTACGCTAGATATGCAGCTTCCACGTAATCTAGAACATGGGGGAGGTACCACCTGTTTTGATAAAGTGGGAAGGGGCCACTTGGACTTATTACATGTCCAGTGGGAAAATAAAAATTAAAGCTATTAATTTTATCAATTAATGAATAGCTATGCAATATTCAATTATAGCCAATAGAATTTGTTTTCAAAGAACTGTAACCTGTCTTTTCGATAGCCCATATTCTAGCATGAATGCTACCTAGTTTGTCTATACTCATTAACTCCGACAGAAACCAAAGAACTGTAACTTGTCTTTTCGATAGCCCATATTTTAGCATGAATGCTACCTAGTTTGTCTCATACATACTCATTAACTCCAACAGTACAAATGGAGCAGGATCGAGAGAATCCTATACAAAAATTTTTTATACACGAAATTGAATAAAGTTTTGGTTTATTTTTAGTATTTTTTAATTGTTATTTTATTTTATTTTAATTAAAAATTACTACATCACCTATTAATTAAATAAAATGTAAAATTAAAATTTATTATTATTTATTCTTGTATATTTAAAATAACAAAAAATGTCTAGTTAAAAAAGTACTAGAAATAAATTAAACTCATTTATAAATGTAATTAATATGTGAATTTGAAATATCCATAACCAAGATGTTATTTCGAATTCAATAGGCAAGTATTATTTTTGTTGAAGCACACAACCCTCAAAATCTTATATTTTTTTGTTAAAATTTATATCAAGTAATTTATATAATAATTATTTATTAAATCTATTAATTTTAAATCCTTAAATCTAAATAGAATTTGAGGAGAAAAAAGTTTATCTTCAAACTGGTTTAAAGAAAAATTCTTCCAACCTACTACTTGGAGATTGATTAAATTACCAACGAATAATTTTAGTCACAAAACCTATTTAATTATTAATGTCACTTATTTAAATAACATATGCATATAAATTTATAAACTGTTATATAATGAATTGGAGGAGATTTCTCCCCAAAAAAATTATGCTTTTAATAAGTTTGGGAGGCCATGGTGTGACCACTACCCGATATGGAATCATTTGTTATTAGTATTATTTAGGGATCACATATTGTCAAATGACTCAAATTAATGAATTTTATGATTTTATCCCAATAGAGTAGGAATCGCATATTGGATTCTTATTGATGCAGAGGGAAGAAAAAAAAAGACCATTTTTTATGGTGGACTAATAATCTAATATGTTGTTAGATCAAATTCCTCCATCAATTTCCTACAACAAATTTTTTGGGGGTTAAATAAAGAAATTTAGTCTCATTTTTTTCCCCCTCAATTTATACTTTCTTTGAATTTTACAGGTACAAAGACAAGTTACCAAGTGTTGACATTTTCGTGTGCACCGCAGACCCCAAGATGGAGCCACCAACTATGGTGATCAACACTGTTCTATCAACCATGTCCTACAATTATCCACCTGAGAAGTTGAGTGTTTATCTTTCTGATGATGGTGGGTCAGATTTGACATTCTATGCTCTCATCGAGGCCTCTAATTTCTCTAAGCATTGGATACCCTTTTGTAAAAAATTTAATGTCGAACCAAGATCCCCAGGTGCCTACTTCTCCCAACAAATTGACGTTCATGACATAAAATATGCCCAAGAATGGTTCGCCATCAAGGTAACTTCATGGCAGGTTTAGTTAGGCTAGGTTAATCAAATAAAAAGGTAAAAAAATTTCATTACCCTAATAGTTCCCTTATGTTGAATCATGACTAGCACATGTCATCTACAAATTATAGTCAGCTTCACGGTTGATCAATTTTTCCTCAAAAAATTTCAAACCCACTATACATGATTCAAATAACCATCTAAATAGTCGCGTAACTTGTTTGGATGACTTAATTAATCTTATGTTAAAAAAAATGAATACTGATGGATGTTTGATTTGGATTATCATATAATACATTGAAGGAGATTTCAAAATGTGTTGCAATTTACTAGCAGCATGAGCCATGATATGTACACTGTACCCAGGCGTAAACCATTGCAAGAGGCATGAAGTGAACTAACTTATTGCATGATCCTTAACCTAGAAATAGAATAATTGACTTTTCTTGATGACAAATTGACTGATGATCACATTTTTTATGTTTCTTAAAGAAACTATACAAAGAAATGGAAAGTCGGATTGATTCGGCTGTGGAAATGGGGGAGATTCCAAAAGAAATAAGGGACCAGTACAAGGGATTTTCAGAATGGAACTCCAAAGTAACAAAGCAAGATCATCAGTCAATTGTGAAGGTAACTCTTGTATTCGACCGAAAATTTTCATAATACACCCCTTTAAAAAATCACTTTATTTATTATCATTATTTTTTTAAGATTATAATTGATGGAAGGGATGAAACTGCGGTTGATATTTATGGAGGACGATCACCAACGCTAGTGTACATGGCACGAGAAAAAAGACCCCAATGGCCTCACAACTTCAAAGCTGGAGCTATGAATGCACTGGTAAACTTTCAATTTTTTGTAACATGGTTGTGCATTCTCTCATAAGAACTTTACTTTCAAAATATGTTCTTTAATTTTCTGCAACATAAAAATGTTGCTATGTGAAATGAGAAAAAGAATACAAATAAAAGTTTGTTTAGTTTGAAATATTTACTATTATGATCACCTAAGCATTTGTTTTTTCTAGTATTTTGAAGACATTTTCTTTCAAATGTGTAGATAAGAGTGTCATCTGAGATAAGCAATGCCCCTTTTATTCTCAACTTGGACTGTGACATGTATGCAAATGATGCAGACATAATACGAGAGACACTATGTTTTTTCATGGATGAAAAGAAAGGCCATGAGATCTCTTTTGTGCAATTTCCACAAAGTTATGACAATATTACCAAGAATGATATTTATGCGTGTTCTACTTCGGTAGCTAATAATGTGAGTAATCTATGACTATGCCTTTTGTTTTCAAGAAGAAAAGCCTACTTTGATCCATTTGGTGAACTGATATACTATTATTCATGGCTAAATATGAAGGTTGAGCTTGCTGGTATAGGTGGATATGGTGCAGCCTTATATTGTGGCACTGGATGTCTCCATAGAAGAGAAAGCCTTTATGGTAAAGTATATTCTAAGGATTATGGAAGAGGATTGAATGTAGAAGCCAAAAAGAATGCAAATAAAACTGTTAATGAATTAGAAGAAGTTTCAATATCTCTTGCTAACTGTAGCTATGAGAAAGACACTCAGTGGGGGAAAAAGGTCTCTCTCTCTCTCTCTCTCTCTCTCTCTCTCTACTTGTGTGTGTGCACATACGCATGTGCATTTGGAACTTTTATCTTGAAAATTGTAATTATGAATTTGCAGATGGGAGTGATTTATGGGTGCCCGGTCGAAGATATTGTAACTGGCTTGGCTATCCAATGCAGGGGCTGGAAATCACTTTATTATAATCCACATAGAAAGGCCTTCTTGGGTGTTGCTCCAACTACCTTAGATGTAGTTCTTGTTCAACAAAAGAGGTGGTCTGAAGGCATGTTTCAGATATTTTTCTCCAAATATTGCCCTTTCACATATGGGCATGGCAAGATAAAATTGGGTGCCCAAATGGGATATTGTATGTATCTTTTATGGGCTCCAATTTCCTTCCCAACACTTTATTATGTGATTACTCCTCCTCTTTGCCTGTTTCATGGAATTTCCTTATTCCCCCAGGTTTATTTCTTTTACCTTTTTTTTTCTTTCTTTTCTTTTCTAATAGTATAAATTAATGCATTGTTGACATCATAAAAACAAGATATATTCGTTGTGCACCTTCAATCGCCCTCTAATTATGGATTAAACACAAAAATTTTCATTTTATTAAGTTGGGTGTGTAGACAATTTATGCAACAAGTCAAGCAGAGTGAAGAGTGCATTCTTATGATGTTCCATGTTTCACAATATAAAGCTTATATATATATATATATATTGATTTCATGGCCTCATCTTTCCAGGTTGAAAGCATATGGTTCTGGCCCTTTGTCTATGTTTTTGTAGCCAGGAATGCTTGCAGCATAGTTGAGGCCCTAAGTTGTGGGGATACACTTAAAGCTTGGTGGAACGGACAGCGAATCTGGTTGATCCGAAGAACCACTTCGTACTTTTTCGGGTTCATTGACACCATTAGTAGGCAATTAGGCCTATCAGAAACAACATTTGCTATCACAACTAAGGTGGTTACAGAGGATGTGTTGAAGAGGTATGAGGAAGAAGTCATAGAGTTTGGAAGCTCAACCATCATGGTTACGATTATAGCAGTGTTGGCATTATTGCACATCTTCAGCTTAATTGGGGGAATCAACAAGATTTTTCTTGATTTGGAGTTCATAAAGTTAGACCAATTGATCTTGCAGGTTGTTCTTAGCTTGCTACTTGTCATGATCAATATACCAGTGTACCAAGCACTCTTCATCCGCAATGATGAGGGTCATATACCATCCTCAGTTTTGTTCAAATCTGTAGTTTTAGTTTCACTAGCTTGTTTGATACCTATGATTTAGTAGCCATGCATTTGATGTACGATTATAGCAACATTGACATCACTACACCTCCTCAGCTTAATTGCGGGAATCAATAAGGTTTTTCTTGATTTGGAGTTCATAAAGTTAGACCAATTAATCTCGCATGTTATTCTTAGCTTGCTACTTGTAATGATCAATATACTAGTGTACTATCCTCAGTTTTGTTCAAATCTATCGTTTTAGTTTCATTAGCTTGTTTGATGCCTATAATTTAGTAGCCATGAGATATATAGGTCTTCCTTTTAAGATAAGGTCTTTGATTTATCTACTGTTGAAGGCTAGGAGGAGATGGTCTAATTTATGCTTGGACAGCTCTATCATACACCACCCTTCTATTTTATATATATATATATATATATATATATATATATATATATTTCTTTTTCTTTTTGGTTAAAATAAGTTTAAGTGAGAAGAGGCTGCCCCATACCAGGGTCAGGCAAGCTGCAGGCATAAAAAGGACTAATATTGGACTTATAAATCACCCACCAAAGAAGATTGCTGGCAGCAAAACTAGAAACTAGGCCTTTTATGAGTCCAAATCTTCTGTCTCACTTTTCCTGCTCCACTCTATACTCCACCAATAAAAACTTGCCACGTGTTCACCTAATTAATTAAATATTATCATTATTGACTTATTAAATGCTACCGTTATTAATTAATAATAATATTTAATTAATTAGGTGAACACGTGATAAATTTTTGTTGGTGGAGTATAGAATGGAGCAGAAAAAGTGAGACAGAAGATTTGGACTCACCTTTTATTTTGTAGAATATGGTAATTTCACCTTTTTTTTGTTAATATTAATCTGATCAAAAAATAATTAATTAGCATATTAAATTAACTTTATAATAAACATATTTTGGTCAAGAAAATTTACAACATTGAGGTGGTTTTTTTGATAATACAAACACTTTTTTCTAATTAGGAATAATAATAAAAACACTTGAATGTGCTTTAGGGATGGGGTGATTTTGACATTACGGGTGATATTGACATTATGGGTGACATATGATTTGGTTCTTTCTTTAGAATAAAATATTTGTGATTAGTTCTTATCATCAAAGAAAATAAAAATGGCTAGATAGCGGTCCAAGCATCTCCAATAGATGCTTTATATCTATTTTTTGGAGCAAAAATACCATTGTTCACATTCTAACAGATTCTCCATCTCTATTTTTTAGATTAGATTTGCTACAGTATTTCTCTACAAATATAGCTTTTACTATTCGTACTTCAAATGTTTTTTTATTATAATAATCAAGTATTGAATAAAAAAATGTTGAAAAATGTGTAGTTAAAAAAAAAAAAGAATGAATAAAAAATAGTATTTAAAAGAAATAAAAATAAAAATAAAAAATTTATTAAAACGTGTATTTAAAAAAATAAATAAATAAAAACTAAATAATTCTGTTTATTATCCAAACAGTACCTGCAGCAGATGCTCTCATATAATTTATATCAATCATTGCACCAGAACCCCCATCCCAATAATAGTCCATTTCCAGCTCTCCACCCATGACTTTGGATCAATGGGGCCATCTATATGACTTTTCAATATGCCAATCATATATATTAGACGGAAAAGGTTGTTTTATATCATATTATTTTAAATAATTAAAAATTATATATATATTTTATACTATAATAATAAATGATGGGATAGGAATGGAAGGGGAGGGAAGAGAGAACGATGAGAGTGTATAGAGTTTTTGTTTTTTTCTTTTTCTTTTGGATAAAATACAATAGAGGTTTTGAATAATACCAAATACATCCAAGACTTTTAGAAAATGACCAATTTAATACTTAACACAAACGGTGTTAGTAACTGTCGTTACTCAAATCTGACCCCTCTCTGCTCTGTTCTTTTTTCCTAATCTCAGTATCTCAGCTTACTCTTTCTCTCTCAATTTTCTTTTTTACTTTGCTTATCCGAATTTCACCTAACACAACGGTTTTCTATGGGTTAATGGTGTTTGGGTTTACTGGATTTTGGTTTGGCCATTGTGGGTATTAGGAGTTTGATATTTGCTTGGGGGTTGATGGCAACTTTGTGGAGTTAGGACTTGGCTTGTGTAATTGGTTTTTACTGGGTCTCTTTGTAGAGGAGAAAGAGGGTTTGGTTTTTAAGGAGATTTTCCTTTTGGTTTCTTGTCTGCCAAACGCTACCTAGAGATGTCACTTTTTTATTATTATTTTTTTATGGCTTTCCTTTTGAATTTCTCAGATTTTCTTGGCTGCCAAACGCTACATGGAGGAGATGTGACTTTTTCTATGGCTTTTCCTTTTGATTTTCTTATATTTTCTCGGCTGCCAAACGTAAAGTAGCAAAGTAATTACCTTTTTTGTTAAAAATTATTTTAAGAAAAAGAACCAAGAAAAGCTTTGCTTCTATTGTTGATTTTAAGCAGAAAAAGGAGAAAAATTCCAAGACTGAATCTTTAGGACCATGACAAAGTGTACAAAGATTTGTACAAGCAAAGAAAAAGAAAGTTGAGAGAGAGAGAGAGAGTTGGAGAGTTAGGAAAAAAAAGAAAATGAAGAGGGAGAGAGTAGATCTGAATTTCAATTTGGTTTTATGAAAATATTGTTATTAACGGAAAGCATTAACTTCGTTTGAGTAGAAGGATTAAATTGGTCATTTTATAAATGTCTTGGATGTGTTTGGCATTACTCCAAATTTTAGGGCAGTTTATTAAATTTTACCCTTTTCTTTTTTACCAGAAAATGGTGATGTGACGGAAAGAAGAATAGTTTAGTTTGTAGAACTAAACTAAACCACAAACTACCAAACATCTCAGCAAAAGAATATTACTACCAGACAAAAAGCTTTTATGTCTTTTCAGTAGAGAAATGTCAGGTCCTCAACTATAGATAGAAACATTCTTGCCAGCTTAATTACATTACACAGAGAGGCGTTTGTGTAAAAACTGGTGACGTGATGGAAAGAAAGAAGAGAGAGAGAGAGAGAGAGAGAGGGAGAAAGAGAGACACTCAAGACAAAAAAAAAAAAAAATAGTACGAGATGAGAGTGATTGGTGGTATGTTATTGGTGCAATAATGTTGGTAGGGATTGATTTTAATTAGTTTAATTAATAAAAAATTTAGTCGTTAAATAAGAAATTTGAGATTTCATCTATAATATTAAAAATTAATTGATATTTTAGTTTGATAATAAAGAACACAATAATCAAAAGTAAAAATTATAAATTAAAATTTTATCAAAATAAATATTGGTAATTATACCACACATTTTCTTGTTTTGAATGCATATCTTTACGAAATTGGAATCAATATCATTTATTAAATTCATTATTCTTGAATAAGTGGTATGGCTTCAAATGTATCATATCTAAAAATTAAAAATTAGGATAATTATTAGTTTATATTGTATTGTCAATGTAAGATTTATATTTATAAAAAGTGTGTTTCACCTAGTTTAACTGGTAAAATTTCTGATGATCAAATAAAAGATCTGAGATTCAATCTCCGCCTACACTAAAAACTGATTGGTGTTTTGGTTTGATGATAAAAGGTTATCATCATAAACAGATGCGATAGATTGAAACTTTCTCTAAAAAAAATAAATCATAAGAAGTTTATAATATTATACACATTTGTTTAATTTACAATACAAATCTTCTTATATAATTAATAGTAAAATACAAATCTTATTAACATTAATAGTAAAATATAAAGCAATAATTTTCCTAAAAAATAAAGTTATGAAATTGAAAATAGAAACAGTAGATGTGAATAGTAGCTAATTCTAATTATAATATTATTACCAGACATAAATATTACTACCAGACAAAACATGTATGTCTTTTCAGTAGAGAAATATCAGGTCGTCAACTCTAGATAGAAACATTCTTGCCAGCTTGATCACATTACACAGAGACCCCAGAAACACACACAGAAGATGGGAAAGGAAGGTGGTGGAGAAGAAGCACTACTTCCACTGTTTGAGACAAAGGAAGCAAGATTTAGAGGTGCATATAAGGTGTTTGCTTGCACAGTGTTTGTGGGAATATGTTTGATATGGGTTTACAGATTGACTCACATCCCAAGAGCTGGAGAGCAAGGGAGGTGGGCTTGGATTGGTATGTTCATGGCTGAGCTATGGTTCGGTTTGTACTGGATACTCACTCAGTCTTGTCGTTTTAAGGGTGTTTACAATTACCCCTTTAAGGAAAGACTCTCATCCAGGTTAGATCTCTCTCTCATAGGTGAGAACTGTAGCCAATAATCTGAGTTGAATACAGGGAAAGCTTCATCTTGATGCAACTTCCTACTTTATTTAATTATTTATTTTCTAGGCTTTTTTTTCACAATTTTCCTTTGGCAACCCATCAAGTAAGTCTGTGTACGTATATGTAACTCTCTGAAACACGATTTTAATCTTAGTACAGTCTTGAGTTCTTTTTTTTATTATTGGTAGGAATCCTAGAAAATATATGGAAATAAAAATGTGAAATTATATTTTGCTCCTTATAATTTAGGCCTAATTTGAATTTAGTTCCGAAATTGATTTTGCGTCTACCTCAGTTAAGTTAACCAATTGATACAGTATATTTTATGAGATTTGAGAATTTAAAGGAATAACAGAAAAAAAAAAATTCTGAAGAATGATTTTCATATTAGCAAAACCTCTGTTTTTGCAATAAAAATCGAAACCATGTTATGAAATAGTGATAAAAAATATTAAGCCAATAAATAAAATAATTTTTTTATCAAAAACAAAACTAGAAGGAAAAAAAAAACATTTTTCACAATATTTTTACAACAAATTTTAAGTTGTAAGTTGTTACTGATTATTATTGGTATTCAAAATAGTAATTTAAGTGGTTAGTTCAAATTATAACCAATAACAACTTAACACCTAGAATTTTTTGTGAAAATATGATAAATATAGTATTTCAAAAAAAAAATACATAAAAAATTTCACAATAATTACACAACAATTAAGTTGGCAAACTTTTAGTTTTACTAGTTCTCATCAAAGTTCACCACTAACATAAATTTTTTACAGACCACTATCAATTTACCACATCAATAGGTGTGAAAAGTTTTGTCAAATTTTTTGTGTCTATAGAAATTCTCATAAATAAATAAAAATTTATGTGGTTGAAGTTAATTAGTAATTTTGCATCCATAAAAATAAAATTAAAAAAAAAAACTTTAAAATCATATTTAAATATATAAAATGCCCCAATTCAGTTTTCACCTTAAGTCCCTAAATGCATCAAGCCACTCCTAAATGGTAGTCTAGTCACAATTGTGAGTTTTTATAGTTGTTTTTAAAGTTCAGATCCTACCAGTATGTGCTCTCTATGAAACTCAGTATATATCCACACAACACAAACTCAACTAGTTCAATATTAATTTGAGATGTAACAAAAATATATGTAAAATTTATCCAAAATCTCAAAAATATCAACCTAACATAATTATATAAATGAAAATAAGGAAAGAAAATATTGAAATAATTTGGGTAAGATTATAGTTTTATTGAGATAAATCCTAGAAAATATCTTGATATAAAATAGTAAATATCAATTACCATGAAATATTTTGTATGAAATCTCAATGAGAGCAAAGTTAGGATTTTTAAAATAACTAAGGATAAAATTTAGTTACAAAATTGATTATAGTCTAAGGTTACAACTTTACATAATATCATTAACAGTATTACATATTTTAAAAATCTAACTGTTGGATTGCATGCTCTTTACGTTCTTAATACATATGTCAAATTTTGTGTCATACAGATATTTTTAACTATATAATCTATAATATTATATTTTATGCATAATTTAAACTTCAAAAACTTGTAATTTAAATAATTTGTTGATGACATAGCTATTTATCTTTAATTTTCTAGAAATTTTGCAAGTATGGAAGATATAAGAAGAAAATGTAACACAATAGTAGATTTGTTAAGATTCACCTCAAATAAAAAGATATTGAGTAAAGTTGTAACCTTATTTTACAATCAATTTTGTGGTTAAATTTTGTTCAATGACTAATACTTGCAAACATCAACTTTAGTCCATAAAATTTTACCTACTTTCTAATTTAGTCTCAAAATTTTCAAAAGTAGCAATCAAATCCTTAAAGTTTGATTCAATTGAGTGCTTAAAATTTGTTCCATTTTACAATTAAATCTTTCAACTTTTAAAAGTTAATAAAATGATTACTCCTTTTTTTAAATACATCTTTGTATATGCCAAAAATTTTATTATCAACCAAACATTAAATAGAGAATTATTTAGCAAATTCAAATTCAAAGAGTGAAAAATCCTTTTCTAAAAAACAAGTTCAAAAAGAAAATTTTTATATTATGATTTATTTCACTTCAATTCCACATGGTAATTGTGAACCATCATAGTGGCTATATGACATTCTTGGAATAAAATTTGAAAATATTGTGCTATTTCCCCCGCCCCTCAAATTTATACTTTCTTTGCATGTTACAGATGCAAAGACAAGTTACCAAGTATTGACATTTTCGTCTGCACGGCAGACCCCAAGAAGGAGCCACCAACTATGGTGATCAACACAATCTTATCAGTCATGTCCTACAATTATCCACCTGAAAATTTGAGTATTTATCTTTCAGATGATAGTGGGTCAGAGTTGACATTTTATGCTCTCCTAGAGGCCTCTAGTTTTTCTAAGCATTGGATACCCTTTTGCAAAAAATTTAATATCCAACCAAGGTCCCCGAGTGCCTACTTTGCTCAACAAATTGACATTCAAGACATCACATATGCCCAAGAATTGTTGGCTATCAAGGTAAGTTCATGGCATATTTAGTTAGACTAGTTTATCCACTTAAATAATAGGAAAAATTCCACTTTACCATCTTGAACTGTACCTCTAATTACATTTTGCACCTTAAATTTTTCAAATGCATATATTGCATCCTAAACTATGACCTTTGTTACACTCTGTACCAGACGTAAAGATTGCTATTAACTTGGATCGAAATCTAAAGTTTAGGGTGCAAAGTATAATTTAGAGTAGTGAAATGCATTTTCTCTTTTATTTTTAAAGGATTGAGAAGATGGACAATTAGGTCTTTTCACATGATGTCATATTTTTTTCATACAAGGTAATGACAAATTTAACGTCATAATGCCAAATATAACAAGAGTCACAATTTAGGGAGCAAAACATGTATTCGAAAAGTTTATGGTACAAAGTGTAATCATGTGTATATTTTACCCTAGAGTGGTAATTAAAGTGTAATTTACCCTAAATGATACAAATTTCATTATCCTAATGGTATCCTTAAGTTGAATGCTAGTGAGTTTAGGTTGGATTAAATTTTCCTTCAAATAAATTTAGAGAAAAATTCTTCAAAACAAATGATTCAATTAACAATCTAAATACTCATGAGACGTTTTTAGATGGCTTAATGAATTATATGGTTAGTTCACAAGCATGGCCATTTGAATTACCAAATACTTAGTCTTAATCCATGCCATGTGGCATCAACTAACTATTTGCATGACCCTTGAGCTAAAATGATTGAATTTTCAGGATGATAAACTGCTAATCATTTTTTTTTTAATGATTCTTAAAGAAACTATACAAAGAAATGGAAAATCGGATTGACTCAACTGTTGAAATGGGAGAGATTACAAAAGAAATAAAGGATCAACAAAAAGGATTTTCAGAATGGAACTCCAAAGTAACAAAGCAAGATCACCAGTCAATTGTGAAGGTAACTCTTGTATTCTCCCCAAAAAATTCATAATACAACCCTTTTTAAAAAAAACATTTTATTTATTATCATTTTTTTTAAGATTATGATTGATGGAAGGGACAAAAATGGGGTTGATATATACGGAGGGCGATTGCCAATGCTAGTGTACATGGCACGAGAAAAACGACCCCAATGGCCTCACAACTTCAAAGCTGGAGCTATGAATGCACTGGTAAACTTTCAGTTTATGTACATATATTTACTTTACATTCTCCCGGTAGAACTGTACTTACAACACATGTTCTTTAAATTTTTTTCAATGTCATGATATTTCTAAAGTGAAATGAAAATAAGCATACGGAAAAGAAGTTTGTTTCGTTTGTAAGCATGTATGTAAGTATTTGTTACCCTATCCACTCGGTAATGTTATTGATTGTTAGTTTCCTAGTATTTTGATATTGTATTTCAAATGTGCAGATAAGAGTGTCATCAGAGATAAGCAATGCCCCTTTCATCCTTAATTTGGACTGTGACATGTATGCAAATGATGCAGATACAATACAAGAAGCACTATGTTTTTTCTTGGATGAAAAGAGAGGCCATGAGATCTCCTTCGTGCAATTTCCACAAAATTATGACAATATCACCAAAAATGATTTATATGCATGTACTTTTTCAGTAATTACTAATGTGGGTAATCCAAGATCTATAGCTTTGTTTTCAGAAATGTCAAACTATATGGATTATTTGGTGGAGTAACATGCTATATTCTTGGTTCAATATGAAGGTTGAGTTTGCTGGAATAGATGTATATGGTGCAACTCCGTATTGTGGTACTGCATGTTTCCATAGAAGAGAAAGTCTTTGTGGAAAAGTGTATTCCAAGGATTATAGAAAAGAATGGAACATAGAAGACAAAAATAATACATATAAAACTATTAATGAATTGGAAGTAGCATCGAAAATACTTGCTAGTTGTAGCTTTGAGAAGGAGACTCAGTGGGGGGAAAAGGTCTGTCTGTCTCTCTCTCTCTCTCTCTCTCTCTGTGTATGTATGAAGCTTTTAATCTTGAACATGGTAATTATAAATTTGCAGATGGGGCTAATTTATGGGTACTCGGCTGAAGACTTTGTAACTGGCTTGGCTATCCAATGTAGGGGTTGGAAATCACTTTATTATAACCCAAATAGAATGGCCTTCTTGGGTGTTGCTCCAATTACCTTGAATGATGTTCTTATGCAACAAACGAGGTGGTCTGAAGGCCTGTTTCAAATATTTCTCTCCAAGTATTGCCCTTTCATATATGGACATGGCAAGATAAAATTGGGTGCCCAAATGGGATATTGTATTTATCTTTTATGGGCTTCATGTTCCCTCCCAACACTCTGTTATGTGATTGTTCCTCCCCTCTGCTTGCTCCATGGCATTTCCATATTCCCTCAGGTTTGTCTCTTTACTATTCTTTTCTTGTAATATATCAAGGTTTAATTCTAGTCAAGGTCCAAGTTGGTAATATGATTTTAATACATATTCATTATATCTGATCATATTTAAAGTGTAACCAAAGTAATCATAACCTTACTTAGAGTGTAAGAAAATTAATTATAATCATACTTGTACTTGTAGTGCAAGTGTTGTAACCCGTAGAACTTTATAGTAAATATGTAGCCATCAAAGATTTTGTCTATGGATATAGGTCGTTAAGGCCGAATCACATTCCTCATATTAATGGATTAAAATTCATATTGACCCATTTATAGTAATACATTTACTTATTGATTTCATGGCCACTTCTTTCTAGGTTAAAAGCCCATGGTTCCTACCCTTTGCATATGTGATTGTAGCTAGAAATGCTTGTAGCATAGCTGAGGCTCTAAGCTGTGGGGATACACTTAAAGCTTGGTGGAATGGGCAAAAAATGTGGGTGATCCGAAGGACCACTACACACTTTTTTGCATTCATTAACACCGTTGTTAGGCAATTAGGCCTCTCTGAAACAACATTTGTGATCACAGGAAAAGTGGTCACAAAGGATGTGTCAAAGAGGTATGAGCAAGAAATCATAGAGTTTGGAAGCTCAACTATCACGTTTACTATTATAGCAACACTAGCAATGCTAAACTTCTTCAGTTTAATTGGAGCAATCAAAAAGATTGTTTTGGATTTGGAGTTCAAGGTGTTGGACCAGTTGATCCTGCAGCTTAGTTTGAACTTGCTACTTGTCATGCTCAACATACCAGTCTACCAAGCACTCTTCATCCGCAATGATAAAGGTCGTATACCCGCTTCGATTCTGTTCAAGTCTATTGTTTTAGCTTCATTGGCTTGTTTGATGCCTATAATTTGACACATTTTAATGTAATGTATATCAAATCTTACTAGCCATGTGGTATGTAGCTCTTCCTTTAAATAAGGCCTTGAATTGAAATTTTACTGGTGAAGGTTAGGGAGTGATGGTCTTTTCCATTGTTAGTAAAATTTAAAAAGAATTCCTTTTTTTTTTTTTTTTTTCTTATATATGGGAGACTTCATCCCAAATTTGTTTCCAACCCAAATTCATATGGACTATAAAGTGCTATGATCTATATGATATATCCATTTTTCTGCCCAATTTATATGTGATTTAAGGATCCCTACTAAATTAATACCGATCTTTCTTCTTTTCCTCAACAAAGCACAGGTGTCTCCCATCGTGAATTATTTAGGTAATGTTATGTAGGCATTTCCAAAATACTTCATTTATTTTGAAATGAAAAAAAAAAAAATTTCTATCTCTTTAAAAGCACAAAGGATGCTTCCCAATGCAAACAATACTACTTCTTTATAACAGCTACAACCACAGCCTAGGCATTCAAACAAGATCTGCTAGTGGTAGAGAACGAGTCTTGGATGACAATCATTCAAAATAATTTGGGATGTATTCCATGAAGCTAACTTCACATGAAGTCCCAACAAAGGACATATACTGCACTGCCATTGCCTTGTGAGAACAGGCAAGCTCCCAATTTGATTTGCACTGCCAGTGCTTCACATAGATATGTCATATGTGAGCATAGTGTTCAATTTGATCGTGTGTATGTATGGAACATGGGGACTGTATATACTCGAGAGAATAGTTAGATACTTAAAGAGGTTTGTACTTTAAAAAAAAAGTGCTAGAAATTTGAATCTATAAATGCATTATAGAGCATCTTCAGCAGATTCTTCAAATTTTTGTACTATTTGAAAAGTGAACAATTCATTTTGCTTTTTACCTACCTACTTTTCAAGTACACTTTCTAACAAATTCTTTATCATTTCTCTATCATTTTTAAATATTATTTCTTTGTTCTTTCTTTAATATATATATATATATATATATATATATATATATATATATATATTTCAATCTTCCTTCATTCATGATAATTTTCAAATTCTCAACAAATATATTTTTTAAATCTCCCAAAGGTAATATTTTTAAAATTTTCCAATAATGATATTTTTTTAACAAATCTAGTGAAATACTTGTGGCAATAATATAATGAGTCGTAGAATCATCTAACTTTAATGAGAAGTGCTACGTTTTAAACATTTTTACAATACTTTCACAATAAATCATATGTGGTAAGTTATTGATTTTAATTTGAACACAACACTTGAATTATTTTTTTCTCACTAATATTAACTAGGAACAACCCACCACTTAAAATTTATTGTGAAAGTATTATGACAATATTGTGGTAGCATTTCCCAATTTTAGTTTCTTATAATTTATTTTATTTTTCCTTGATCTCTTTATTTTGTTTTTGATCCACACGCTTCCTTTTTTCCTCTTTTTTTGTCCTTCTTGCACTTATTCTTTCCCTTCTCTCTATCTTCACTTTTCTTTTTGCTATTCTTCTCTACCACTCCAAAACAAATGAGATGATTTCTCTCTCTCTCTCTCTCTCTCTCTCTCTCACACACACACACACACACACACAAGATCGCTGGCGGATGACAAAGGCTAAAGATCCCCACCGCTGCTCAGTTGGATCAAATTTCTTTCTTCTTCTTTTTATTCTAATTTGATTAGTTTTAAAATTACAATTTGAGTTTGTATTTTGATTGACATTGAGTTTAGAGATGTTTGAGAGAGGGAAAAGATCTGGAATGGTTTTGTTGATACTGTAAGGTCACAATTTGTACCTAAGCCTAACAAGAGGAAGGGTTTCGGCCCAAAGAGCCCAATACAATAAATTTGTAGAGAGTGAGTTAGAAATCTTGTTTCTAATGAGCTTCTATGATAACAACAGTGGCCCAAAATTACAAAATTATAAGGATGGATTAGTTTGTATGATGAAAGTTGTCCTCGGACTCAAGCCGAGGAGTAGATTCTTGTATTTCTTATTTCTTAAAGATTGATTACAGATATTCAGTCTACAATGTTTTCTCTTCCTTCTTCTCCATCTCCCTCTCTCCAGGACCTTCTTCCCCCTTATATCTCCTCATTCTTGCTCTCCATGTGTAGGTCTAGTCTGCTAACATTGATACTTGTCCCATCAGCACCTTCCGGAAGTCTTTGAGTAATAGTTGTAAGGCTGAAAATCACTGTTTAGATATCACTTCTTCATTAATGCGGCCAGATACTTAGGTACAGAGCATTCAATAAGGTGGTAGCAGCTTTCTCTTATATATTTCTCAACTGTTTCTGCTCTCTATGCCCCCGTGAAGTATATCTTCATCCACTAGACCTCCTAAAAGATTATTATAGACTACATGACGTACCATCTAATCCTTACTTCGTTTAGCCGAGAAGATATCCCTTCTTGAATTACTTCCCTTAGCTTCTTCTGTCACAATTTGCTTGTGGGTCTTTAGGTCTGACATCTTTATCGCCATCAATCCGTCATCGGACAAGTAAACAATCTCGGACAAAGCCCATGGCCTAAAAATGCACCTTGGGCTTTTTATCCCAACAATAGCCCCTCAAAACTCTGTTTTCTCTCCCATCTGAGGTGAAAATCGAGGTTTTGATCCAGTGCAACGACTTCTACATGCTTCCTCAACCTCTATACGTGAGAATGTTGTTTCCCACTCTTGTAACTATTTCTGACGCTTCGAGGCCCGTGATGCCTCATTAAATGCTTCAGGCAGCACCCTGTCCTCCGCATTCAATGGTGCGATGCAAATCCTATGGTAAGAATTTCTCCTTGAATTTTGAGCAAAATAACTCCCACTCAATCCTGCCTCTCATATAAAACTCCTAGGAGATCACAATTTTTCCTTTACTTCATAAACTGGTTAGCCCTTAAGAATCCTTCACTTTCCTAACTCTCAAGAAGTTCCTAAAGAGTCATCTATTCTTTCTCTCGTAAGTTTTCACGCTCCTAGGTTCTTTTCTCCTCGGCCACTCTTCTCGGCCCCCTAATCTTTACCCTTTTTTCAAAATCTTCATTTTTATTTTGTTCAAATGGGTAGATTCAAAAACCTAGTAGACACTCTCGCTGGTATGAAGGGCTTTAAAGCCAAATACCACATTCCCCAAGGAGTTAGTTTGAGGTATTGTGCCCCAGATCAGATACTTACTGATAGGCAAGAAAGGGAAATCGTTATTCCTATGATCGCCTTCATAGAAGAAGGAATGACGCTTCCCATAGGGAACATAACTTGAGACTACCTGTATAACCATAGGTTGTGCCCTTGCCAATGTGCGCCCAATGTATTTAGAATTTTAGGTAGCCTCGACGCTCTAAATCAGCAGATGGGTTTGAGACTCACATGGCACAACGTAGTCCATTGTATGAGTCTCATTCACTCACTGACTCAAGGTATTACCTCAAGTCTAAGTCCAGCATTGTTAGGCTCATATCATGTTTTTCCAAGTCCAACAAGGGCAAGAAAGACGACTACCTAATCGCCTCCGGGGAGTGGCACGACGGTTTTCACCGCCCAATTCGGGAGGGAACACTAGGTGTGATTCCATAGGATTAGGTCCCTTGGCACGGGATTTAGTTCTATTAGTTTTATCATTCATTTTTTTTTTTTTTTTACATACATTTCCTTTTGATGACGGACTTTATTGATCTGACCATGATTTGCTCCTTGGATGTTTTGGCAGACAAATAACACGTAGCACCTTGCTTAAGCCTAACCAACATCAAAGACCTCAACAAAGTCTTAACATCCGAGGTGTTCTTGAGTGAAGACGGGCAACTGAGGGCAGTCCATCTCATCTTGGGCTTTGAGCCAATATCAGTCATTTTCAAGACTTGGGTAACGTAATCACAGCAGGCAACCTTAGGTGCCGACGAATAAACGTCTCCAAAGCTAGATTTCTTGCCCAAGCAGACCTGCCCCGACAAGTTTCCTCCCTTTCTTTCGCACGCCCTGTAGCAGCACTTCCCCCTCTGCACATCCCAAAGTAGTAGTTTTCGGGGAGGAATCTACCTCCTCATGCTTGTCTCTCGAGGTGGAAATAGAACAATTCCAACTCGAGAAAGAAGAAGAGGAGCAAATTAATCCAATCGACCTCTTAGATTTCGAGAGTGAGCTCAATAAATCAGCAGCACATTTCCCTCCGTTGATAATTGCCGAGGTAGGTAGTGAAGCCGAGGAAGAATCAATGGCTCTGAATTCGAGGAAGGGCTTAAAGGATATCATGGCTGCTAGGCACAAATGTTCGTCATCCAAAGAGGCCCCTAAACCCCAACTGCCACTCACCCTCCCACCTCACCCTCCTCCTCCTACAACCACAACTAGCCTACTTCCTATGGATAATCTGAAGAAGAAAAGGAAGGAGCAGGAAATGGAGGAGGGAGAAGTGGTCCCTACGAAGAGGGCTAAACAACAAAAAATTGCTAAAGATAAACAGGTTTCCCCCGTAGATAACAGGGAGGATTCAGATACAACCGAGGTGCACTAGCAACGTGTTTGGGCTCCTCGACTGAAGTTGGATGGCATCGCTATCCCATGGAATTCTTCTATTAGAGAATTCTAAAGAGGGCATTCTGCCTACATTGCTGAAGCTTTAGAGCAACCTATCCTCTTGCCAAGAGACATGGATACTCTGAAGAACATGAGGCAGCAAGACCTCTTTATGTCGCTGAAGAAAGATCTCGCCATGGTAAGTTCTGCTATCACCTCTGTTAGATAAATTGTAAGGCGTTCTTTTAATCCTTTACTCTCTTATCCTCTCTCTTTTTTTCTTTTTTATTGATTTCTCTATCATATTTATGAAGACTATCCAAGGAGTTTGTATGGCCGAGGAGTGGGTCAAAGATGCTAGGAAGGAGACCCAAGCTGAGATCCAACTCCATGCCCAAACCACTAAAGCCTTAGGAGCTATGAAATAGGAGAACTAGGAGCTGGCCAACAAATTGATTGCCGAGGAGAGAGTGTATAAGAGGGCAGAGTCTAGTTTAAAGGGCGCTCAGGAGCAGGCTGAAGACTAGCACAAGCAACTTCATCTGAAGGAAATAGATCTGGCCACATAGAAACAGCTGGTTCTGGAGCTCAAGGCTGATTTGAAAAAATCCAAAGCCTCCGCTTGGGCGGCCGAGGAAGCTACGGATGCTGCAAAACAAGTATCATACAACCGCAAAGTAGAAGAAACCGAGATCCAATTGGCTAAGGAGCTGGCCGAGGTATGTACGGATTACTGCAAGGAAACATAGGAAAAAGCCCTCGACCTTGCAGGGATCCCTGCTTCCTTAGAGTGGAGGCAACCAGGGAATGTACACTACCATACACTACCATCCCAACATTCGTGAAATCTCAGTTGGCCCTACACCTTCTCCTACCATTTCCTTAGAATCTTCTGAGCAGCCCCTGACTACACAAGGTCTTCCTCCGCCCCCTGAAGCTTCCAAAGAATCCATCCAAACTGGTGATCAAGGCCAAAGGGGCGAGGTGGGCAAGGATAAAGGCAAGGGCAAGGTGGTCAAGCCTCCCTCAGAGACCAAGGATGCTGCCAAGGCCAAGGATGTTGCGACCAACATGAAGGAGTTGAGGGCCAAATCCAAAGAGGTCGATCCCACAGTCAAAGATACTAATGCCTCTTAAACAAGTAAAAACGAAGGCCCTCCTTCTCTAGCCAAAAAAGACCTTGCTCCTACAGCTAAAGTTTAGCTTATAGGGTTTTATTTCCTTGGCGGCCATATTTCTTCTTTTTTTTTTGTAAATTTTTCTTTACACAAATTTTTTTTTTTTTGCTTTTAGCGATGACATTTTGCCACTATATGTAAGTGGATCTTTTGTAAGCAAATTGCCTCTTCTCGAGACTTAAATTAATAAGAGTTGCAAGTTCTTTATTCATGGTGGTTATGCTTGTATCCTTTCCTTGTGTAATTTCTGTTTTCCTTAGTACTCATTTAGTAGGATAATGAGACATGCCCCACTTTGATATCTATATAAATGATAATACTAAGATAAACATTACTAAGTCCATAATATCAATAAAACACACTTTTAACTCAATAGTCCATACATCATAACAGAGCTATCATCCACATCATTCCCCATAAGCCTAAAGATTTTGAGGAAGTAATTAGGTATTGACCAGGCAACAGATATATATTTAATATGCTTACAAATGCTTTAAGTGATGCTCATGAACCTCAGTTTGTCCAAATCACTATGGTTCGAGGAGCCAAATGTAACCAAAATCAATTTTCACACTTCGAAAAATAGTAGAATATATCAATTTTTTCAAGGCATGTGGTCCGAGGAGCCAGGCATAACCAATGCTCTATTTGATATTTAGAGAATGATGAAAAATATCAATTTTTCTAAAGTATGTGGTCCGAGGAGCCAGGCATAACCAAGGCTCTGTTTGATATTTAGAGAAATAATGGAAAATATCAATTTTCCTAAAGTATGTGGTCCGAAGAGCCAGGCATAATCAAGATTCTATTTTATACTTAGAGAAATAATTGAAGATATCAATTTTCCCTAGATATGTGGTCCGAGGAGTCAGGCATAACTAAGGTTCTATTTGATACTTAGAAAAATAATTGAAGATATCAATTTTCCTAAGGTATATGGTCTGAGGAGCCAAGCATAACCAATGTTCTGTTTGATACTAAGAGAAATAATTGTAAACATCAAATTTCCTAAGATATGTGGTTCGAGGAGCTAGGCATAACTAAGGTTCTGTTTGATACTTAGAGAAATAATTGAAAATATCAATTTTCCCAAGGTATGTGATCCAAGGGCCCAAGCATAACCAAGATTCTGTTTGATACTTAGAGAACTAATGAATGTAACACATGAAGTAATAGGCTCTATATAATAGAAAAGATTTTCATTAATAATAATACATTCGCTAGTTATTTACATTCCAGAGATATAGTACAACATTTTCATTCAGGTCTTCAAGATAATAAGCCCCTATTCCAACTACTAAGATGATGCGATATGGCACTTCCCAGTTTTGCCCTAATTTTCCCCAAGCTAGATTTTTTGCAGTACCCAAACCTTCCTTAACACCAAATCCCCTAGTGCCAGTGGTCTTAACTTCACGTTCGAGTCATAACCCTGTTTAAGCTTGTTGTGATAATATGCTAGTTGAACCATGGCATTTTCCCTTCGTTCTTCAATCAAATCCAAACTTCTTTCTAACAACCCATCATTGTTGCTCGGATTAAAAGAACTCATCCTCAGTGTTAGGAAACCTGTTTTGAAAGGAATTACTGCCCCAGCCCCATAAGTCATTGAAAAGGGGGTCTCTCTTGTAAACCTACGAGGTGTAGTCCTGTAGGTCCAAAGGACGTGTTACAGCTCTTTCAACCATTTTCTCTTAACATCATCCAATCTTTTCTTAAGCCCATTAACTAGTACCTTATTAACAGCATCGACCTGTCCATTCCCTTATGGATAAGCCGGGGTGGAATATCTGTTAGTAATACCCAGGTCGCAACAATATCTTCTAAAGACCTTACTATCAAACTGAACGCTATTATTCGAGATAAGGATATGAGGAATTCCAAACCAGGTGACTTCCAAACAAATCTTCTTGCGTCCAAGTCCTTGATATTTGACAGTGGCTCGGCTTCAACCCATTTAGTGAAGTAATCTGTGCCGACCAGCAGCCACCTTCTATTCCCTGTGACCTTGGGGAAGGGTCCTACAATATCTAGGCCCTATTGAGCAAAAGGCCAAGGATTGGATAGAGGATTGAGGACGCCCCTAGTTGATGAATATTGTTAGGAGCAAACCTCTGACACTGGTCACACTTCTTTACATATTCTAGTGCTTCCTTCTACATATTGGGCCACCAGTATCCTTAGGTAAGGGCTCTATGAGATAATGATCTACCTCCTATATGACTTCCACAAATTCTCTTGTGCAATTCTTCTAGAAGTAGCTCCGTTACTTCAGGGTGTATACACAGCAGGTATGGTCTAGAAAAAGAACGCTTGTATAATTTTCAATCCTCAAACAGCCAAAATCGAGAACATTGCCAGGGTGGCTAGAGAGTCAGCATGAGTATTTCTGTTTCTAAGGATTTGCACTAAAGTAAAAGATTCAAAATTTGATTACAAACGTCTAACTCGACTTAAATACTCCTGCATCCTCAAATCTCTGGCTTCTAACTCCCCTTCCACTTGGCCTACAACCAATCTTGAATCCGAGAACATCTCCACAATTTTCCCTCCCATTTTCTAAACCATGGTCATTCCTACTAGTTGAGCTTCATACTCGGCTTCATATTTGTGGCCAAGAAACCCATGCTCAAAGATTTCTCAATAATGATCTTATCTAAAGATATTACAACCAGCCCCAATTCCATCCTTTTTGATTTGCCGCACCATCCACGTACACCTTCCAAAATAGAGATTCTTTCAGGAAGATCATGCCAACTGATTTTTCATCCATGTCTGACATCTTCGTATTTTCCTCTAATGAGGGCTCAGCGAACTCGGCCACCAAGTCAACGAGGACTTGGCCTTTTACAGAGGTGCGTGGCATATACTCGATATCAAAACCACAGAATTATTTTCCACTTGGCAATCCTTCTTGTATAATCAGCACTCTAAAGTAGAGATCTAAGCGGGAGTTAGGTTAGGATCACTACTATGTGAAACTGGAAGTAGTAGGGAAGCTTACGCGTGGCATGCACCACTGCCAAAAATGGCTTTTTCTAGTGGTAAGTAACGAATCTCAGCTTCATGCAATGATTTACTCATGTAATAGACTAGCCTCTGAACACCATTTTCAACCCTTATGAGCCCCAAACTAACAGCATAGGAAGCCACAATAATGTAAGCAAACAACACTTCATCCACCTCGGGCCTAGACATAACAGGTGGTCGAGAAAGATATTCTTTAAGCTGTTGAAAAGCCAAAGCACATTCCTCTGTCCACTCAAATCCATTCCATTTATTCAGCAACTGAAAGAAAGGCCTACATTTGTCCGTGGATCAAAAGATAAACTGGTTTAAGGCAGCCTTCATTCCCATCAATTTCTGAACTTCTTTAGGATTACGAAGCGGTTGCAAACTGTTAATCACCTTAACTTGATCAAGATTTACTTCAATTCCACGATGTGTAACCAAAAAAACCCAGAAATTTACCAGACACCATGCCAAAAGAGCATTTAGAAGCATTTAGGCGTAATTTATGTTCCCTTAGTATCTTAAAGATGTTCCTAAGATTCCCAACATGCTCGGACACCACCTTACTCTTCACTAACATGTCATCCACATAAACTTCAATACTTTTTTCTAATTGCGATCGAACATACTGGTCATCAACCTTTGGTAGGTAGCCCCCGCATTCTTCAAACCAAAAGGCATTTACTTTGTAATGATAGTTTCACGTAGGAGTGACCAAGGCTGTTTTCTCTTGATCATTCAAAGCCAAAGGTATTTGGTGATAACCTTGAAAAGTATCTAGAAAACTCATCCGAGGATGCCCAACCGTGGCATCCACCAATTGATCAATGTGAGGCATGGAAAAAGGATCTTTGGGGCACGCTTTATTCAAATTAGTAAAGCCTACACATAACTGCCATTTTCCATTCTTCTTTTTAACCACCACTATGTTGGCCAACCAATCAGGATAACATACCTCCTTGATAGCTTCTGCCTGCTTGAGCTTGATTACTTCTTCCTTGACAGCTTCAGAATGTTTCTTAGACGATCGCCGAGGTGGTTGCTTCCTTGGTACAGCAGCGGGGTTGACATTCAAATGATGACAAATGAAGCTCAAATCGACCCCAAGGGCCTCATAAGCATTCCAAGCAAAAACATCAATGTTCTCCCTAAGGAACTTCATCAACTCTTCCTTCTCCTAGGGAGGCAGTTGAGCTCCTGCCTGAAAATACCTCTCTCTATCATCACTTATAAAAACCCGTTCTAAACCTTCACATTCTGCTTCTGCCACTAGACCCTCTGATATCATCGACTCCTTTAATTGCTACAAATCGTTCTCATTAATGCCGAGGACTCCCCATCAGCTTGATGTCTAACTGCAGCCACCATACATTTCCTAGTTGTAGATTGGTTTCTAATCATCTCCTCAACTTGGTTACCAGATGGATACTTTACCTTCAAATGTAAAGTGGAAGGGACAGCCCCCATGGCATGAAGCTAGGGTCTTGCCACAATGGCTGTGTATGGAGACTACACATCCACCATTATAAAGTTTACTTCTACAACTTCTGACCTTGTTTGCACTAGCAACTTGACTTGCCCCATTGGTATAACCATCTTTCCATCAAAACCTACTAGGGGTGAATCATAGCTAGTTAATTCCCTTGGTTTCAACCCCAACCCCTTATACCAGTCGAGGTACATAATTTCTACCCTACTACCTTGATCAACCAGTACACGCCTCACATCGTATCCCCCCTATTCTGAGTGTGACCACTAAAGCATCATCGTTTGGTTGTATAGTTCCAAACTTATCCTTCTCCAAGAAACTCAATGCCAGTTGAATTTCAACCTTAGCCCTCTTCGGCTCATGATTAGAGTCCTCAGGTAGCAGCCAAGCTACAATCATTATTCTGGAGGGACACAAACTGGTCCTCCTAGGAGCAGCAAAAATGACATTAATGGTGCCCAATGAAGGTCTTGAAGAACTATTATTCCCTTGAGTGCCTGAACCTGTAGGATCCGCTTGCCCATTGGGCCTATACATGAACTGTTTCAACCTTCCATCTCTGACCAAATGCTTCAAATGATTCCACAAGGTTCTACAATTCTCAGTGGTGTGTCCTTGCTCCTGGTGATATTGACAATGAAGGTTTTGATTGCGTCTAGCGGGGTCTCCACTCATCTTATTAGGTCATTTAAAGTATGACTCATTCTTGATCTTCTCTAGAATCTGGTGAACTGGCTCTCGAAACATCATGTTGGCTGCTTATTGTTAGGATGTGTGCTCTTAAATCCTATTGTATGATACTATGTATGACATTTTGTATGACATTATGTTGTAATTAATAAAGTTGATTTATTATTATCTAAAAACAATGGTAACATGAATATTGAGACATTATCATATAGTCCATAAGGTGCATAGTATGTGATCTATGTGATTTAATCACAGAAGATATAGATCACAAGTTCTTTATAAATTCAGAATTTTAGTTCGTAGTTAGTGATGAAATTGGGCATTTCATCTGCAAAGACTATAATATATCAACTAAGATGATCTGTCTTGATCATAGAAATGAAGGTTTCTAATTAGTATATTGATATGTTTTAAGAGTTAAAACATATTGAACTGGACCGCTGTGAGATTTATTATTCTCCTAACGACTGTCAAATGAATAATAAATTCACGACTTATATTTACATAAACTCTTAATCCCAAGAGGATAATGGACTTGATCATGAGGTGTAAGGTTCTTTGATATATCAAGAGTGAGATCTAAAGTAACGATCAAAACCTCAATATGTTGGGCAGCTACATTTAGTGTTGATGGAACATATATTCTCAAGATGGAATTCATAATCTCTTAACGGAGATATAAAATATTCCTTTGAGATAAGTTATTGGGTTTAGTTATTCAGAGTGTTAGACCTAATCACTTTAGTAAATTTTAGTAAAGAATTACTAAAGTATATATTTATGGAATTGGATTTCATAAATATTTGATGAATAACATAAAGGATTAAACTGGGTACTCAAAGAATTAAGATGTAGTAATTTATAAAGTGGCAGTCCACATTCATGACTTTCTATTATTACGAATATTTTATGAAGGGGTTGCATGTACAATAAAGTCTTGCAATATAATTTATCAATAAGGCCTAAAGTGTAACTATATTTATATAGCAGTATTGAATATAGTTAATGGTGACTTTCGACTTGTCAAGAGTCGACAGAAAAGCACATGACCCATTGGAGCTAGTGTCTTATTGGTCCATTTTGGTCCCACTCCAAACCATACACTAAAACCCAATTAGAAATGCTCAAAATACTAACCCAATTAAATAATTAGTTTTAAGGAGAGAAACATGCAGAATTTTTGTAATAAACATGAAATGGTGTGTGTGTGTGTGAGTGTGAGACACTATATCATTCTCCCTTGAAAACTGATTGAGAGACTACACTTCTTGGGCGTAAAGTGGAATTGGAGTGAAAATTAAAAGTGTTCCCAAATACTTCTAATCTTTGTTTTGAAATTCACCACACCAAGGTACGTTCTCTTGTTCTTGAATTCTGAAATTTACATAGTGCATGTTATCAATTGCGAATAAAGTAGATCCATTTATTTTCCGCTACGTATGCTTTGTATACGATACAAATATGTATTAATCCAACACTTGTGGCGTAATAGCAGCCCCAATCTGCCCAGTAAAGTCTCGCCGAGGAAGATTATTGTTGTATTTATCCAACCTAAAGTCCCTCCTATATTAAGAGACCACCTTCGCCTTTCCTTTACCTAACCGCTGGTCCTCTTCAACCCGTTTATATTTATCGATCCAGTCCATAAGCTGATGCACATTATTAACTGGTTTTCCAATTAACGACTTCCTCAGACCATGCTCGGTCGGCAAGCCGACCTTGAAAGTTCTTATAGCCACATCATCAAAGTCCCCATCAATCTCATTGAACATCTCTCAATACCTCTGTATATGTTTTTATGGTTTCACCCTCTCGCATAGTCATAGACAACAAAGAATCCAAAGGCCAAGGGACTCTACTGCATGTAATAAACCGAGATTTGAACGCTTAGGTGAGTTCCTTAAAGGAATCAATAGACTTTGATCCTCGGACCTCCTGCTTTAGAGAAATTAACACACACTGGCATCTTTAGAAGTGGTTAAACAGAACCTTAGCTATGCGGGTCCTCGGACCTCCTACTTTGGGGAAGTTAACACTCCATAACAACTCTCAAAGTATCATGCCTCAGTCCTCGGACCAGATGATGTGAGAAAGTTAACACTCCATGACATCTCTCTTCAAGTGTTTAAACTATAACTCAATCATGCATTGGTCCTCGAACGAGATGATGTGGGAAAGTTAACACTCCATGACATCTCCCTTCAAGTGTTTAAACTGTAACTCAATCATGCCTTGGTCCTCGGACGAGATGATGTGGGAAAGTTAACATTCCATGACATCTCTCTTCAAGTGTTTAAACTATAACTCAATCATGTCTTGGTCCTCGGACCAGATGATGTGGGAAAGTTAACACTCCATGACATCTTTCTTCAAGTGTTTAAACTATAACTCAATCATGCCTCGGTCCTCGGACCAGATGATGTGGGAAAGTTAACACTCCATGACATTTCTCTTCAAGTGTCTAAACTATAAGTCAATCATGCATCGGTCCTTGGACGAGATGATGTGAGAAAGTTAACACTCCATGACATCTCTCTTCAAGTGTTTAAACTATAACTCAATCATGCCTCAGTCCTCGGACCAGATGATATAGGAAAGTTCACACTCCATGACAACTTTCAAAGTGTTCAAACGGAACCTTAGCTATGCATGGCTCCTTAGATCACATACTTTGGGGAATTAACATTCCATGATATTTATTTGTTTCTCACTAAGTGTCAAGACAGACCCAAGATTATAACCAAATCCTTAGATTGGTAGCTTTGAAAGGAGCAATTTATAGTACAAATATGGGGCGCGTGAAACGGCACTCCCCCAGTTGTAAATCAAAGGATTAAAGCATAATTAACTCTTAAGACTTCAAAACCCAGCTTTTTTCCTCAGATGAGAAGAAAAAACTGGAGTTTTGAGGGGCTATTATGGGGTCTTGGACTTCGGCCGAGAGCATGGGACTTCTGCCGAGATCGTGAGTAGTCCGAGTCCGAGGAGAAATATCTCCTCGGATAAGCTAAACGCAGATCAGATATAGATCCTAATGATCAAAGTGACCTTCCAAGAAGTTCTAATGATAGGGATGAGCATCATGAACATACAAGAGGGATAAGAACTCAAAAATATCTAAGGGAAAGCTGCTACACTGCATTGAATGCCCTGCAGTTAACTTTCTAACCACATTTATGTAGAAAAGACCCTTGAACAGTGCTACCTCGGCAACCATAACTCACAAAAGGCCAGAAATAGTGTCTGATGGGACAAGCACTCAAGTGGTGGCTCAAAGGATCAATAAGTGTCGGATTAAGATCATCCAAAAGGAACTATATAATGAAAGAGGTCCTTCATGAAAGGGGATGAAAAAAAGGAGAAGAGAAAGCACTGTAACAATCTTAACAATTCTTGTAACCATTGTCATCCAATATATATTAGAACAGAGCTCCTCGGACTGTGCCGAGGACAAACTTTCTTGCACAAACCGGGTTTACTTCTTGTTGGCTCATCATCCAAAACTATATTAACTATTATCCATGCACTAAAACCTAGCTCTTTGACTCACTCTCTACAAATTTATTGTACTGGGTTCACTAAGCCAAGATCCCTTATATTTTGGGCTTGGTCTGAAAATCGTGTCCCTACAAGAAGCATTAACTTATAATTTGATATTCTAATGATTAATTTGAAAGGCTAATCTTGGTCATTAAAATGATTTATTATTAGTAGGTGTATATTTTTAACCGTCACAAATAATACATTTTTTGTGAGGAAATTCTATTGTCCCTAGAAAAAAGTATGAATGGAAAAATTTCCCTTCAAAAGTTTTGATATTTTAATGATTATTTGCAAAGGCCAATCTTAGTCCTCACAAATAATTATTATTAGTGAGGGCATTTTATTAACCATCACAAATAATATCCTTTTCACGAGGGATTTTCATTGCCCCTTGCAAATAATTTGATGAAAAGTTTTATCTCCAAAAAAAGTTATATTTTAATGATTATTTGCGAAGGCCAATTTTGGTACTTGCAAATAATATAGTATTAGTGAGGGCATATTTTTAACTCACAAAAAAAAAAAACTTTCTACAAGGGATTTTTATTGTCCCTCGAAAATAATTTGGTAAGAACATTTCCCTCCAAATTTTTTGACATTTTAATGATTATTTGCGAAGGTTGATCTTGGTCCTCGCAAATAATTTAGTATTAGTGACGGTATATTTTTAACCGTCACAAATAATACACTTTTTGCGAGAATTTTAATTGTCCCTCACAAATAATATGAAGGGAAAATTTTCCTCCAAAATATTAGCATTTGTGACGGTTGCAACACATAATTGCAACAACTTTTTTTGTTGGTTACAAATGTTTCACATTTTACCAAGTATTTGCGAAGGCTTTATTTTGCCATCGGAAATAGGATTTTTTGAGAGGGTTTTTTGGGTCAATCAAAAATTCTTCGTCTCTAAAAGGCATTTTTTTTTTTGTAGTGATACATATATATATATATATATATATATATATATATATATATAGATGGGTTCAAGTTACACCGGGTGTAACTCTATAGAGGTTACACCTTTTTTAAACCATTGATTTCCATTAAATCTAATGGTTAAAAACACACTAGTGCCATGTCAAATTTAATATTATTAAGTCATTAAATTCTCTTCCAAAAATAAACAAATCCTCATCAAAATGATCTTGATGTTGTAACGATTAAATCGACTAGTCATAAGCCCTAATTGGACCATCAGATTGAAATTTATCATCAAATCAAGTTTTAATGACCAAGATACACTATCACAAATTGAGTCTGACTATATGTGATTATAAACAATTGATTCCAATTGGTTATAATTATAATCAATTTGAGATTAACGACGTGTCATAATTTGATTGACTATGATTACATTTTAAGGTAAAGTTGCACATACTTAATTAATTAAATAGGCAAACATTAATTATTCAATGAGTAATTTGTTCAATTATTATTTTAATTAGGATAATTTTGAAACTAATAAAGTCTAAAATGGAAGTGGTTGGAGCCTATTAATGTTAATTGTAAACTAATTTGGGACCTATTAATGTTAATTGTACTGAAATTATTTTCTAACAAATGACCTCTACTCACCATTTCATTGATATCTCTCAGAATATTTTGAATTTGTGGGTGAGGTTAATATTTTCAGAAACTAGACATTTGGGTCTTCAATTTGAGCATAAGAATGAGATAATTCCGATCAAGATTGAGTAAGATATGATTTTTTGAATTTGGCTTTGCGGGCTGTTACAATAGCTACATGATAAACCGAATTTTGCTTACTCATCACTCCTACCAATCTCTACATTTAATGCACCAAATTTCCCCAAAGTTTGAAATAAGGTCTAAGTTCATGATTCCTTTTGATCCTTTGTTAACCCTCATTAAATGACCTTCTATTCATATTTTTTCCATTACAACTATTATAACCCTCCCCCTCCCCCCCTCCCTCTCCTCCATTCCAAGACATGAAAAAACTTTTCTCTTCTTCTCTCTTAAGTTTTAGTGAAATTGAGTAGTCTTGTTATATCTTGATAGGGCTGGCCCAACAAAATTTGGGGCCTAAGGCAGAAATTTTATGTAAGGCCTTTTCATATATAAACAATAATTAAATATATATATATATATATATATATAATACTAATTAAATTAAGACTAATTTGATGTAAATACAGAAATTGATGAATAATAATAATTAGACTAAGGTTAATTTCATAGAGAGGATTGAATATCATAGTTGAACTATAAATTTAAACAAAAAGAACTAGAAATTTTTTTTTTTAACTTACTTTAACTTGGATATATAACTATACATAGTTAAGTATAGTTGTAACCTAAATTTTAATTTATATATTGTTTTTAAGAGAAAGAGATAGATAAATATTATTTGGTGCATGGCTTTGTAGGATATTAGTTTACAAAAATTAAAATCTCAAACTATTAGAGGACATTAGTCATCATTGATGATATATCATATTTGCAGCATTTTGTTTTTAAACATTTTAGGGTTTCAATTGGTTTTAATTTCTATTGGTCTCCTATTTTGGAAGCCTTGTTAGAAATGAAAAAGAAAAATACTAAAGATACTGCAAAATGTTCACAATATAATGTGATAATGACTGTAATTGATGAAATTCAACAACTTAATTTATTTGTGTTTGAATTAATTTTTTATGTGATTAGTGACATGTTAGTTAAATTTAAATTTAAACCTATAGTAAAATTTGTGGTATCTTTAATATCACTTTTAAAAAAAGTACTAATTATTTAAAAAATGTTATATTTTTATAAAATTTTGGGCCCTCAGGAATAGAAGTGAGGCCTTTTTTTAGTAGGGAATTTTTTTTAGGCTGTGGGGCCTTAGGCCTATGCCTAAGTTGCCTAGGCCTTGAGCCGACATTGTATCTTGGTCTTCCTGAGACTCAATGTATCGAGTGAAACTTACTCTCCCTCTCCTAGTTCCTCTTTTCTACTCCACATTTAGGACTTCCACCAAAAGCCTCCTCCTCCACCGTGTGGATCTTGCATGCACGTATAATCTCTATCCCTAACTCGTTTTTCATGTTGCTATAATGTTAATTAAGATAAGAGCATGCTTGTGTTTATTTAAATTCCTTGAATATGTTTAAATGTTCTTAAATGTTCATATGTGTTTTTCACATATTCTTAGTTGTCCATTACATGTTCATGTATAATATTAGCTTTGATCTTAAATCCACATAAAAAAATATGAAAAACATGTTTTTTTCATCATTCTCTCAAATCCTTAAATCTAGGATATCACCATTCACACACATTCACTAGAATTTATATAAAATAAAATTCTATGATTAATAAATTGAATAAGAGTTTATCACATGCATACACATTAAAATTTAACATATAATTGAGTGTTTTGGATGATATGATATGAATGTTGGTCACCATAATGTAAAAGACCGGTTTCATCAGACAAGGTAGGTGTCTAACACCTTCTCATCTTGTAACATAACCTCCAAGCTTAAATCAAGGCTTAGTAGATCAAATATTTATCCATATAATTTTTTATTTCTATATTGTAACTAGGAAATAAAACCATGTATTTTATCTTAAATTGTATCTGGGACCAAAGCTATGTAATTTCGTATGATCTATGTACATTTCTTCTCAAATCAATGAAATGAGGAATTTTTCAATTTTGGTTTTCTTATTTATTTCAATAATTAAAATAAGTGGCGACTTCATTGTAAAACCCTTAATCTAAAAGGAAAAATATAATTTTTCGAACCTCCATTTTGAGAGGCAATAACACGACTCCACCCATTCATGTGCGTTTGGCCTAACACCAAAAAACGGGTCGCAGACGCAGTTTCTCACAATACTTTTTCAGGTTCATTGACACCATTAGCAAGCAATTAGGCCAACCATCATGGTTACGATTATAGCAGCGTTAGCATTACTACACATCTTCAGCTTAATTGGGGGAATCAAAAAGATTTTTGTTGATTTGGAGTTCATAAAATTAGACCAATCGATCTTGCAGATTATTCTTAGCTTGCTACTTGTCATGATCAATATACCAATGTACCTAGCACTCTTCATCTGCAATGATTAGGGTCATATACCATCCCCAGTTTTGTTCAACTCTGTTGTTTTAGTTTCAGTAGCTTGTTTGATACCTATAATTTAGTAGCCATGCATTTGATGTACGATTATAGCAACATTGGCAGTACTACACCTCTTCAGTGTAATAGGGGAATCAATAAGGTTTTTCTTGATTTGGACTTCATAACATTATACCAATTGATCTTGCATGTTGTTCTTAGCTAGCTACTCGTAATGATCAATATACTAGTGTACCATCCTCAATTTTGTTCAAATCTGCCGTTTTAGTTTCATTAGCTTGTTTGATGCCTATAATTTAGTAGGTCTTCCCTTTGAGATAAGGTCTTTGATTTAGCTAGTACTGCTGAAGGCTAGGAGGAGATGGTCTAATTTATATGCGATCATGTTGGCTCTATCATACACCACCCTTCTATTACATATACATACATAAATATATATATTTTAGATCGTTTTCATTTTTTTTGTTAAAATAAGTTTAGGTGAGAGAAGTCTACCCCATACCAGTGCCAAGGCAAGCCGTGGGCCTCAGAGAAAACTACATTAGACTTATATATCACCCACCAAGGAGGATTGATGAGAGTGATTGATGGTATGTTGGTGCAATAATATTGGTAGTGGTGGTTGAATTTTTTATTCAAATGAATCCTTTTGTTCATGAACAATAGGTCATCAGACCAAGAGAGTGACGGTTTATTAGCAAACAATTTTTTTGCTAATTTTGAATTATGAACTAAGTCAATTTCCCTTTATTGTTCTATATGGACTTTGATAATTGGTTAGACCGTCTCTCCAAAATGGAATTATGTAAAATTGTCCATTTGACTTTCTCTTATTCAAGCTGTGCACCTCTTGTTTAATTATAAACTCTTAGGTCTATATTTTCTCCTCTATCGCACATGGGTTTAGTACGTAACATAGACTTTGCTTCCATAGAAAAGAAAACCTTTTTACTTCTTCTTTTAGTATACAAAATCAGAATTCAAATCTCCTTTCCTACTTGTTGCAAAAAAATAAAAATTGTGGACCTGGTTCTATTTAAGCAAAATGGATAGAGCCCACCTAAAAATTTGGACTAGGTTCAATTTCCACAACTTTAACTGGTCACCATTGGAGCCCACTATACACATTGGGCCGCCATATTTGGACAGGGTGTATATATATATATTTTCCTGAGAAGGAAAGTATTATATTGTTTTTGTGGACATCATTGTTGAACATGTACCAGGCATAAGAACTACAGATAAAGATTCCTTTAATTTGAACCGCTTTAAATATACAAGTACAATAATAGGACAGTAGATGGAAAAGGCTAGCTGAAGAGAAACAGAGACAAAGATGGGAAGTGATGGGTATCTTCCATTGTTTGAAACAAGGAGAGCTAAGGGTAGAGTCCTCTATAGGCTCTTTGTGATCTCTGTGTTTGTGGGCATATGCTTGATTTGGATTTATAGAGTGAGTCATATACCAAGAAAAGGTGAAGATGGGAGATGGGGTTGGATTGGTTTGCTTGGAGCTGAGTTCTGGTTTGGACTTTACTGGGTCCTAACTCAAGCCCACCGGTGGAACCAAGTCTATAGGTGCACCTTCAAGGACAGGCTCTCTCAGAGGTTTGTTTTTGCCTCCATCTGATATTAACCTAATATATTTATGCATATTTCTTCTTAAAAGCGTAGTATTCTATGTATTTGTTAGTTGATGAGGGTGAACTCTTTTTTGATGAAATAGTTGAGGATGAACTTGTTTCATATGTCCCTATGCATTTGCATGAAAGTCTTATTGCTCAACTTTAAATGGACTGTGCTTTAGTGCAATGTTCAAGCATTAAGAACTTTCTTTCCACTTTTCTTGATGAAATAGTTATGATAAAGTAAATTTTGGTAAATGATTGAGGATATTTTATTGAAAAGGTACAATTCCACCTCTATATATGTATTTGTCGTCACTCTTTTTTCTTTTCTTTTTTCAAAGATTCTATCCATGAGAAGTGACAACGATGCATAGAACCAATTTGTTGTCGGTACTAAATTTGCAGTACTCAGAACTACCCAAAAAAGTCAGTCAAAAACAAAATATCTGAGTCAAAAACTTTGGAGTGTTTAGCATATGCACTTACAAATATGTGTTTTGTTGTTTAAAAATATATGTGAAAATACATGTAATTAAAAAAATAAATAAAAATACGTGTAATGTTATTTAAAAACTAAAAATTATTATTTGAAATAATGTACCAAACACCCTTTGTAACCATTAAAAGTTTTGTTCATTATCTATATATACTTGAAACTCCATTGCCATACTTTCATATCACTTACCTAGATGAAGTAAAAGTTACGAGCAAAAGGAGAAATATATATTGCAAGGGGAAAAAAAGTTCAAGACAAGATAAAAGATTTTGTAAGCCTTATCCCAAAGTTCATTTCTATATTTTATATTGAAGTAAATCCAATGTCTTTGAGATTTATTATATTTTATCAAGTAAATTTTAATCTAAACTTGAACCAAATTTATTGATCTTTTATTATTGAGTGATGTTACATTACTTACACGTTACACAATTCCCACCACAAATATAATATGTGTCATCTAGTCAATAATGAACATTTTTAGAGAGAGTTTCAACAAACTAACTTTTTAATCCCAAAATTGTCCTTTTCATAACAATCAAAATTGTTGTCACTAAACTTGTTGATCTCAAAATTTTCCATTTCATAGCAATCAAAATTGTTCATGTCATAACAATCGCGTAAAATTTATCTCACCTTTATTCTAATTATGAATGTTTTGCAAAACAGGCATGAAAAAGAATTGCCCAAGGTGGACGTATTTGTGTGCACTGCGGATCCAGTGATCGAGCCACCAGTGATGGTGATCAATACTGTTCTATCAGTAATGGCATATGACTATCCACCAGAGAAGCTAAGTGTGTATCTTTCAGATGATGGTGGATCAGATCTTACCTTCTATGCTCTCTTAGAAGCCTCTCACTTTGCTAAGCATTGGCTACCATATTGCAAGAAATTCAAGGTGGAGCCAAGGTCACCAGCTGAATATTTCAACTCAAGTGATGACCCACTTGATGCTAATCAGTCCAAAGAGTCGGCGTTTATAAAGGTAAATTAGATTATGACAAATCAATTTTCTTTTCTTTTTTCCTTTTTTTTTTGTTATAAAATGAAGTCCACGGTAGTTCAGATGCAAAGATAATATATATATATATATATATATATATATATATATATATATATATATATAGAAGTAGTATCCAAGCATCTGGTTAAAATACTCTACTTCTACTTCTTATCTATGAAATTCTTTGAAAAACCTAAAAATTATTAGTCTGATAAATGAAATTTAAGACTTTCAAATTTATGACATATCTTTCAAATTTATTGAATTAACATTACAAAAACTTACTTTATTTTCCTCGTGACAATATTATAATAGCCACAATTTTAATGCTTCCTACGATAAGATCTAGAGAGAGTGGTCCAACTTTTTTTATTATAATAGCAATGGAGTCATCCATGACGCATTGTGAACAAGTTGATCAAGGGCAAAGATTTGACTCACACTTTTTTTGTTTTTTGGGATAATGACCGTGTTGACAACTATATATGCTTGCTATTAAAATATTATTATAACGGTAAGTATTATTCCTATCATAGCAATGGAGTCATCCATCCATAAGGCATTGCGATGAAACTCATCAAGCGTGGTTCAATTAGAAAGTATAGTTTTAAGCTTGAACTGTAAATCCCTAAAATAAAATTTTGAAGTTTAAAATATTAATAAAATTTTTAGTGATAAAAAGTTTTTTTTTAATTTTTTTTTATATATACAAAATAGAATTCAACACTAGCCTAATCTAAGCGTATATGTGTGTGAAGCTCCCTTCTAGAGATTTGAATTCCGGCCCTTACTCCTTACACTCTATAAGCACTTATACTTATGAAGTGACAATTGCACCAAAGGTGTTCAGTGGTTAAAAAAGTTGTTAGTGTTCAACAAAACTAGAATTAGATGTTTTAATGCTTTTACGCTAAATATATGGTAACCAAATTGATTTAAAGCTTTAAAATGTAATAAATAACAATAGATAATATTCTAAAAGTGTGTTATTGACTTATTATTTTATAAGTACTTATTTTTATACATGAATCCAATTAGATCAATCAAAGGTCTAGGTGTAGAGAGGTGTTCGGTATCAAACAGTTCAAATTCCTACTAGAACTCTTTTGGGCCCTAAAGCTCTTTAAGAGACTTTTAAGTTTTAACACAGCCCTCAGACTCTAAAGTATAAATTTATCTGTAATTGTTATCTTCCCTTGTTGAGAGTCCATTATTTCACGAACAATGTCTACTATTTTTTGGATGTCCATATTTTATTAAAACGTAATTGAATGATGTGTATGGACAATGTAAATAAGGAGCGTGAAATAATCAGTGGCCTATATTTATTTTACATCTCTTGAAATAGAAAATGATTTATTATTTATCTTTATTTATTTGTTTAGGAGATAGTATTTGGATGTGAGGATTTAAAGTCAAGGAATTTAAAGAAGAAATATTAGTATAAATTTCTGTAGTTTATATGGATTTTAACAAAATAAAGTGATTTTGAATTTCGAAAATTTTTCTGTAATGATATTGAATCACCGTATTAATGGTTTCTCAAAAAAAAAATCCTCATATTATCAATTTTAATATATTCATGAATATCATGTCATCAATAGAATATTTATTGAATAAGAGATCTGAGGTTCAATGCCCATCTACAGTAAAAACCAATCGATATCTTGGTCTGATAATAAAGAACTATCATCAGGAATGGACATCATAGGTTGAAATTGTCTCTCATACACACACTCATGTTTCGTACTTTATTTAAACCATTTAAACTATTTCTGAAATTTAAATCTATCTTTTTAATTACTTCCTTTCAAATCAATTATAAAGAATTGTAACCATCAAAATTTTACTTGTCTTTCAACTGTCGACACAGTCAATTGAAATTAATAGTCACTGCTATATCCATGTTCATGTTGTAGAAATTATATGACGAAATGGAGAATCGAATCGAAAATGCAGCCAAGCTAGCTCGAATCCCAGAAGAATTACGCTCAAAACACAGAGGATTTTCTCAATGGGAATCATATTCTTCTCAACGAGACCATGACACAATTCTTCAAGTATGTTATTTCTATCACATTAATTCTAAACACCAATGTGTAATATAATTTTTCTTTGGTCGGCATATAAAATTTGAACACATTTAGTTTTCTAGATTTGCCAAACCAAAATTCTATCTTTTTTCATAGAACATGAAAATCAAGTACGCTATACACCTATGAATTTTATAAGCACTTTCAAGTAAATCATTTTGCTTTAAGTACTGTTAAATTTTGAACCTTTTCTATTTCAGATATTAATTGATGGGAGAGACCCCAATGCCAAAGATAAAGATGGGTTTGTGTTGCCAACTCTGGTTTATTTGGCTCGCGAGAAGCGGCCCCAACATCACCACAACTTCAAAGCTGGAGCAATGAATGCATTGGTAATGTGCATTCTTGCAGACAAATGACACACATTGTATGAAAGTATAGTTATTTTCTCAGTGAAATAAGTTAGTTATATAACCATACAATTTAGATACATAAAATATAGGCACAGAATTCTAGACCTACAAGGAATAGTACTGCTAATCCTATGACTAATAAGACTACTGTGATAATAATTATAGCACAATGGGCAGGAAAATATACAGTTATGCTGACAATGTTTTCAATTCTGTAATCTTTAATATTTTCTTTCAGCGAAAGTACTCCCAAGTTTGGCACTAAACTTGAAGGCATATTATGTTTCTCTTGACTATACAGTCATCAACCTAAATTGTGGTGAACTTTCGAGTATCACTGATTTATTTTTCCTCTAATGTTTCACTGTGCAGATAAGAGTGTCATCAGAAATTAGCAATGGACCAATCATTCTTAATGTGGACTGTGATATGTACTCAAACAATTCACATTCTGTACGAGATGCATTATGCTTTTTCATGGATGAAGAGAAGGGCCATGAGATTGCTTTTGTGCAGTTTCCCCAGACTTTTAAGAATGTTACTAGGAATGAAATATATGATGCTACAATGAGAGTAATAAAAGAGGTGGGTAAATACTTGTGGAATCAAAGAATTATTCAGATCATATTGATTAAATTGCTAATCTGGCTAAATTCTAATGCTTGGTGATAAAGGTGGAATTCCATGGTTTAGATGGTTGTGGAGGCCCTTTATATGTTGGAACTGGATGCTTTCACAGAAGAGACACTCTATGTGGGAGGAAGTTCAGTAAGGACTATAAGACTGACTGGAGTAGTTTGACTGACATAAGGAGAAAAGACAGTGTTCATGAATTAGAAAAAAATTTGAAGGGTCTTGCAAGCTCTACATATGACAAAAACACTCAATGGGGAAACGAGGTCACTCTCTCTCTGTCAAACATACACACACACACACATACAACAACAAACACAAACACATTCTTACTTTACATATATTGATGTTTGATTGCAGATGGGCCTGCTATATGGATGTCCAGTAGAAGATGTGATAACCGGGTTATCAATCCAATGTCGGGGGTGGAAATCAGTCTACTTTAATCCATCAAGAGAGGCTTTCTTAGGAATAGCCGCAACTACACTCCCTGATGCACTTGTGCAGCATAAGAGATGGTCTGAAGGCGATCTCCAGATTTTGTTTTCTAGGTACAGTCCAGCATGGTATGCACATGGAAAGATTAGCTTGGCCCTTCAAATGGGATATTGCGTCTATTGTCTTTGGGCTCCTAATTGCTTGGCAACACTATATTACGCTGTTATCCCTTCACTTTACCTCCTCAAAGGAATTTCCTTGTTTCCACAGGTGTGATTCCTTGCTTCTTATTTATTACAATGTTTTGACTTTTTTTATTTGTTTTACATTATAGGGGGGAAACTGTGGGCAACAAATTCAACTTTTCCCCTGTTCTTAATTGTGCTAGGGACACCCCCCCCCCCCCCCCCCCCTCTCTCCCGTCCAAAAAAAAAAGAGTGCAATATAGAAGTATAAATATTGGAAATAATAATTTACAGGTGAACATAAGAATGATAAATGTAAGAGAAATGATATGTCCACAACATTTTTACAATAAATCCTAACAACTAAGTTGGGGCAAAAAAGTAATCTCAGTGATAAATTTAAATTTTAATCAATAACAACTAACAATTTATAATTTATTATAAAAATGTTGTGGGCATATCACTTCTCTAAATGTAAATGACAAAGTAAACTGCAAACCTTTACATTTTTTTTTTCATACTTTTTATAAGTAAAAAGAAAATGAAAAAAAAAATTGTTTATATCCTTCTATCTATTCTTCTTCTTCTTTGGACAAATTACAAATTATAAACTTTGACTCATTTTTAATTTTCGTTTCAATCATTAACTCATATTTGTTTTTTTAATTTAGTCATTGTGTCTGGTTCTACATAATCTAGTTATTAGTTTTAGTATTTTTCACTTTTCAAAATGACGTTATTTTGGTGGACTTAACCGTGAAATTGAATAAAAAGGAGGCTATGAGAGAGAGAGAGAGAGAGAGAGAGAGAGAGAGAGAGAGAGAGAGAGAGAGAGAGAGAGAGAGAGAGAGAGAGAGAGAGAGAGAGAGAGGCTAAATTGAAATTTAGCCTCTTTTTTCTTTTTTATATAACATTCAAATTTATTAGGTGTAACACACTTGATCAAAAGTCTTTTTCTTTTTCTTTTTTTTTGAGAAACCACTTGATCAAAAGTCTAGTTAAAATGTTAAATAAAAGGTAAATATGATAGGGGTGTAGTGGAATATTGAGGATCAGGCAACATATCATCCAGGTCAAACTCAATGTATAGAAATTGCATATTTATATTTTTATATGAATAAAATTTCATATTTTGCTTTTTTAGAAGAATATTTATAGTTCTTATTTTTATTTTTTAAATGTGTGTGATATAGTTTTGTGTTGTCAATTCAGATCTCAAGCCCATGGTTCATACCATTTGCATATGTCATATCTGCTAAACACATTTGTGGCTTAGCCGAGTTTCTGTGGTGTGGTGGTACAATCCTAGGTTGGTGGAATTGCCAAAGGATGTGGCTTTACAAGAGAACAAGTTCCTATCTCTTTGCCTTTATGGACACCATTTTAAAATTACTAGGCTTTGCTGAGTCAGGATTTGTAATCTCAACCAAGATAGCTGACGAAGATGTGTCCCAAAGATATGAGAAAGAAATAATGGAGTTTGGAACTTCCACTCCAATGTTCACAATATTATCAACACTTGCAATGATAAATTTAGTGTGCTTTGTTGGAGTGTTGAAAGAAGCATTGATGGGTACAGGAATCATAAGAGTTTACGAGACAATGATTTTGCAATTTGTTCTTTGTGGGATTTTGGTTCTCATCAACTTCCCTTTGTACCAAGCCCTTTTCCTGAGGAAGGACAAGGGTAAGCTGCCAAGCTCCTTAGCAGCCAAATCAGTTGTATTAGCTCTATTGGCTTGTATCAGTTTTACATTATTGTACTAATCTTCTCAGTTTCATATGTGAAATAAGGGCTATTTGGCTGTAAGTGTGTCTTGTTCTGTTTAGAACAGAGCACACATTTATATATTGATGATTTGGTGTAAATTTACATGTATGGGTTTTAGTTTTACACGTGGAGCATAATTCAACAATATATACAAGTCAAATCTGATATTTATGATTTTTGCATATCAATGTTGTACAACACCACCCATTGATTTTGTGCATCAACATATTATGTTGTTACCCCTACAAACCCTTTTTCTCTTTCGTTTTTTTTCTTTTTTTTCCTCTTATCAGAATCATTACCCCCTACAAATTGATTGGCGAAGGAGACATCAATTTACAGTATAAAGTGGTGAATGCATAAATTGGTAAACCTTTGGTGAAGATGTCAACAGGATAAACTGAACCAAAAGACTATAATTGACTACTGATTTACAAACAAAGCAATGCCGAATCATAGATATTGTCATTATTACCACGCTATCACCTGAATTCTAATAAATCAGAAGACTTGAAGTTCAAGTGATATTCTTACGGTAATAGTATAATTTATGAAGTCCTAATATGCTTGGAGCAAGGATCGCTAACCAAGTGAGTAGCATTGGTAAATTATATATATATATATATATATATATATATAGAGAGAGAGAGAGAGAGAGAGAGAGAGAGAGAGAGAGATTATTTAGTGCTTTGTGAATACAATAAATGTGTACTCATTCCTTTCTATAATATTAGATCCTACCACCGCATACCCTTGTGCAATGATCACTTTACAAGTATAAGTACTTATGGGATGTAGGGGGTCAAAAGTCGAGGTTTAAGTCTGCAGGAGGAAGTTTCATACACATATACATTTAGATTAGGCTAGAGTAGAATTTCTATCTTGTATAAAAAAAAAAAAAAATAGATCCTACTAATTAAATTCATGATGGGGCTTATTATTCAAGTAAGAGAGGAAAGTACGCATTTGTTGTGAACCAAGAGCACTGAGTAATTACACATAGATAGTGAAGAGGGAGAGACTGGTTTGAATTATAGAGGAAATTACAATTTACCATCCTAAACTATACTCCAAATTACACTTTGCACTCTCAACTTTTCGAATGCACATTTTGTACTATAAACTATATCTATTGTTACATTTTGCACTTTAACATCAAGTTTGCTGTTAACTTGAATGAAAATATAAGGTTTAGGATGCAAAATATAATCAAGAGTATAGTTTAGAGTGGTAAAGTGTAATTTTTCCTTTATTTTTAAGAGATTAAGAAGAAGGGTAATCTAGTGTTTTTATGTGGTGCCATGCTTTTTCATCCAAGTTAACAACAAACTTAACATTGAGGTGTAAAATGTAATAAGAGCCATAGTTTAGGGTGCAGAACGTATATTCAAAAAATTTAAGATGCAAAGTATAATCATGGGTGTAATTTATGATAATAAAGTGCAATTTTTTTTTTTTTTTGGCAAATAAAAAATGGATAGAAGGAGACAACCAGTGTGGCTTCTTTACTTGAGCGTGACTAATAGCACCCTACCCACTCTGAGTGAGACCCCATACTCTCGATAAAGTATAATTTCACCTATAAAATACTAGAAATGATGCCATTACCTTAAACCTCAGCAACAATGATATTATTATCATAATAATTACAAAATAATCTACATATTCCACTTGTAACTCAAATGCCATTGAGTGGTCTCCTTAATGACAATCAAAACAGCCAATCAAAACCGTCCAACACATAGACAATCATGTGGGCCATAAGGCCATCCCATGCACCCCAAGTTCAGACAATCACTGCGTTTTTAAACCGTTAGACATCGAACTACACTCGAACAAGTTCCTGTTTGAAATCTTTCAGGTTTGAAACACACAAACCTAGGATTTTTTTGCCTTAGGCCCAAAAGGCAAACATAGACCGAAGGGCCAAAAAATCACACAAAGCTCAAGCTCTTGTCCCCTTTGAAACACTCTCTACCAGAACGCTTATCAGATCATTCAAATTTTGAATTTTTGTGCCTTTTCTTTTATGGGTTTTATCATGAGAATCCATTTAGAATTTGCTTATTAAATTTTTTTGTTAAAAGTACTTTAGATAAAAGTAAAAGTTAGCTGAAATAGTATAGTAAAACTCATAAATAGTACCAAAAATAAGTTGAATAGTAAAACAAATAAGCAAAAATAATCTTTGTCAAACCGACACTCAAAAGTAAAAAATTCACCACTACGTACCCTTAGTGCGATGGTCACTCCACAAATATAAATGCTCGTAGAGTGTGACAAGGGCTAGAGTTCAAGTCTCCAGAAGGAAGCTTCACACACATATACACTTAGATTAGGCTAAAGTAGAAATTATATCTTAAATATATAAAAAATAATAATAAAAAGGTAAAAATTTCTACTTTTTTTTTTTTTGAATATGATCTCTTATTGGGTTTTCTGAATTCTAAAATATAGAATTTTTTGAGGGGGTTGAAGTTTAAAGGTTTCTCGTGATTCTTCTTATTTTCCTTTGTCTTCTCAACCACCTAATTGTGCATGAAATGAGAGCTAATTCTTGTGTTTATAGTTTTATTGTGAAAAAATTGTTTCTTTTGTTCATTTTGTGATTATATAATTTCTCATTGTTAATTGTGGGTTATTCTGGTTAAGCTCTTATATTCAATTGAATATCAAGGTAATAGATGGTTGTTTGTGGAATTTCTATTTGATTTTCTTGTAATTTTTTCAACTACTTTATGTTCATCATGGTGAACATGAAGTACTTTTTTATCAATAAAATTTCTATTACTTACCAACAACAAAAAAAAGATGGTTGTTTGTGAATTTTGGAGAAAATTATATGATGCACCTTAAGTTTGCTTAAAGAGTTAAAGTTAACATTTACTACTTATATCATGCATTGGGTACTAGATTTTCGTTGATTAAATTTTATGTGTCATGAGCCTTGATTCTTTTTTATTTCACAAATTCTTTGAATTGTTAAGTTTTTCGTGTCTTATTCCACCCCCTTCCCCCTTAGCTATAGTGTTATCCTTTGTTATGACTTGGAATTCTCACTTTGTAATCTACAGATGACAATTGGGCTACCAGAATTTGTTGTGTTTGTGTTGTTGGCACTCTTGTGGAGCCTGCAAAATATGTTTGGCACTAGGTTTGTGATTGATAGAGAAGAGTGCTTCTCTCACAATGTTCAATATGAAGGGGCTACAGAGCATCTTTCTTTCGTTGTAATTAAGGTCAATGGAGCATGACATTATACTCAAGATGGTGTTGATCTTATGGTAATCTTCCATTTTTCTTTGCTCAAATTTGTTGGTATTGTTAAGTTCTTCAGTTTTTTCCTCCTCATCCACACTTATTTACTTCAAAAATATTATTAGTACAAATTGGGTGTATGATGGATAGGGAAAAACTTAACTATAATTCCTTAGCTGTATTTATAGTTGCCAAAACATGAATCATATCATAAATCAATTATTTATTGTATTGTAATTTGTATCGTGTATCGTAACATAGACACACACTTTATAAAATTTTAGAAAAATTAATGATATATAGATATTAAAGGAATATTTATTATAAATTTGGAACATATTCAACTAATGATTAATTTAATTCTCACTTGTACAAAATGTAATAATATTTAACGAAGTTAACTAAATAAAGCAAATTAAATATATATATATATATATATATATATGTATATATAACTTATTCATTCAAATTGGTCAATCTTAAAAGCGATGATACGTAATATATAAGCTAAAATAATGTTTTATTTCTCATCATAATCATATTCATCAATTTGTCTAATTAACTTCATCTCCGTAGTCCAAGTCAATGTTATCATCATCTTCTAAAATCACTTCATCATTGACATCTTCTTTTTTGTCAACTCAAACATTTATTATCTTGTTGCTCTATTTCAATGTCTTTTTCTTTAAAGAAAAGAGAAGACACTAACTAACTGTTCATTAATATATTTCAACTCAATCATATATGATCTATCAAATCTAAACTCAAGGTTTTTTTAAAATCTTGAAAATCATATGTGATTGATTTTATATTGAGCTACCTAGCAATTTCTCTTTAATTTACAAAATTAGAAAATAACTTCCATTTGTTGCATGGCCTAGTTTTGACAATATCCATGATTGAAAGTGAAAGTTCGTTTAGACCTTTTAAACAGATTGTTTAACCTAATTTATTAACCAAGTAATTACTTAGATTAATTATTCAGATTTAGGTTAAACACAAATAAATCATATCATGCAAAGATGGGAAAAAGTACGTAAATAACACTACAATATAATAACCTAAGAAAACCAATGAAACTAAACATTTCAAGGTAAAAACCTAGGAAGAATTTGACCTAACTATCTTCAAGGTAAACCAAATCCACTAGAAGATAATTGAAATTTTACAAAAGATTTAACCTTAAACCTAATGCTACCTCCAGTAGTAACTTACTGATACGACTACATGCAAGCTCCAAATTCACAGACTCCTTCTTTTCTTGGATTTCCAACAACACAAACCTCTTTACTTGTGACTTTGAGATCCCACTCAAAGGTTTCAGATCACCTTTACTTGTTGATCTTGATGCAGCAACTGATTCTACCAATCCTTGATTGTAGTTTTAGCTATGGTAAATTTCTGTGTAGTTAGAAGGTATAAAACTTTTCAAATCTCATAAAGAGTAACACACAAGTCTTCTTCAACCTCCCAAAACGTGGCTAGGGTTTTTCTTTTATATGTAGAGAAGTTTAAGTGAAAACCTAAACATTTTCACGGGCTTGAGCTTGTTTAAAATTCTGCAAAAAAAACTGGAACTGCGATTTTCGATCGGTCGAGCCTAATATTCGATCGGTCAAGTCTAATTCTCGATCAGTCGAGAAGGCAAAACCTCACTCTTCTTTTCTGCAAACAGCTGGACTTCAAAACTTGAAACACCCTTATTTAAGTATTGCCTAAACACTTAGACTAGATATGTTTTGATCTCGATTTGCCAACACAATACAATGATGATTCTAAATATTTAATTCTAAAACTTTAAAACTTAACAGAAAGTACTCAAGTTGTTAGGGGTGTACAGAAAACCCATCAACCTGCCAAACCCGACCCGACCCGACCCGTCAGGTTAGGTCGGTTTTTAAGACTTGGTGGGTTGGGTTGGGTTGGGTTATTAAAAAAAAAAAAAAATTGTAGCGTGTCGGGTTGGGTTTGGGTCATTAAATTACAAACCTGCCAAACCCGACCCAACCCACCCATATTTTAATATATATTTAATAAATACTTTTTTTAAGTTAAAACCCAGAGCACTTCATCAATTCCTACAAACATATATAATATAAAATCCTATTACTTTCTGTAATATATGTTTAAATATATTATATAATTAACAATAAAATATATATGGGTTTAATTTAATAATAATAATAATAATAAAATGTCCAACCCATGGGTTCAACCCGACCTATGTGGGTTGGGTTGGGTTGGACATATGTAATGGGTTGGGTTGGGTCGGGTCGGGTCAAATTTTTTTTGACCCACCGTGGTGGGTTGGGTCAAAATATTCCCTCAACCCGACCTAACCCGACCCATGCACACCCCTACAAGTCGTAGTTGCAGTAGAAATTGGAAGAGTAAATATAAGCATTACCACTCTACAAACAAGTTGGTAGGATATTGTTTTTATGATCATTCCTAGATGAAGTTAAACTAAGAACTCTAGATCCTAATCCCACTCACTAAAGGGCCGATTTAATTCTTGTAACTAAGAGTCATACGTCATATGCATTATTAAAAATAAAAAGCCAAACACGTTGCTGTCTTAGCCACCGACACAGTCATTTAAATATAAAAAAAAGTCAAACATTTGATATAGGAATAGTTAAACACAGTCAAGTATAACCGTATAAGATTTGTTTTGTTTTGTTGGTAAAAGAAATTGGCTTTTGTTAACGGGTACTGGACAACACCCGTTAAGTGCCTATTTGTTTCAACGTTTTCAACTCAAAAAGCACGTTTTGAAAAAGGAAACCCAAAAAGCCCGTTTGGTTAGTTATGAAACGCAACTTTTTGGAAAAAATTGCATTTTGAGTTTGTGAAGAGAACACGAATTCTGCGAAGGGAGCTCTGAGGTGCATTTTACAAAAGCTCTGCGCATTGATGAATCTATCCATTGGCTTTATTGGTTCAGTTACCAAATTACCCTTACTTTAACTTAAAACTTATCATCTTCTTCTTCCTCTGATACACACAAACACACCCACACAGAACTTTCAAGAACACCACCACCAAAACGCAGATCCCACCATCCACCCAACATCGTCCAACCATCACCACCCAACCACCACCACCATCACTCGTTAAAACCACCCCGCACCAAAACCCATTAAAACAACGAAACCCAAAATACAATGAAAATCAAACATAATCTACCCAAAATCCACAAAAAATCAACTTAAAATTAAACCATCAACTGAAAACCCATAACCCAAACCCAAAATCAAAGTCAATATACATACTCAATGATAGCAGAACACTTGAAATCAAATGAGATAGATTCAACCATGCAAGCTTCGACAGAGAAAAAAATATCTTCAGATCTATGAGATCAGTGCTTTGTGGTAGAGATTGGTTCTTGTGGTGGAGAGTTGATCTGACCATGAGACAAAGTGCTAAGAAAAAGGGAAAAAAAAAAGAAAAAAAAAAAAAAAGGAGGAGAGCTCATTGGAACGTTCTAGAGTTTGGACTTTAGAGGAATGGCAGAGAGAAAAAGGAGGAAAGAAGGGGGAAAAAAGTGTAAGAGTACGTGTGTGGAGGAGAAAAAAAGAGGGGGGGAAAGGAAAAAAGAAGAAGAAGAAGATAGAAATGCCATGTGTGGAGGATAAAAAAAAGAAATGTTATCACAATATTTTCACAATACTTTTACAATAAATTTTAAGTGATAGGTTATTATTAACTAATAAGAAAAAAAAAGAAAGAGAAAAAAATAATTTTAATAGTACGTTAAAATTAAAATCAGTATCAATTTTTATCACAATATATTCACAATACTTTCACAATAAATCTTAAGTGGTAGGTTATTATTAGCTAATATTGGTAGGAAAAAATTAATTTTTTTAGAAAGAGAAAAATATAAGGCAAAAATACAAAACTGACCCTCTAACTTTTAGCTTTTGTCATTTCAGTCCTCTAACTTTCAGTTTTGTCATTTCAGTCCTCTAACTTTCAATTTTTGTCAATGTAGTATTCTATTAGTTTTCAGTTACTGCTGCCGTTAAATTTGACCTTTTAAAAAAATTGTAATTAAAAGAAAATAAAATAAAATAAAAAAGCTTTAAAAAAAAAAAGGAAACAAAAGCAAAGGAAAACAGGGAAGGTCCCTTGCTTCAATCTTCATCCTCAGGCCTCCCCGTTCTCTGCTCTCTCTCTCTGTAGCATACCAAAAATACCCGAGACCAAAACCGAGTAAACTTTAACTTGATAAAACTTAAACCGGCTCTAATTAAACCCACGGCAAAATCATATCCTCACTCCTCAGCCAAAAAGCCCTAAACTACCAAAGCTTCTCGAATCCAGCCTCTCACATCGGCAACACTGGCGGGGTTTTTTCCGGCTGGACTGTAGATGGTTTTGGGCTGGGTCGGGGTTAGGCAAAAAAACTAAGTTGGTTTTTTGTTTTTGGTCGGGTCTGGGTTTTGTTTTTAAGATGGGTCGATTAGGATCATCTTCTTAAGCTAAAGAAGGTGGGTAACTCAGATGGAGTTGTATTAGGTTACCTTCTGCGAGCATGGGTCGATGGGCTTGGTGGTGCTGTGCTAGATCGCGACCATCGATGGGATTGCAGCTCTCTTTGGTGTGGTGTTTGCTTTGGGTTTGTTTGTGCGTTATGGGTTGGTTTGTTGAAATATTGAGGTTTGGTGGTTGTTTGCTTTAAAGCATTGCATATGATGGTGGATTTGAGGGAGAGAGATTGATCTTGAGAGAGAGATCGAGATGGACTTTTCCGTTTTCCGATTTTGATTTCAAGGAAGGGGCACAACATCGTTCCCCTTACATTTTTTTTTTTTTTTTACAGTTTTTTTTTAATTTTCTTTTAATTACAAAAATTATTTATAAAAAAAAAAAAGTCAAACTTAACGGGAGGACTAACTGACACCCTAACAGAATACTACAGTGACAAAAATTGAAATTTAGAGAACTAAAATGACAAAACTCAAAATCAGAGGACTGAAATGACAAAAGCTAAAAGTTAGAAGGTCAGTTTTTCCAAAATATAATATTAATAGTACGTTCAAATTAAAATAAGTATAAATTTTTATCACAATACTTTCACAAAAACTCTTAAATGATAGGTAATAATTAGCTAATATTGGTGAGAAAAAAATAATTGTAATAGTACATTCAAATTAAAATCAGTATTAATTATCACAATAAATCTTAAGTGCTAGGTTATTATTAACTAATATGGGTGAGAAAAAAATAATTTGGAAAGTGTATTTGAAAAAATAAGTAGGCAAAAAGTAAAATGTATTGTTCACTCTCCAAACAGTACAAAAATTTGGAGAGGTTGTTGGAGATGCTCTTATAACTTCATTTTCATAACTGTGATGTTATAGATTATGTGGTGGAGAAAAAATTGTGGGTACTAGAACAACTCAGTTAAAATATAAGTGTTAATAAAATTTTATTTTACAAAGATTAATTTTAAATTAGTATTGTGAAAATATTGTGACATTTTATTATATTTCTAAACTTTTTAAGTTAGTACTATTTTTTTTTAGAAAAAAAATAGTACTATTGACAGAATATTTTTATAACAATTTCATAATAAAGTTTATATAGTAAGTTATTATTAGTTCTTATCTAGACTTAGTAGTGACATTTTTTTTTCCTACCATTAACAACTTGTTATATAGACTTTATTGTGAAATTTTTGTGAAAATATTGTGTCCATAGCTTGTATTAAAAGAAGTAATTAAAACAAGTAATTCTCTTTATATAGACATTGTCCTTTTTAGTAATTTACCTCTTAAACTGCCACTTTTATAAGTTATAGCCAAACACTCAGCTGTTTCAAAAAACACTTTTTAATAGTTTTTACCAAACACTCAGTATTTTGAAAAAACACTTTTTCATACTGCACTTTTTGAAAACTCCACTTTTTCAAAAAGCCCAATTTCAAAAAGCTGAAATAAACTCACCCTAAGTCTGCATGATTTTACTAAATTAGCCCTACTTTAATTAAGAAATCAAGAAAAACAACATCACATTAATGGTGCGTGTCAAGTGGTAACTGAAGAGAGAGAGGCATACCGTGTGCCCTATGTTAATTATAAAGTTTCCTTGCATTGAACCTTTTTAACTGCAAACTGAAAACTGAAACTGAAAACACTGTAGCAAAATAATTTTTAAATATGTGAATAGTACCGTGGGACTCATTTTTAATGAAAAAGTTACTGAAAAGTGAATTTTATGGGTCCATAAACAGTATACAGTGCACTGTTTACAGTTGAATTGGTCCACTATTGTGGCTACTGTCTATGCACAGTGCATAAACAGTAGCCCCTGCATCCTGAAACGCGTGCCCAGAAAAAAAGACAAAAAAAAAAGAAAAAAAAAATGCAGCAAAAGAAACGCAACGCGAATAATCCATATCCAAACGGCCCTTAAAAACCATAGACAGCAGTAACTGAAAAGAGAGAGGGGGACAGAGACGGGAAGTAATGAGTATCTTGCATTGTTCGAGACAAGAACAGTTAAGGGTAGATAAAGACTCCTTTATTGAACGTGTACCAGGCATAAGAATTACAGATAAAGACTCCTTTAATTTAATCCACTTTAAAAATACATACAAGTACAATAATAGTAGGTGAAAAGCCTAACTGCAGAGAAACACACAGCCAAAGATGGGAAGTGATGGGTATCTTCCATTGTTTGAAACAAGGAGAGCTAGGGGTAGAGTCCTCTATAGGCTCTTTGTGGTCTCAGTGTTTGTGGGCATATGCTTGATTTGGATTTATAGAGTGAGTCATATACCAAGAAAAGGTAAAGATGGGAAATGGGGTTGGATTGGTATGCTTGGAGCTGAGTTCTGGTTTGGTTTTTACTGGGTCCTAACTCAAGCCCTCCGGTGGAACCAAGTCTATAGGTGCACCTTCAAGGACAGGCTCTCTCAGAGGTTTGTTTTTGCCTCCATCTGATTTTAACCTAATATATTTAGACCACTCGTATCAAAGTTTTCAAAATGCTAAAATGCTATTTTTTAACATTACAAACAATTTAAATGCATCTACATCAATGATGCTAAAGCTGCTTATCAAATAAATAAATAAATAAATCAATGATGTTAAAGCCAAAACATTTACCATCCTAAGTTACAATGAGATGTCTTCTTTGACAGCTCACTGTAACAACAATCTTTAAAAAAAAATTATTCCATTCTCTCTCTTCTCCTCTTGAATAATATTTGGTTCTCTTTCTTCTAAAAACTTCTTTATTTACTGGCTTCTTCTCCTCCATTCTTCTCCGTTTGTCTTTTTCTTAACTCTTTTTGCTCTTTCTTCTTCTCCTCTTGCTCAAGCTCTCTAAAAAAAAATGCGATGGTGGTAAATGGTTTTGGGTTGTGGTTTGCTATGCTATGGTGGTGGTGGTGGATTTTGGGTCATGGGTTCGGTGTGTTGTGGTGGTGCTGCTGTGGTGGGTCATGGTGGTAATGGTGGGTCACGGTGGCCGGTGGGTTGCTCTCTCTCCAGGTCATGGTAGGCAATGGTGGGTTTTTTAATGGTTTTTTTTTTCTTTTTCCGATGGTGGTGGTCTTGGTGGATTTTTTTTTTTTTTTTTGGAGGTGGCTTGTGATTGTGATGGCGGTTGTTGTGGTTGGTGATATTGGTCTATTTTAATGGATTTTGTGGTGAGTTACTGATGATAGTGATTGTTGTTGTGCTCATGGTGTTGGTTTTGTTTTGAGTTTTTTTTTTTTCCCCGGTAAGTTGTGGCTGCCATGGTAGTGAAAGTGGTCGTGGGATGCTATGAACATTTTTGTTTGGAAGTTTATTTTAATAAGTTGTTTATATTATTTTAATAAAATTTAGATAAAAATTGAACTATTTTATTAAATAAATATTTTTAATTTTTAAATAATATTACATAAATTTTTAAATATTTTTTCAGTAGTAAAATTTTTAAAAAAATTAATAACAGTTGATTAAACACACGAATCAAACATGTCCTAAATTTTTGGAAGTTTTGATGGGATGCCCTTACGTATATTTCTACTTAAAAAGCATAGTATTCTATGTATTTGTTGAGGATGAACTTGTTTCATATGGCCCTATGAAATTCTTGCTCAACCTTAAATGGACTGTACTTTAGTGCAATGTACAAGCAGTAAATTAACTTTCTTTCTACTTTTCTTGATGAAATAGTTATGATAAAGCAATTAGTGGTAAATGATTGAGGATACTTTATTGACAAGGTACAATCCCTCCTCTATGTATGTATTTGTCGTCACTCTTTTTTTAATTTTCAAACATTCTAGCCATGACAAGTGACAACCATGCATAAAACCAATTTATTGGCGGTGCTAAATTTGCAGTGAGAACTACCAAAAACAAAATAGGTGAGTCTAAAAACTTTGTAACCATTAAAAGTTCCCTTCATCGTCTATATATACTTGGAACTCCATTGCCATACTTTCATATCACTTACCTAGATGAAGTAAAAGTTATGAGCAAAAGGAGAAATATATATAGTGCAAGTGGAAAATAGTTCCAGGACAAGATAAAAGATTTAAACTTCACCAACCAAAAGGTGGTAATTAGAGGAAGATTTTGTAAGCCTTATCCCAAAGTTCATTTCTATATTTAATATTAAAGTAAGTCCAATGTCTTTGAGATTTATTATATTTATTAAGTAAACTGTAAACCAAACTTGGAACAAATTTATTGATCTTTTAGAGCATCAGCAACGAAGAGGGCATATGGCAAATGTAAGGAAATTATGCCATTTAGGCTCAGAACATCAGCTCCATTGAAAAGTGTAAAATACAACTATTGTAAAAAAAATATACAATTGAGCTACAGTGTGATTCTAAATGTAGAATCACACTGTAGCTCAATTGTAAAACTAAATATTATTATTTTATTAATTCTACTGTTGCTTTATCTTCTCACCCTCTCACCGGTACTCTCATCTTTTCTCTCTTTTTTTCTTTCTTCATTTTCAGTTCTCTGATTCTCTCCTTCAATCCTTCTCCCTCTCTCGTCCCTGTCTTCCCTTTCTTTTTCTTTTTTCCTTTTTTTCTCTATTTTCCCTTGAATCAAGCCTCCGTGGGTCTCAAATTGGGTGGAGCATGGTTCAATGTGGCAGATCGGGGTGGTGCCGTGGCCGTGGATCGGGGTGGTGTCGTGCTCGCCGTGACTAAGCCGCCGTGGGTCTCGAGGTGGTGCCGTGGTGGTGGATCGGGGTGGAGCCAAGATCGCCGTGGATCGTGGGTCTCATGGGTTGGTGGCGCTCAGGTTTGATGTGGAGGTAGATGTGGCAGGTCAGGGTGGTGCCGTGCTTGCCGTGACTAAGCCGCCGTGGGTCTCGAGGTGGTGCCGTGGTGGTGGATCGGGGTGGAGCCGAGATCGCCGTGGATTGTGGGTCTCATGGGTTGGTGGCGCTCGGGTTTGATGTGGAGGCAGATGTGGCAGGTCGGGGTGGTGCCATGCTCGCCATGACTAAGCCGCCGTGGGTCTCGGGGTGGTGCCGAGGTGGTGTATCTGTGGGTGGTGTATCGGTGGGTCTCGGGGTTGTTTTTTGTGATTTCGGGGTGGTGCCGAGGTGGTTGTTTTTCTGAGTATCGGTAGTTGTTTTTTGTGGTTGTTGTTGGTGGTGAGTTTGGTTGTGATGGTGGTTGCTGGCCGGTGGCATGGTGGTGGTTGCTGGCCGGTGGCGTGGTTGTTTCTTGGGTTTTTCTTTTTTGGAACACTGAGAAACCTTTTGTATATTTTAATGTGAAAATATATTATTTTAATGAGTAGAATTGGAAAATAGAAGTTTTGATGCTGGGTGTAGTGAAAAATGGTATTGTATAATTGATAAAGTGACTTTTTAGATGGTAAAATAGGATAGAATTGAAAAAAATGAATGTGGATGCTCTTATTACTGAGTAATGTTACCTTACTTACACGTCAGTGACGTCACACAATCCCACCACAAATATAATGTGTCATCTAATCAATAATGAACATTTTTTAGAGAGAGTTTCAACAAACAAACTTGTTAGTCCCAAAATTGTCCTTTTCAAAGCAATCAAAATTGTCCATTTCATAACAATCAAAATTGCTCATGTCATAACAATCTACATAAAATTTATCTCACCTTTATTATAATTATGAATGTTTTGCAAAACAGGCATGAAAAAGAGTTGCCCAAGGTGGACATATTTGTGTGCACTGCGGATCCAGTGATCGAGCCACCAGTGATGGTGATCAATACTGTTCTATCAGTAATGGCATATGACTATCCACCAGAGAAGCTAAGTGTGTATCTTTCAGATGATGGTGGATCAGATCTTACCTTCTACGCTCTCTTAGAAGCCTCTCACTTTGCTAAGCATTGGCTACCATATTGCAAGAAATCCAAGGTGGAGCCTAGGTCACCAGCTGAATATTTCAACTTAAGTGATGACCCACTTGATGCTAATCAGTCCAAAGAGTTGGTGTTTATAAAGGTAAATTAGATTATGGCAAATGAATTTTCTTTTCTTTTTTGTTTCAAAATGAAGGCAATGGTAGTTCAGATGCAAAGATTATATATATATATATATATATATATATATATATATATATATATATATAGACACACACACACAGGGAATGGTCCCAAGCCTATTGAGCCTTGAGCCTAAATCTTATGGTACAGCACATGATCCCATTCATATTGGATCCTTAATCTTGGGCCGGACGCGCTTTAAGGCCCAAGCTGAGCTCGAGTACCATGATAAGCCCATCATGTCCTAAGTGTATCAGAAACAAGCTCCTACCGGTCATTTGTAGTTTGATCGGGAATGTGCTCACTGAGAATAGCCTGTATTCTCGGCTGCTCGATATTGCCTTGGGGAGTATTGCTACCAAGCAGTCTAGTGGAGATTGGAACCAGTTCCAATGCCATTAACCACAGTTCCCAACAGAGCATCTTTTTATGAGAAATTATGGGATTGGACCCCATCCACACGAGTGAGATCAAGAAATAATCATAACACCTCCACTCATCTTAAGCTATAAATAGGAGAATAGAATGAGAAGTGGGGGTGGACATTTCAAATGAGAAAACATAGAGTAAAAGAGTGATAGTATCAGCACCAATGGAGGGAGAGCAACACGCAGAGGAAAAAGAAAGGGAATTTGTGAGATAAAGGTTGTCATTGAGTTGCTTGGTCAGGGATTACTCATAGTAGGAAACTCTTAACCCACTATACAAATAAGTTGTGAACTCAATCCTAGGCCCAGCACATCTAGGAAAGTTTGGGTACGTACAATATATATATATATATATATATTATATATATATATATATATATATATATATATATATATAGAATGGTATCCAAGAATTTGGTTAAAATACTATACTTCGCATCTACGAAATTCTTTGAAAAGCCTATAAATCAATAGTCTAATAAATGGAATTTGAAACCTTTGAATTTATGACACGTCTTCCAAATCTATTGAGCTGACATCGCAAAAACCTCATTTTCCTTGTGACAATATTATAATAGTCACAATTTTAATGCTTCCTAAGATAATAGAGTGTAGTCCAAATATTTTTATTATTATAGCAATGGAGTCATCCATGATGCATAGGGCTGTCCACAGGTCAGGTCGGATCAGGTTTGGGTCTCACCTGCAACCGACCTGATTAAGTCGGGTGAACGAAAAATGGACCCATGGCCGATCGAACGTTCAGGTCGAGCCCGACAACACGTGTCATCGGTTGAGCGGGTCGGACTGATTGGGTGATTTCGGGTCTCAAGCACAACATAGATTTCAGAACCAGAACAAAGAAAGCAAAATCCAAACCAAAAACCTAGACTAAAATGAAATCAAAACTAGAACAATCTTTTCAAAAGAAAAAACCTAAAACAAAGAAATCAAATTCATACCCAAAACCCAGATCTATGACTAAAAGTCTAAAACGAAATCAAAACCCAAAAGAATCTTAAAAAAATAAAAAATAAAAAAAACAGAACAAAGAAATCAAAATCCAAACCAAAAACTCATATCTATGACTATAAGACTAAAACAAAATATAGAGAGAAGATTAAATCAACACCAACACCGCCACTCCCTACCCACCACCAACACATCCATCACAACATCAATACATTTTTTTTTTTTAAAGAAATTTTTTTAACTAACCCACCATCAAACTGCATAGATCAGAGTCTCAAGAGGATAGTTCAAGTAGATCAAAGGAGGCTTGTGGAGTTTGAGACACGGTGAGTGCAATGTAAACTTTGAATCAGCGAGGCGCAGTACGGCCAACTGGACAACGTCGGCAAGGAGGCTAGGATTTGGGGCGGCGACGAGGCTCACCTTGGTGACAGCGGTAGCAAGGATGCTAGGGTTAGGGATTTGAGAGACATATCAGAGAAAGGGAGAGTGAGAGATTAGAGAAAGTGGAAGAAGATTCTGGAACCAGTGAGCGAGAATCTATGTTTTTTTCTGTTTAAAAATTATGGATCGGACGGGTTGGTTTACACGGGTTAGAAGGCAAAGGACCCGAAACCGACTCGTAAAACTGAATTTGAAAATTAATTGACCCGCATCCGACCCGTATGAACAATCAGATTCGCCTGTTGGCCTTCGGGTTGAGCGGGTGGGTCAGGCCATACAGGTTGATGGACAACCCTAATGACGCATTGTGAACAAGTTGATCAAGGGCAAAGATTTGACTCACTTTTTGGCTTTTTTGGGATAATGATCGTGTTGACAACTATATATGCTTGTTATTAAAATATTATTATAATGGTAATTAAGTATTATCACTATCATAGCAATGGAGTCATCCATAAAGGCATTGTGATGAAACTCATTAAGCTCGGTTGAGAAAGTATATATAGTTTTAAGCTTGAACCGTACATTTTAAATAAATATAAATAAAAACGAGATGGGTTCAAGTTACGTGTAACTCTAAAGAATTACACATTTTTTAAATCATTGGATTTAAATAGATCCAACGGTTAAAAAAATACCCTCATTAATGCTAATATTCTGATTAGGATCTCATTAATTATCTCTCATTTATTATCTTTTATATCTATATCTAAACCCAAAAAAAGTGTTATATTTGATTCTTTCTCTACGTTTCTCTCTCTATCTCTTTCTCCTCCACCGTTGCTCCACCTCGATCCATGGATAGATTGCCGGCAAAAGGTTGTGAAGCAATGGTCTCTCATCCCTGCAAATCATACATTGAAAAAATAAATATACATGATGAATGGACTTTTCAACACACAGAGCAATAGCCACTAACCATAAACGCAAGAAAGTATAAAAACATCATAAAAAAAATGTAGACTCCACCTAAAACCGTTACCCAAGGCTTGCAACAAATAATTTGTTGAGTTAGCGGAATCTCTAACACTAGATTGTTGAATAAATGACTGAACAAGAGAGCTTATATTAAGAACTTGACACTTTAAATTACAACACTTTACAAGCACTAATGCTTTTACAAGACACACACTAACTCTCTAGACACCTACACACTTCACCTTACATACAACTTCACTTGGTGCTTTATGACACTCACTCACTTCACACCTCTAGGAGTCCCACACACTCCACTTCACCTTACACTCTACTTCACTTCTCTAGGAGTCTCTCACTCCATTTCACTTCTCTAGGAGTCTCTCACTCCCCTTCATTACACTCTCTACTTCTTCCCTTCACACATCACCTCATCTATTTATACTAGGTATACGTTGGTTAGGGAACCAACTTGAAGCTTCTAGATCTTCCTTTTTATTGGCATTAAACTAATGCCATTCTCCAACCTTCTAGACTATTCTATAAACATGTGACTATAATTCTCTAATGCAAGGAAGCTTCTAGAGAAAATATGAGAACTACCTTGGAGAGAATTCTGGAAAGAGAACAAGAGAGAAATTTCCGGAATTAGAGAGAAGTTTCTAGAGAGAGATATTGTGTGAGAAGTTCTAGAAGTTTCTAGAAGTTTCTAGAGAATTCCGGAGAGAAGCAAATTGAGTGGAACTCTAGAAATTTCTAGAGACAAGAGAGTTAGTGTTGATTTCTAACATAATTTACAAGTAAATGATCAAAAACCGTCTATCATTTTAGCTCCCAAAAAAAAAAAGATCAAAACCGAAAAGTCTATAGAATATGTCAAAATATTACAATAGGTATAACAAATCCACAACTCTATCAATTCATAGTATTTATAGGCTATGGGGAGAAGAGAGTGACATAGTCTGGACTCAAACTGGTACACAACTTCCTTATAAAAATATAAAATATAAAATATATTTTAGAAAAACAATTGGTAGATTCAATTCAAATATCTAGCAAAACTCTAAAGCACAAGTTGTGTTGAAGAACTGTTTGGCAACATTCTGGGCATGAAAATATAAGGAATCTTCAAAGGTTCCAAGGGAAAAATCATGAAAAGTTACACATTTGTCAGAATCTATTGAAACTTTTCTATTGATTAATGCAAGTTCTTGCTTTTGGTTTGCATTTACTTGTTTTCCTTCTCTATCTCTTTCTCTTTGTTTTCATTTTTGTTTTCCTTCTCACATACCTCTAATGTCATGGTTTTGCAGTTATTTTTTTATTATTTTTTTTCCTTCTTCTGTGGGCAATCTATCCATGGAGGTGGAACAACGGTGGAGGAGAAAGAGATAGAGAGAAACGTAGAGAGAGAGTCAAATATAACAATTTTTTAGGTTCTGCAAGTGTAACTTGAACCTATCTCAATAAAAAACACTTGAACTGTAAATCCCTAAAATAAAAGTTTGAAGTTTAAAATTTTAATAAAATTTTTAGATATAAAAAGTTTTTATTAAAAAGTTGTTAGTGCTCGACAAAACTATAATTAGATGTTTTAATGCTTTTACGTTAAATATATGATAACTAAATTGATTTAAAGCTTTTAAATGTAATGAATAACAATAGATAATATTATAAAAGTGTGTTATCGTCTTATTATTTTGTAAGTACTTATTTTTATACCTGAATCCAATTAGATCAATCGAAGGTCTAGGTGTAGAGAGGTGTTCGGTATCAACAGTACTTCAAATTCCTACTAGAACTTTTTTGGGCCCTAGAGCTCTTTAAGAGACATTTAAGTTTTAACACAGCCAACACACTCTAAACCATACATTTATCTGTATTGTTGAGAGTCCATAATTTCACGAGTGATGTCTACTTTTTTTATTATATATATATATATATATATATATATATAGATAAAATTTTTACTCTAGCCTAATTTAAGAGTATATGTGTGTGAAACTCCCTCCTGGAGACTTGAACCCTGACTTTTGACCCCCACATCTCATAAGCATTTATACTTGTAGAGGTCACTGCACCAACGGGTACACGGTGATATGTCTACTATTTTTTAGATGTCCATAGTTTATGAAAACGTAATTGGGTGATGTGTATGGACAATGTGTATAAAGAGCGTGCAATATACAATGGCCTATATTTATTTTACATCTCTTGAAATAGAAAATGATTTATTATTTAGCCTTATTCATTTGTTTAGGAGATAGTATTTGGATGTGAGGATTTAAAATCAAGGAATTTAAAGAAGAAATATTAGTATAAATTTCTGTAGTTAATATGGATTTTAAAAAAATTAAAGTGAATTTGAATTTTGAAAATTTTTCTCTAATGATATTTAATCACCATATTAATGGTTTCTCAAAAATAAAAAACTAAAAAGAATCCCCATATTAAAATTTTAAATATATTCATGAATATCAAGTCATCAGTAGAATATATATTATATAAAAGATCTGGTGTTTAACTTTTGTCTACACTAAAAACCAATCGATATCTGGGTCTGATAATAAAGAACTATTATCAGGAACGGGCGTCGCAGGTTGAAGCAGTTCCAAAAAAAAGAATATATATATACGTTTCATACTTTATTTAAACCATTTAAACTATTTCTGAAATTTAAATCTATCTTTTTAATTACTTCCTTTCAAATCAATTATAAAGAATTTTACCCATCAAGATTTTACTTGTCTTTCAACTGTTGACACATTATTAATTGAAATTAATAGTCACTGCTATATCCATGTTCATGTTGTAGAAATTATATGACGAAATGGAGAATCGAATAAAAAATGCAGCCAAGCTAGCTCGAATCTCAGAAGAATTACGCTCAAAACACAGAGGATTTTCTCAATGGTATTCATATTCTTCTCAACGAAACCATGACACAATTCTTCAAGTAAGTTATTACTATCTCGTTAATTCTAAAGACCAATGTGTATTATTATTATTATCATTATTTCAAAAAAAAAAGTGTAATATTATTTTTCTTTGGTCAGCATATAAAATTTGAACACATGTAGTTTTCTAGCTTTGCCAAACCAAAATTCTATCTTTTTTCATAGAGCACGAAAATCAAGTACACTATACACCTATGAATTATAAGCACTTTCAAGCAAATCAGTTTTGCTTTTAAGTACTGTTAAAATTTTGAACCTTTTTTTTCAGATATTAATTGATGGGAGATACCCCAATGCCAAAGATAAAGATGGGTTTGTGTTGCCAACTCTGGTTTATTTGGCTCGCGAGAAGAGACCCCAACATCACCACAACTTCAAAGCTGGAGCAATGAATGCATTGGTAATGTGCATTCTCGCAGACAAATGACACACATTGTATGAAAGTACAGTCATTTTCTCAGTGAAATAAGTTAGTTATATAACTATACAATTTAGTTACATAAAATATAGGCACAGAATTCTAGACCTACTAGGAATGGTACTGCTAATCCTATGACTAATAAGACTACTAAAACAAGAATAATGATAATAATGATAGCACAATGGGCAGGCAAATATAACACTAATACTGAATGTTTTCAATTCTGTAATCTTTAATATTTTCTTTCAGTGAAAGTTCTCCCAAGTTTGGCACTAAACTTGAAGGCATGTTATCTTTCTCTTGAATGCAATCATCAACCTAAATTGTGGTGAACTTTCAGGAATCACTGATTTATTTTTCCTGTAATCTTTCACTGTGCAGATAAGAATGTCATCAGAGATTAGCAATGGACCAATCATTCTTAATGTGGACTGTGATATGTGCTCAAACAATTCACATTCTGTACGAGATGCATTATGCTTTTTCATGGATGAAGAGAAGGGCCATGAGATTGCTTTTGTGCAGTTTCCCCAGAATTTTAAGAATGTTAATAGGAATGAAATATATGATGCTTCATTGAGAGTAATGACTGAGGTAAGTAAATACTTGTGGAATCAAAGAATCATTTAGATCATATTGATTAAATTGCTAATCTGGCTAAATTCTAATGCTTGGTGATAAAGGTGGAATTCCATGGTTTAGATGGTTGTGGAGGCCCTTCATATGGTGGAACAGGATGCTTTCACAGAAGAGACACTCTATGTGGGAGGAAGTTCAGTAAGGAATATAAGACTGACTGGAGTAGTTTGAATGGCATAAGGAGAAAAGACAGTGTTCATGAATTAGAAAAAAATTTGAAGGGTCTTGCAAGCTCTACCTATGACAAAAACACTCCATGGGGAAAAGAGGTCACTCTCTCTTTGTGATGAAATTTTAAATTTTAGTCCCAATAGCTCCCCTATTAAAAAAAATAAAAAATAAAAAACTGGTATACATATGAAATTTGAAAAATTAAGATTTGTCCTTAAATATATATATTTTTGGATCTCCTCTGAAATAGCGTTGAGTTTCATTTTACTAAATGTGTTGAAATGTTTAAGAAACACTTATTTTATATGTTATACTTTATTGACATTTTTATAATATCAAATGTTTAAGAAACACTAATTTTATATGTAATTTTTTGTTGAATATGAAATAGATGTTAGTTTTTATTTTCATAAAATTAATATAAAAAAATGTTTTTAAGCTTTGGCCTCCCTCAGGTTTGAATCCTGGTTTCGTCCCTGCTATCAACCCCCCCCCCCCCCCCCCCCCCCCCCACCCCCCCCCCCCCCCCCCCCCCCCACACAACAAACACAAACACACACATTCTTACTTTGCATATATTGATGTTTGATTGCAGATGGGCTTGCTATATGGATGTCCAGTAGAAGATGTGATAACCGGGTTATCAATCCAATGTCGGGGGTGGAAATCAGTCTACTTTAATCCATCAAAAAAGGCTTTCTTAGGAATAGCCCCATCTACACTCCCTGATGCACTTGTGCAGCATAAGAGATGGTCTGAAGGCGGTCTCCAGATTTTGTTTTCTAGGTACAGTCCAGCATGGTATGCACAAGGAAAGATTAGCTTGGCCCTTCAAATGGGATATTGCGCCTATTGTCTTTGGGCTCCTAATTGCTTGGCAACACTATATTACACTGTTATCCCTTCACTTTATCTCCTCAATGGAATTTCCTTGTTTCCACAGGTCTGATTCCTTGCTTCTTATTTGTTACAATGTTTTGACTTTTTTTATTTGTTTTACATTATAGGGGGGAAACTGTGAGCAACAAATTCAACTCTTCCCCTGTTCTTAATAGTGCTATCTGAAAGATAAATGTAGGAACCCCCCCCCCCCCAAAAAAAAAAAGAGTACAATATAAAAGTATAAATATTGGAAATAATAATTTACAAGTGAACATAAGAATGATAAATGTAAAAGAAATGATATGTCCATAATATTTTCATAACAAATCCTAAGTGGCAAGTTGTTACTGATTGTTATTGTTGAGGCAAAAAAGTAATCTCAATGATAAGTTCAAATATGAACCAATTATAACTAACAACCTATAATTTATTATAAAAATGTTATAAACATAGCACTTCTCTAAATGTAAATGACAAAATAAACTGCAAACCTCTACATTTCTTTTTTCATGCTTTTTATAAGTAAAAATAAAATGAAAAAAAAATTATTTATATCCTTCTATCTATTCTTCTTCTTCTTTGGATAAATTACAAGCTATAAACTTTGACTCATTTTTATTTATCGTTTCAATCATTAACTCATATTTGTCTTTTAATTTAGTCATTGTGTCTAGTTTTACATAATCTAGTTATTAGTTTTAGTATTTTTCACTTTTCAAAATGACGTTATTTTGGTGGACTTAACGGTGAAATTGAATAAAAAGGAGAGAGAGAGAGAGAATTGAAAATAGGTCAAGTTAGAGGGGCTAAATTGAAATTTAGCCTCTTTTTTCTTTTTCTGTTTTATATAACATTCAAATTTATTACGTGTAACACACTTGATCAAAAGTCTATTTCTTTTTCTTTTCTCTTTTTTTTTTTTTTTTTTTTTTGAGAAACCACTTGATCAAAATTCTAGTTAAATAAAAGGTAAATATGATAGGGGTGTAGTGGAATATTGAGGATCAGGCAAAATATCATCCAGGTCAAACTCAATGTATCGAAATTGCATATTTAAATTTTTAGATGAATAAAATTTGATATTTTGGTTTTTTAGAAGATTATTTATAGTTCTCATTATTATTTTTTAAATGTGTGTGATATAGTTTTGTGTTGTCAATTCAGATCTCAAGCCCATGGTTCATACCATTTGCATACGTGATATCTGCTAAACACATTTGTGGCTTAGCCGAGTTTCTGTGGTGTGGTGGTACAATCCTAGGTTGGTGGAATAGCCAAAGGATGTGGCTTTACAAGAGAACAAGTTCCTATCTCTTTGCCTTTATGGACACCATTTTAAAATTACTAGGCTTTGCTGAGTCAGGATTTGTAATCTCAACCAAGATAGCTGACGAAGATGTGTCCCAAAGATATGAGAAAGAAATAATGGAGTTTGGAACTTCCACTCCAATGTTCACAATATTATCAACACTTGCAATGATAAATTTAGTATGCTTTGTTGTGGTGTTGAAAGAAGCATTGATGGGTGAAGGAATCATAAGAGTTTACGAGACAATGAGTTTGCAATTTGTTCTTTGTGGGATTTTGGTTCTCATCAACTTCCCTTTGTACCAAGCCCTTTTCCTGAGGAAGGACAAGGGTAAGCTGCCAAGCTCCTTAGCAGCCAAATCAATTGTCTTAGCTCTATTGGCTTGTATCAGTTTTACATTATTGTACTAATCTTCTCAGTTTCATATGTGAAATAAGGGCTATTTGGCTGTAAGTGTGTCATGTTCTGATTAGAACAGAGCACACATTTATATATTTATGATTTTATGTAAATTTACATGTATGGTTTTAGTCTTACACGTGGAGAATAATTCAAAAATATGTACAAGTCAAACCTGATATTTATAGAGGTACAATTTTTGCATATCAATGTTGCATAACACCACCCCTTGATTTATGCATGAACATATTCTGTTATTACCCCTACAAACCCTTTTTCTTTTCTTTTTTTCTTTTAGGAATCATTACTCCCTACAAATTGATTGGCGAAGGAGACATCGATTTAGAGTATAAAGTGGTGAATGCATAAATTGGTAAACCATTGGTGAAGATGTCAGTAGGATAAACTGAACCTGAAAGACTATAGTTGACAATCTATTTGAGAACAAAGTGAATACCGAATTATAAATAGTCACTGTTACTAACGCTATCACTTGAATTCTAACAAATAAGAAACTTGAAGTAAGTGATAGTCTTGAGGTAATAGTATAATGTTATAAATGCACTTTAAGTTCTTATATTTTGACATTTTTCTATTTTAGTCTCTACATTTTATTTTTATCATTTTTTGTTCCTAAACCAATTTAGGCGTGTTATTTTTGTCATTTCCGTCAGTCAACCGAAGGAAATAGCTGAGGTGGCAATCAAAGACATTAAAATATTATTAAAAATGCCACGTCAGCATCTATTTTTAAATAATAAAAAAATTCTAATTTTAATTAAATAAAAAACAGAAATAAAATTTAAAAAAATCACTAAAATTAAGATAAAAAAACTCTCTCTGGTGTTTTCTCTTCCATCTCATTTTCTTAAATTAGTTTTTCTTCTCTCTCTCTCTCTCTCTCTCTCTCTCTCTCATCTGTGTCTCACTCTCTCAAATTTTCTCATTCTCTTCTCTCTCTCTCTCTCTCTCTCATTCGTGTTTCTCACTCGTGGTACCTAGTGGTGCAATGGCTCATGGCTGTCGTGGGTTGAGATCGGGGTGGATGGGTTGAGATCGAGATGGGGTGGGTTGAGGTTGGTCTGGGGTGGGTGGGTTGAGATCGGGGTAGGATGGGTTGAGATCGGCTGGGGTGGGTTGAGGTTGGTCTGGGTTGGGTGGGTTGAGATCAGGGTGGGATGGGTTGAGATCGGGGTGGGTGGGTTGAGACCGACTGGGGTGGCTAGGGTTGAGCTCGGGGTGGCTGGGTTTGAGGTTAGGTTAAGGTGGGTGGATTGTGAGCCTGCTGGGGTGGGTAGAGATCAGCTTGGGTTTAGGTCAGCCTGGGGTGGGTGGGTTGAGACCGGCTGGGATGGCTTGAGTTGAGGTGGCTAGGGTTGAGGTTGGGTTGGGGTGGGTAGAGATCAAGGTGGCTGGGGTTAAGATCGAGTTGGGTTTGGTTGTGGTGGTTGGGATGGTGGGTTGTGGCGGCTGTGATGGTTTTTGGGTTTGTTTCTAGGTTTGATGTTTGTATGGAGGGTTTGATTTTTCATGTGGTGTTCTAGGTTTGCTAGAGATTGAGGGTTGGGTTTGGGTTTGTGTTCTTTTTGTTTTGAATCTTTGAAGGTCTTTTAATTTCCTCGGGATTTGATTCGTGTTCTTGGGTTTGATTTTCTGGGTTTGTGTTATTGTGTTCATAGGCATTTGATTTTATTGTTTTTAATTCTGCTTTTTTTTTTTATTTAGTTAAATTTTACAAATTATTTTTATAAAAAAAAAAAAAAAAAAAGATGCTGACGGGGCATTTTTAATAATATTTTAATGTCTCCAGCTACCACCTCAGCTATTTTCGTCAGTAGACTGACGGAAATGACAAAAATAACACGCGTAAATTGGTTTAGGGACTAAAAGTAGCAAAAATAAAATGTAGGGACTAAAATGAAAAAATGTCAAAATATAGGGACTAAAGGTGCATTTACGCCTAGTATAATTTATAAAGCCTAATATGCTTGGGCAAGGATTGATAACCAAGTCTTGCGGTAATAGTATAATTGTCACTATTACTCATTATCTCTCTCAAAGAGAAAGAGTAAATTTTTAGTACTCTGGGAATACAATAAATGTATACTCCTCTCGTGTAATAGTAGATCTTACTAATTAAATTCATGATGGGGCTTATTATATGTTAGAGAGGGGAGTACACATTTGTTGTGAACCAAGAGCATTGAATAATTACACATATATAGTGAAGAGGGAGAGATGGGTTTGAATCACAAATATAAAATAGGGGAAATTATACTTTACCACCCTAAACTATACTCCAAATTACACTTTGCATTCTCAACTTTTCTAATACACATTTTGCACCTTAAACTATAATCATTGTTACACTTTGCACTCTAACATTAAGCTTACTATTAACTTGGACAGAAATCTAAAGTTTAAGGTGAAAAGTGTAATCAAGAATATAGTTTAGGGTGGTAAAATGTAATTTTTCCTCTCTTTTTTTTTAAAGAGATTAATAAGAAGGCAATTGAGCATTTTCATATGAAACCATGTTTTTCCATCTAAGTTAATAGCAAACTTGACATTGGGGTGCAAAGTGTAACGTGGGTTGTAATTTAGGGTGCAAATTACGCTTTGCACTCTCAACTTTTCGAATGCACATTTTGCACCTTAAACTATAACCATTGTTACACTTTGTACTCTAACATCAAGTTAACTATTAACTTGGACATAAATCTAAAGTTTAAGGTGAAAACTGTAATCAAGAGTATAGTTTAAGGTAGTAAAATGTTTTTTTTTTTTTTAAGAGATTGATAAGAAGGGCAATTGAGCATTTTCATATGAAACCATGTTTTTCTATCTAAGTTAACAGCGAACTTGACATTGGGATGCAAAGTGTACCGTGGGTTGTAATTTAGGGTGCAAAATGTACATGTACATTCGAAAAATTTATGATACAAAATGTATTCATCAGTACAAATTTTAGTGGTAAAGCGTAATTTCACCTATAAAATACTAGAAATGATGCCATTACCTAAAATCTCAGCAACATTGATATTATTATCATAATAATTAGTAAATAATCTATTAAATGTTCCTCAAGTCTTGTAACTCAAATGCTATTGAGTGGTATAATCAGAACAGCCAATCAAAACCGTCCAACACGTAGACAATCATGTGAGCCACAAGGTCATTCCATGCACCCCAAGTTCAGACAATCACAGCTTTTTTAAACCGTTAGACATCGAACTAAACTCAAACAGTTCCTATTCGAAATCTTTCAGGTTTGAAACCCACAAACCTAGGATTTTTTGTTATGTAGCCCAAAAGGCAAACATAGGCCGAAGGGCAAAAAAATCCCACAAACCTGAGCTCAAGGTCTTGTCCCCTTTGAAACACCCAAAGTGCTTATCAGATCGTTCAAATTTTGAATTTTTGTGCCTTTTCCTTTCTAGGTTTTATCAGATTGTTCATATTCAAAGGTAAAATTTTCTCCTTTTTAACTTACTTTTTTGAATTATTGGGTTTTCTAAAATCTAAAATATAGATTTTTTGGGGGAGGGGGGTGGGGGGGTTAAGTTTGAAGGTTTCTCGTGATTCTTCTTATTTTCCTTCGTGTTCTCAGCTAGTGGCGGAGCCAGGAATTTTTGTTTGGAAAGCCAAGTTGCGACGCTAATATATTTATCAAGACAACTTCTACACACATATATATACACACACACGCTTTTTTATTATACATACACACATGTATACACACACTTTTTTATTTGATAAGTTATATATATACACACACCCAACAAAAAAAAAGTTTAGTATTTTCAATCAAAATTATTTTTTATGGCAATCTTTCATAAAATAAAATTCATTTTTTCCATTTCCATAGTCAAATTCTTAAAAAGTTTCATTTTAAATGCAAATTATCAAATTTTATGCTAAAGTAATTAAAAAAAAATTCAATTGAACTAATGAAATTTTCAAAAACATTAATGATCCAAAACTTGAAAGAATAAGTTAGGCTTCAAACATATTTAAAGCTACCTTGCTTTAACCGATTATATGGCAACTAAAAACATATTTCATGTATAGTTTTAGTGACAAAATTTTTTTAATGAGTCAATGACTTGTTAATCGTCACATAACGGGTTGAAAAAGATAAATTCAAACATGTTTGATACCAAATTTTATCAAATATTTAACAGATATAAAAACATATTTTACAATAAAAAATAGAATTGCAAAAAATAAAGTTATATCTCTATAACTATTAGACCAGTTATTTTTTTAAGAGCATTATTGGACTAATTCAAATATTTGGAGGGGCCAACTCTTATTTTTGTAGACTAAATTTTGAAAACATAAAAATAATTGTATACATATTTTTTAAAATTTTGGGGGGGCCATGGCCTCCCACCCTTATACATGCCTCCGCCTCAGCCACCTAATTGTGCATGAAATGAGATCTAATTCTTGTGTTTTTAGTTTTATTGTGAAAATTTTGTTTCTTTTGTTCATTTTGTGATTATATACTTTCTCATTGTTAATTGTGGGTTATTCTGGTTAAGCTCTTATATTCAATTGAATATCAAGGTAATAGATGGTTGTTTGTGGAATTTCTATTTGATTTTCTTGTAATTTTTTCAACTACTTTATGTTCATCATCGTGAATATGAAATACTTTTTTATCAATAAAATTTCTATTACCAACAAAAAAAAAGATGGTTGTTTGTGAATTTTGGAGAAAATTATATGATGCACCTTAAGTTTGCTTAAAGAGTTAAAGTTAACATTTACTACTTATATTAAGCATTGGGTACTAGATTTTCGTTGATTAAAGTTTATGTGTCATGAGCCTTGATTCTTTTTTATTTCACAAATTCTTTGAATTTTTAAGTTTTTCGTGTCTTATTCCACCCCCTTCCCCCTTTGCTATAGTGTTATCCTTTGTTATGACTTGGAAATCTCACTTTGTAATCTACAGATGACAATTGGGTTACCGGAATTTCTTGTGTTTGTGTTGTTGGCACTCTTGTCAAGCCTGCAAAATGTGTTTGCCAATAGGTTTGTGATTGATTGAGAAGAGTGCTTCTCTCACAATGTTCAATATGAAGTAGATACGGAGCATCTTTCTTTCGTTGTAATTACTCAAGATGGTGTTGATCTTGCGGTAATCTTTCATGTTTCTTTGCTCAAATTTGTTGGTGTTGTTAAGTTCTTCAGTTTTTTTGCCCCTCATTTACACTTATTTACTTCAAAATATTATTAGTACAAATCGGGTGTATGATGGTGTTGATCTTGTGGTAATGTTCCATGTTTCCTTGCTCAAATTTGTTGGTTTTGTTAAGTTCTTCAGTTTTTTGCCCCTCATTTACGCTTATTTACTTCAAAATATTATTAGTACAAATCGGGTGTATGATGGATAGGGAAAAACTTAACTATAATTCCTTAGCTTTATTTATAGTTGCCAAAACATGAATCATATTGTAAATCAATTGTTTATTGTATTGTAATCTGTGTTGTGTATCATAACATAAACAAACACTTAATAAAATTTTAGAAAAATAATGATATACAGATATTAAAGGAATATTTATTATAAATTTGGAACATATTCAACTAATGATTAATTTAATCATCTTTTATGCAATAATATTTAACAAAGTTAACTAAATAAAGCAAATTAAAATATATTTATAACTTATACATTCAAATTGTTCAATCTCAAAAGTGATGATACATGATATATAAGCTAAAATAATGTTTTCTTTCACATCATAATCATATTCATCAATTTTTCTAATTAACCTCATCTCCATAGTCCAAGTCAATCTTATCATCGTCTTCTAAAATCATTTCATCATTGACATCTTCTTCTTGTTCAACTTCTTCTTCGTCATCTCAAACATTTATTATCTTGTTGCTCTATTTCAATAGCTTTTTTCTTTAAAGAAAAGAGAAGACACTAACTAATTATATATTAATATATTTCAACTCAATCATATCTGATCTATCAAAACTAAACTCAAGGTTTTCCTAAAATCATATATGATTGATTTTATATTGAACTTCCTAGCAATTTCTCATTAATGTACAAAATCAAAGAGTCCGTAAAAAAATATCTTTCACTTGTTGCAAGGCTTAGTTTTGACAATATCCATGGTTGAAAGTACTCATGTCTTAGTTGCAGTAAAAATTGGAAAAGTATAAGTACAACCATTCTACAAACAAGTTGGTAGGATATTGTTTTTATGATCAATACTAGATAAAGTTAAACTAAAAACTCTAGATCCTACTACCACGCACCCTTAGTGCGGTGGTCACTCTACAAGTATAAATGCTTGTGGGGTGTGGGGGGCAAGGGCCGGAATTCAAGTTTTCAGGAGGGAGCTTCACACACATATACACTTAAATTAGGCTAGAGTAGAAATTCTATCTTGTATAAAAAAAAAAAAAAAAAAAACTCTAGATCCTAATCGCACTCACTAAACCGATGATTAAATTATTATAATTGAGACTCAAAAGTCATGCGCATTATAAAAATAAAAAGCCAAACACATTGCTGTCTTAGCCACAGACACAGTCATTTGAATATAAAAAATTCAAACATTTGATATTGGAATAGTTAAATACAGTCAAGTATAAGATTTGTTTTGTTTTGTTGGTAAAAGAAATTTAACAATTTTTTTTTTTGGATGAGACCACCAACCGCAGAAATGGGCCAAGTAGCCATTGTATTTTTGGGTTCTAAAGCCGACTTTCAAATTTGGATGGGGGGATTTCAATTTTTGGAGGGTAGGTAAAATTTTTTGAACATAAACTCCCAAATATTATAGAAAATTAGATTTGAGGGGGGCCATGATCCCACTTCCTCCTCAAGTGGTACCATCCCTGCTTGTAGTTCTATGGTATTGCTTGATTCTTTCCATGAGTAGAATCAAGTTCAAATTCCCCTCCCCTATTTGTTAACCAAAAAGACAAAAATTAATATTGACTTGGCTCCATTACAATCAATTGGCAAGGAATTCTCACCTAAATGTTTGGACTAGATCCCTGATTCCCCTGGCTAAAAAATATTTACAATTTAGAAAATTCACTGTTCACATTGGAGCCCAATATACTATGCATGGGCCTGCCATATATGGTTAGTATTATATTATTGCTGTAGACATCATTAATTGTTGAACAAGTAACAGGCATAATATGTTAATGATAAATTTCCTTGCATTGAACCTTTTTAAATACCATAGACAATAGTAACTGAAGAGAGACAGGGGGGCAGAGATGGGAAGTGATGAGTATCTTCCATTGTTTGAGACAAGGAGAGCTAAGGGTAGAGTCCAATACAGGTTCTTTGTGGTCTCTGTGTTTGTGGGCATTTGCTTGATTTGGATTCATAGAGTGAGTCATATACCAAGAAAAGGTGAAGATGGGAGATGGGGTTGGATTGGTTTGCTTGGTGCTGAGCTCTGGTTCGGTCTTTACTGGTTGCTTACTCAAGCCCACCGGTGGAACCCAGTCTATAGGTGCACCTTCAAGGATAGGCTCTCTCAGAGGTTTGTTTGTCCCTCTCCTCTCTTTCCATCTCACCAATGAATATGCACGTGATATAAATTTATATTTGTGCATATTTGTACTTAAAAAGTTCATTTTATGTATTTGTTAGTAGAGGATGAACTTATTTCGTATGTCCCTGTGCATTTCGTGAAATTCTTGCTTACTTTAATGGTCTATTTGGATTGAGGAGAAAAGAAGAGGAGTAAAGTAAAGTTACTAGAATATACTTTAGTGTAAGGTGTACAAGCAGTAAGCATTTTCGTTGTACTTTCTTTAATAATAAGGTTATAATCAAGCAATTACTTTTCTTTAATAGCTATTAAAGGTCAGGGCCGGCCCAACGAAATTTGAGGCCTAAGGCAGCGGAAATTTTATATAAAGCCTTTTTATATGAAACATTAATTAAATAAATATATATAATACTAATTAAATTAAGACTAATTTGGTGTAAATACAAAAATTGATGAATAATAATAATTAAACTAAGGTTAATTTCATACAAAGGATTGAATATCATAGTTGAACCATAAATTTAAACAAAAAGAACTAGAAATTTTTTTTTTTTTTTAAAGAAACTTACTTTAACTTGGATATATAACTATGCATAGTTAAGTACAGTTGTAACCTAAATTTTAATTTATATATTCTTTTTAAGAGAAAGAGATAGATAAATATTATTTGGTGCGTGGTTTTGTAGAATATTAGTTTACGAATATTAAGATCTCAAACTATTAGAAGAGATTAGTCATCATTGATGATCTATCACATTTGGAGCATTTTTTTTTTGAAACATTTTAAGGTTTCAATTGATTTTAATTTCTATTTGTCTCTTATTTTGGAAGCCTTGTTAGAAATGAAAAAGAAAAATAGTAAAGATACTGCAAAATCTTCACAATATAATGTGATAATGATTGTAATTAATAAAATTCAACAACTTAATTTATTTGTGTTTGAATTAATTTTTTATGTGATTGGTGACATGTTAATTAAATTTAAACTTTAATTTATAGTAAAATTTGTGGTATCTTTAACATCACTTTTAAAAAAAAGTACTAATTATTTAAAAAAATGTTATATTTTTATAAAATTTTGGGCCTTTACAAATAGAAATAGGGCCTTTTTTTAGTAGGGAATTTTTTTTTTGGTTGTGGGGCGTTAGGCCTAGGCCTAAGTTGCCTAGGCCTTGAGCCGGCACTGTTAAAGGTAAATAACTGAGGGGTCCTTTATTGAAAAAGTTATACATTTATAAGGAAGTAGGGCTGTCCAAGGACCCACTAGAGCCGATCCATCTGCTGCCACTGACCGAACCCGACCCGCCCCCAACCAAACTAACTGCTTCGGCGGTCGGCGATGGATTTCATTCTCCAAAATCTGAGATTAGTAGGTCGGATATCAAATCTCCTCCTTTCAAATCCGAGAAACCCAATCCGACCGACTCATCTATTTTTATGATGAGAAGGTATAGATGTAGCACATTTTGGGAAGATTTAGGCTAGATCTGAAAATCTCTAGCCAAGATCTTGCCAAAATTGGCTGAGATCTCGAAGGATCTGGTGAGATCTAGCCGAATTTCTGCCGTTTTTCATCTTTTCTTGGTTGATTCTTGCCGTTTTCCAGATATTCAACCCTGACCAATCTGCCCGACATCCATGGAAGCTCCAACCCACCCGATCCGTTCAACCACTCCGATCCAACCCATGGACAGGCCTATAAGGAAGCAAAACAGGTTTAGAATTCCATGTCCACCTCTATATCTGTATTTGGCGTCACTCATTTACTGTGACAAGTGAGAACTATGCATAGAAACAGTTTTTTTTTTTTTTTTTTTTGGGAGTGGAGAAACAGTTTGATGGTAGTGCTATATATAAAAGATCTTCGATTGGTAGTGCTATATTTATAGTAAGAACTACCCAAAAAATAGGTGAAGTTAAAAACTTTTTAACCATTAAAAGTGCCAATCATCTATCCATGAAATCCATTATTCGTATTTTTATATTTTTACAGCTAAAGCTAAGTGGACTACATCTTCAGTGAATCAAACCTGCACTCAACAGGAGTACCATCCAACTATTATACTTAGTGATTTCATATCTAAATTTAGTAAAAGTTAACTAGAAAAAAAGTGAAATTTTTGCTGAAAGAAAAAAAATTTAAAGATGACCTAAAAGATTGAAACTTTCTTAACCAAAAGCTGGAAATAAGAGATGCTGTAAACCTTTAAGTTGGCATCTTATCCTAAAGTTCATTTCTTTAATTATTTATAATATCAAATTATTTCCAATGACTTATATTTATTTATTTATTTGAAATAGTTGACCAAATCCATTAATCTCAGAATTCAGAAAAGCAATACTAAGCATACACCATTTTTCATAAATTATTTCACAATTTTTTTTTTTTTTTGAGAAACTATTTCACAAATTGTTGATATGTCAAGTTTTAAGTGATGCTAATTTTCACACGATCTCACTGCAAAGATCACATTGAAAAAATAATGTTAAAATTTTGTGTCACTAAATATATTGATCTCAAAAATATTATTGTTATAATATTTTACATAACAGGTATGAAACGGACTTGCCCAAGGTGGACATATTTGTGTGCACAGCGGACCCTGTCATTGAGCCACCAGTGATGGTGATCAATACCGTTCTATCAGTAATGTCATATGACTATCCACCAGAGAAGCTAAGCGTGTATCTTTCAGATGATGGTGGGTCAGATCTTACCTACTATGCTCTCTTAGAGGCCTCTCACTTTGCTAAGCATTGGCTACCATTTTGCAAGAAATTCAAGGTGGAGCCAAGGTCACCAGCAGCATATTTCAACTCAAGTGATGACCCACTTGATGCTAATCAGTCCAAAGAGTCGGTGCTTATCAAGGTAAAATTAAATTCCTTTAGTGAAAAGAATTAATATTTTTATCCTAAAATGAAGGACGGTTGGACGCTGGACACATTCAAAGAGTTGTGAGTTGTGACACATTCAAAGAGTTGAAACATAAGATTGTAACAATATTATAATGGTAAATATTGTTTTGCTTCTTACAATATTATAATGGCAACTATTTTATTATAGTAGCAATATATAAAGTCATCCATTACACATTGTGAACAGGCTGACTATGTGCAAAGAGTTGACTTGTATTATTATAATGGCAACTGTTCTTATTATAATACTTCGGTTAATTGTAATAAAATAGAGTAGTTTTGTACCTTTTTATATAAAAGAAAATGCGTTAAATAATGTTCCCTTAAATATTTAGATTTCCTAAACGAGCCTATCAATATAGGACTAAAGAGTACTTTTCATACTTTATTTAAACCATTTAAAGTATTTCTGAAATCTGAATCTTTCTTTTTAAATACTTCCATTCAAATCAATTATAAAGGATTTTACCTATCAAGATTTTACTTTAAAAACAATTCAATTGTTGCCACATTGGTAATTGCAGCAGTCACAGCTCTATCATTGTTCATGTTGTAGAAATCATATGAAGAAATGGAAAGTCGAATAGAAAATGCAACCAAGCTAGCTCGAATCCCAGAAGAAGCACGCTCAAAACACAAAGGTTTTTCTCAATGGGATTCATATTCTTCTCAACGAGACCATGGCACAATTCTTCAGGTATGTCAGCACTATCACATATTCATTTATAAAGACCATATTGTAATATTATTTTTTCTTTGGTCAGCTTAAAAAATTTGGACACATTTTGTTTTCTAGCTTTGCCAAACCAAAACTTTATCTATTTTCATAGAGCATGCAAATGAAGTACAATGTACACCTATGAATTATAAGCACTTTCAAGCAAATCATTTTTGTTCTGAGTGTTTTCATTTTGAACTTCTTTTTCAGATAATAATTGATGGCAGAGAGACCAATGTCACAGATAAAGATGGGTTTGTGTTGCCAACTCTGGTTTATTTGGCTAGAGAGAAGAGACCCCAGCATCACCACAATTTCAAAGCTGGAGCTATGAATACATTGGTAATGTGTATTCTTGCAGACAAAATGACACGCATTTTTTGAAAGTATATTTAGTTATTTTCTCGGGGAAAATAAGTTGGTTATTTAAGTTATAACCATACAATTTAGTTATATAAGTATAGGAACAGAATTCTACACCTACTAGGAATAGCACTCCTAATCTTATGACTAATAAGAATGGTACAACAAGCATAATAATAATAATAATAGCGCAATGGGTGGGCTAATATAACTGTAATACTGAATGTTTTTAATTCTGCAATCTTTATTTTATTTTATTTTTTCTGTGAAAGTATCCCAAGTTTGGCACAAAACTAGAGTGTGTGTTATCTTTCTCTTGAATATACAGTCTGTAAGTGCACAATTGTACCCGGACCCAAAAACGAATGTTGGGCTCAGGCCCAACGAGCCTTATACAATAAGATTTGTAGAGAGTGGGCTTGAAATCTAGGTTCGGGATGTTGGAAGTTCGATTAACAGGTTGGAATGTTACAATCTGTGCAAATGATGAATGAATATAACAAATAGGTCTCCTCGGACGTAAGCCGAGGATGGTTTGTATAAATACTCTCTCTCCAGGCCAAAGTTTACAACTCTTAGTTCTTTCTTAGTTTTTGGAGCCGATCCTCTTCTCCTTCCTCTCTCATCTGCTTATATACTTCTTCCCTTTCACTGTTTATCCATGTGTCATACAAATCTTCCAGTTAGATACTTGTCACATCCGCCACTTTCTTGAAGTCTTCAAATAATAGCGAAAAAGCTAAATCCTACTGTTCAGAGGTCATTTCCCCATTAATGCGGTTAGGAAGGTAGATGCAGGCAAGGTTGTCAAAATCAGGATCCTACGTAGGATCGTGGAAGGTAGGTAGGATCGGAGATCGTAGGATTGGATCGTGGATCGTAAGATCCTACTTATTTTCAGATTTTAAGCAAAAAACCTATTGATAGTGACTTTGTATGTTATATAATCACTTAAAATATGAATCCATCCATTTTTTTAAAAAAATTGCATCATAAAATGTAATTTGCACGCACTACATCGTTCTTATGTCATTCTAACGAAGCAAAATATATTTAACTTTCGACATAATGTATCTAAAAAGTTTAGTACGTGTTTAATTAGCAACTAAGTACCCAAAATATTATCTACACATATGGAAAATGTTTTCCAAATTCTAAGTTCCAAATCCAAAATAAGTTAGGCTAGTTAGCATATAAAACCTAGCTAACTACAATTTTACAATATGTAATCCAAAAGAGAATTTTCAATCTAAGATTAACTAGCTAATTAAATAATGCAGATCCTATTTCATAATTTTTTAAATTTTACTTAATTTAGTTAACAAAATAGAAAAATAAAAACCTTAAAAGCTTTGTCAAAATCATATACACAACACAACAATATGGAATCAAACTATCAAAGTACAAATAAATGATAAACTACTAAGTACTAACTACCAAAACAAATTACCAAAAAGCTTAAAGGGATGGCTCATGGCAACATCATTGAGAGGGTTGAGAGGTGTTGGGTTTTTGACAGAGGAGTGAGGAGGCGTAAGATTGAGGTGTTAGGTTTTTGACTGGGTTTTTTTTTTTTTTTTTTAAACGTTAAAGTTAAGTTAAGAAAGCTTAAAGGCAGTGATGGCTCACCATTAACAGGGCTGAGAGGTGCTGGGTTTTTGACAAAGGGCTGAGGAGGCGCGGGATAGAGGTGGGTGTTGGAGCTTTGTGTTTCTAAATAGTTTAGGTTTTGTTTTTGAAAACGTTAAACTTATACTATAGGTTTTTTTTTAGATTTTATGTTAACATAGGGGTAAATTTGGGACTTCAATTTATTATTGGGCTTCTAAAACCCATTGGGCTTGTGGGTATAGGTTTACTCAAATAAATCACACTTAAAAAAAAAAATTCAAGCCAAATGGTAGGATCCCATACGATTCTACGATCCTATACGATCCTACACGATCCTACCTACGATCCTAACATTTTTGCGATCCTGCTACGATTTTAAACTTTTTGGTAAGGTGGGATCGTAAAATCGTGCGATTTTACAATCCGGATCGCAATTTTGACAACCATGGATGCATGGTCTTTAATGTGGAGGTAGCAGCTTTTTCCCTAGATATTTATCTCACATTCTTGCATCTTAGAGGGTGCTTGGATCACCCTCTTACCCTTCAATTTTTCCAGGACTCTGCCTTTAACCTTCTTGGCAAGTCCTAGAGTCATCAGCAGACCTTTTCGAGGAGATACTCATCCTCGGACAACTCCTCGAACCTCTGCAGTATAGGCTGACTCGTGGGCTTGGGAGCCCAATAACAAAAACAAACTGGTACCAATCAATCAAGCTCAAAACCCATTTGTTTATTTAATAACTCTTATCCCCCACACAGTCATCAACTTAAATTGGGGTAAACTTTAAGGTATCATTGATTTATTTTTCCTCTAATGTTCATTGTGCAGATAAGAGTGTCATCAGAGATTAGCAATGCGCCAATCATTCTTAATGTGGACTGTGATATGTACTCAAACAATTCACATTCTGTACGAGATGCATTATGCTTTTTCATGGATGAAGAGAAGGGCCATGATGTTGCTTTTGTGCAGTTTCCACAGAATTTTAAGAATGTTACTAGGAATGAATTATATGATGCTGTTTTGAGAGTAAGCTCTGAGGTGAGTAAAGATTTATAGAATCAAAGAATTATTTTTTTACCATATGAGTTTATTTGATTTCTTTATTGGTAAAATTTGGTACTATATCAATTAAATTTTCTAATCTAGTTAGATTCAATTGCTTGGTGATGAAGTTGGAATTCCATGGTTTGGACGGTTGTGGAGGCCCTCTATATATTGGAACTGGATGCTTTCACAGAAGAGACATTCTATGTGGGAGGAAGTTCAGTAAGGAATATAAGGGTGACTGGAAAAGTGTGAAACATATAAAGAGAGAAAAAAGTGTTCTTGAATTCGAAGAAAAATTGAAGGGTCTTGCAAGCTCTACCTATGACAAAAACACTCAATGGGGAAAAGAGGTCTCTCTCTCTCCCTTTCTCTCACACACACACGTGTGCATTTACCAATAACTTTTTCTTTTGAATTTTAGCTTATTTGCTTATATAGAACTTTTTAAATTCTCACTTTTTCTAAGTACAATTATACTCGAGCCAACTTCAGCAAAAGCTGCATCCAAATAGACCAAACACAAACACATTCTTAATTTTCATATATCAATGTTTGATTGCAGATGGGATTGCTATATGGGTGTCCGGTAGAAGACGTGATAACAGGGTTATCAATCCAATGTCGGGGATGGAAATCAGTTTACTTCAACCCATTAAGGAAAGCTTTCTTAGGAGTAGCTCCAAACACACTCCCTGATATACTTTTGCAGCATAAGAGATGGTCTGAAGGCGATCTCCAGATTTTTTTTTCTAGGTATAGTCCTGCATGGTATGCATATGGGAAGATTAGCTTGGTCCTTCAAATGGGATATTCTGCCTATTGCCTTTGGGCTCCTAATTCCTTGGCAACACTATATTACTCTGTTATCCCATCACTTTATCTCCTCAGAGGCATTCCCTTATTTCCACAGGTTTGAATCCTTGCTTCGTATATATTTGTCACAATGTATTTATATTTGTTTGTTTGCTTTACATTACAGTTGGAAACTATAGGCTACAAATTCAACTTTTCCTTTGTTCCTTATGTTTCTAATGAATACAATACAGAAGCATAATAATTGGAAATAATATTTTACAAGGGAACACAAGGGAAAAAAAATTTCGATGAATGGATTAATGATATGCTAAGCCATAGTTTTCTTCTCAGTTATCAGTTTGAAGGATTTTTGTTTTCGTAATATGATTTTTCTACTTTCTTACTTATCAAAAAAAACTTATATATAAATTTTCTACATTTTGGTGTTGTCAAGGTTTGTCTCCTAAAAGAAACAAAAACAAAAAGGAAAGGAAAGGAAAAACTTCTTACTTAACAAGTGACAAAGTAAACGCTCTAATTTTTTTTTTTACATATTGCATCTAAACTTTCAGAATGCACAGTTAGCACCTTAAACTATGACTTTTGTTACACTTTACACTCTAACATTAATTCTACTATTATTTTGGATGGAAAATCCAATCACATGTAAATCACGTGACTCATTTGGATCTTTTGACTTTGTGCCACTTAAGCAAGAGTCACATGTGAATGTGATTGGGTTTTCCGTCCAAGACAACAACATAATTAACAATGGGTTGCTAAGTGTAACACGGGTTATAGTTTAGGGTGCTAACCATGCATTAGAAAAGTGTAAAGTGGAAAGTGTAATTTAGGGTATAGTTTAGTGTAATTTCCCTTATTTAATATGGTTTTCAATGATGTAAAAAGAAAATTTTAAAACTTAGTTATAACCTTCAATCTACTCTCTTTTCTATTTCCTAAAAAACTTGTCAGTTGTAACACATGTGAAAGACTAGCATTAAATCAAAATTATATACAGTAGGGGCATTGTGGTACATCAAGGATCAGCCTACACATCATCTTGGTCAAATTCAATGTGTACAAATTGCATATTTATCTATTGAAGATGAATGAAATTGTTTCTTTTTTTAAGATTATTCATGGTTCTTAGTTTTATTTTTTTGAATGTATGTGATAAAATTTTATGTTTTCAATTCAGAACTCAAGCCCATGGTTCATACCATTTGCATATGTGATAACTGCTAAACACATTTGTGGCTTAGCCGAGTTTCTGTGGTGTGGTGGTACAATCCTAGGTTGGTGGAATAGCCAAAGGATGTGGCTTTACAAGAGAACGAGTTCCTATCTCTTTGCCTTTATGGACACCATTTTAAAGTTACTAGGCTTTGCTGAGTCAGGATTTGTAATCTCAACCAAAACAGCTGACCAAGATGTGTCCCAAAGATATGAGAAAGAAATAATGGAGTTTGGAACCTCCACTCCAATGTTCACAATATTATCAACACTTGCATTGATCAACTTAGCATGCTTTGTTGGGGTGTTGATAGAAGCATTGACGGGTAAAGGCATCATGAGAGTTTATGAGACAATGAGTTTGCAATTTGTTCTATGTGGGATACTGGTTCTCATCAATTTGCCTTTATACCAAGCCCTTTTCCTGAGGAAGGACAAGGGTAGGCTGCCAAGCTCTTTAGCAGCCAAATCAATTGTATTAGCTCTATTTGCCTGTGTCGGTTTTACATTATTGTATTAATCTTCTCAGTTTCTTATATGAAATAAGGGCTATTTGGCTGTAAGTGCGTCATATTCTGATTAGAACAGAGCACATATTTTATATATTGATGATTTTGATGTAAATTTATAATTATGGTTTTTACGTGGAGAATAATTCAAAACTATACAAAAGTCAAATCTCATATTTATAGGCATAACATCTAGACGTATAATTTTGCATATCAATGTTACATATCACCATCCCTTGATCTAAGCATGCACATTTCTGTTAACGTGCTTTTTTTTTAATACGACTTAAAAGGACTTTTGTTCACAATCTATTTTATTATTACTTTCATTGATATTAGTTAAATATTTTTTATATTACATATTTTTTATATAATCCATGAATCATATGATCATATTTATATAATATCTAAAAACTGAAGCATAACATTTATTATTACTACACTTTTGTTAAACACTTAAATCACATCAATGTAGTTTTAGGTTCATTTCGGTCCACTTTGATCCATTTAGTCCAATTCGGTCTAATTCAGTCCATTTTAATCCACTTTGGTCCATTTGGTTTATTTTGGACTAATTAGGCCCCTTTTCTTTTCTTTTCTTTTTTTTTTGTAAGTTGCCTTTTCAATTTTGGGCTCAAATTTTCAAATTTTCTTCTCTTAGCTTTTGAATTAAAAAGTATGAAATTTTATACTATTTGAGCCAAACTTTTTAATTTTGGACTAAAAAATACAAACAATATAGGCATTAAAAAGTAGAGATATGGGCCCTAAAAAAATTATAAATATTCACTATGGGCGGCAAGGACCTTGTGTATGTGCAAGTACTTGGGCCCTCAACTTATTTGTTCGTGGGCTAAATCTCAATCTTACCTACGGGGCTCCAACTTAGACCTGGTTATCCTCCCTCAAATTCTATACTCTCACCCTTTTTCTTACCTCCTCCGTCTTTTTCCTAGTTTCTCTCTTATCACTTTCTTTCCCCCACTTTTTCCAACCCCCTGAACTATGGCCTAAACCTCCTTTTATACCCTTCCATGAGTAGGATGGTCATCATTTTTATTCCCACTCACTCATGTATTCCCACATCTCTCAAAATCCCAAGGGATCCTCACGAATTCAGAGGATTCAATTGGAACTTGTTCTAGAGGTTGATTAAGGTTCAGTAGTGGATTCTTTTCATAATCATTGGCTCTCCGTTACTGGCCTCCTTCAGACCACATATAAAATTCCTTTATGACATTTTCAAATCCCCTATTCCAAGAGGACCCTTTAGGTAGGGCCATGCTGAATTCTCAGTGCTCGACTAGTGGTCCGATTAAATATGAGGAAGCCCAAGGCAGTCTTTCCGTTGTATCCCGGACTCACTACATTTAATGAGCCCTAGACTTCATATCGAGCTTTGCTTGTACAGTCGGCCCAATCCATCAGGCCCAGTTTCAAGTGTCAATAATATAGACATTATACTTATATTGGAAAGAAAAAAGAATGTTACAATTCTAAACTTGTATAATAATTTAAATTTAATATGACATGTCACATGTGTTCCATATAATGAGAGTGTACACTTTTTTTTAATATTCTTGGATATGTTCAAATTAGTCAACTGATTATAATATATTTTTAAAATAAAATTAATCACATTATTCTCCATTTATATAAAACAATATTATAATTATGTAATTTTAATATTTTTATTATATTACATGTTTCATATATATATATATATAATGCATTATGTTGAATGCAAAATACATTATATCTTTCATTATATAAAATATGTGAAAAAATAGAAAATATTTTTAAATAACACATGCTCTATATAACCAACAAATTTTACATTATATTTTTATAAAAATAATTATATTACATTTTCTCACACATCGCGTAGGTTTGTAGCTAATATATGTGAAACATAAGATGTTTGACTTTTAATTGGACTCACAATATTGTGCCACCTAAACTTTTAGGGCCTCACAATTTTCACAACATCATTCTAATTTATATTTTAATTAAATTTAAATTATATTCTATATTTAAATCCTTAATAAAAATCTTAGAACGACATATTTTATTTAAGTGATTAATATATAATTTCATATACAAACACAAACATAATATTGGCCTAATACTAAAAGAGTCTGAATTCGATAAGGATAAGGTGTAAAATTTATATTTTACATCATTTAAAAAGAGATTGTCACATCAGCTCTTTAGTAAAATTTGAATTTCAAATGAGTATTAAAATTAATTAATTAAGATTATATCCATTATTTAATATGTAATATGATGATGTGGCACACTGAAACTGAAAACCTAGAACTTAGGTTTTATTCCACATCTTTACAGAATTTAATCTCATACTAAAATATATAATTCAATATACAAACACAAAAATAATAATAATAATATCTATTAATAACTATTTTCAAATTTTATATTTAAAAAAGTAAATAAATATGAGAATAAAAATCAAATCATGTAAAAAAAATTATGTATCGTATGAGTTACCAACAAGTTTATACATCCCCTCAAAAAAAAAAAGTTTATACAATGAAAAATCTGATTAAAAATAATAATAATACAATGAAATTTTTTTTTTGATAAATAATTTAATGAAAATTGATAAACCAAAAGGGAGCATCATGCACTCCATTTAAGAATATTTAAACAACGTTGTTTGCTAATAATTTTGTATAGAAACGGCCATATTAACTCATTTTTTTAAAGTAAATGACTAAATTAATAAAATTTAAAATTTAAAGATTAATTTAAGAACAATACTAAAGTTATAAACTATTTTATAAAAAAATTTACAAACTACTATTATAAATGAGTGGTTATTGGTAAATTAAAAAAAATGATATTAATGATAAATCTAGATGAAAACCAATAGTTGGTCACGTCAACTATTTTATAAAAAATTGGTCACATTAACATTTTATAAAAATATTATAAAATAGTTTGTGACTATAATATTACTCTTAATTTAATAATTAAAATAAAATTCAATATTAAATTGAATTCAATCCCCTTTTTTTTCTCTAATACAAACTGAATAATATTACAAATGAAAATTGGACAATACTACTAGGTTTTTCTGGGATAAACTTTATAAAAAAACAAGGTTTGGGGATAAACTTGGACAATGCTACTAGATTTGAACACTCTAGTATCTATACAACATAACATAACATAAGTACTCCTCAAAAAAAAAAAAAATAAAATAAATAACATAAGTACATTTTTGGAAAGTAAAGACTAAAGAACATAGTACTTACGTGGCGAACTGATACATCAAAACAGCCAATCAGAACCGTCCAACACGTAGACAATAAATATGGGGCCATAGAAACACCAATAGATACAAACGAAGTTCATATAATCACAGCCTTTTTATTTAAACAGTTTCTGTTCGAAGTCTTTCAGGTTCGAAAAAAGACACAAACCTAAGCTCGAGAGCTCTTGTACCCTTCGAGAGACTCTCAAAATCAGAGTGCTTCTCAGATCGTTCAAAATTTTCAATTTTTGTTGCCATTTCCTATCTGGGTTTCATCAGATTGGTCAAATTCAAAGGTAAAGATTTCTAATTTTTCGACTTTTTTTTTTTTAATTTTTTGTGATTAATCTAGTATGATGGGAAATTTTTGAATATGATGTCTAATTGGGTGTTCTAAATTCTGAAAGATTGAATTTTTTTTTCTGGGTTTTTTTTGTGGGGGTTGAATTTTAAATGTTTCTGATGATTTCTCTTATTTTTCCCTTGTGTTCTCAGCAACCAAACGGTGTATGAAATGAGATCTAGTTCTTGTGCATTTGATTTTTTTATGAAAAATTGTTTCATTTGATCAGTTTTGTTTGTGATTAGGATTATATAATCTCTCGGTGTTAATTGTGGGTTATTCTGGTTAAGCTATTGTAGTCAATAGAATATAAAGTAATTGGGGAATCTGTTCTTTCTGTTCTCTGTTTGTTTTTGTTAAATTTTTCAAGAGAAGGGGGGAAATCTTCTTTGAAGGCTTCTTCTATGGCAATAGATAGCTTGTTGTGAAATGTTTAGAAAAAATCATGATGCACCTTAAGCATACATAGATGGATTGTTTGTAAATTGTGTAGAAAATTATATGATGCGCCTTAAGTTTGCTTAAATTTTACATTTACTACTTATCTTATGCATTGGGTAACAGACTTTCCTTGATAAAATTTTATGTTTTGTGAACTTTGATGCATTTTGATTTTACAAATCTTTGAATTTTTCATTTTTTTCATGCCTTAGATCCCCCGCCCCCCCCTTTCTTGCCATTAGTTTTATTCTTTCTTATGACTTGGAAATGTCACTTTGTAATCTACAGATGAAGATTGGGTTACAGAAATTTGCTGTGTTAGTATTGCTGGCACTCTTGTCAAGCCTGCAAAATGTGTTTGGCATTAGGTTTGTGATTGATAGGGAAGAGTGCTTCTCTCACAATATTGAATATGAAGGGGATACGCTGCATATTTCTTTTGTTGTAATTAAGGTTGATGGAGCTTGGCATTATACTCACGATGGTGTAGATCTTGTGGTAAGCTTCCATATCTCTTTGCTCAAATTTGTTGACTTGTTACCTATAAAAAATAAAATAAAAAAAGTTTTTTTAAGTTCTTTAGTTTTTAATTTTTTTTTCCCTCTTGTACACTTATCTACTTCAAAAATATCATTAATGTATATCAGCCATATGATAGATGGGGCAAACTACAATTCCTTAGTGTTGTATCCATAGTTGTCAAAATGTGAATTATATCATGAATTGATTTTTAATTTTCTTGTATTGTGTAAATGTATCATAACATAGACACACTGTATAAAATTTATAGAAAACTTATAGATATACTTATATGAAAGGAATATTTATTATAAAATTTAACTAATGATTAATTTAATCGTCAGTTATGCAATAATATTTAACGAAGTAACCTAAATAAATCAAATTAAACTTTATGTATAACTTCTGCATTGAAATTGGTCAAAGTTAAAAGTGATGATACATTATACATAAGTTAATACAATAATTTCTTTCTTATCATTTTCATCATCTTACCTAATCAATTTCATCTCCATAGTACAAGTCAATTTATCATCCTCTTCTGGAGTCATTTCATCATTGACATCCTCCTCCTATCTATATTCTTCTTCATCTCCAACATTTACAATCTTTTACTGTTGCTCTATTTTAATATTGTTTTCTTTATATTCTTGTTGCCATTCAAGTTTCTTGAACTTATAACAAAAATAGCAATATGCGATATTTACTAGTCCAAGAGCACCCCCCACGAGTAAAAGTTTCCACAGATATTGTTCCTCCATTGATCAAGAATTTTTGACCTTTCCTACAATGATGTTGTCCATAGATCAAATTATTTCCTTGATTGGATTTAAAAAGTGATTATATTGTCATTAAATATGTTGTTGATAGTATAGAAAAGAAATTTGTAAATGTGAAAGTGGAGTTTCAAATTTGTAGTCCAAATGTAGAAGAGGGAGAAGGGGGGAAAAACTCATGGACATGGTATATTATTGGCCTCAACCAAGTAGCCCAATAATGGTTTGATAAAAACAAGTCCCACAACCTGTTGGACTTAAGTCACAGCACATTTTTATTAGCAAAAGCCCAATTTAAACTCACATGTATATGCATTGTCCGATACATTCGATTGTACAATTCATGAGCATGGTCAATACATACCAACAATACGATACCCTTTTTTTTTTTGGAAATGTATTGTGTTTTGTTATGATACTAACATTTATGGTTGTACCATAGGTTTCCCAGTTCAATGCAACCACGTGGTTGCATTGACTAATGAACCACATGGTTGAATTTATTGTCCTTGAAGAAAGATAACATTGTTTGTGCTGCATTTGGCAAACAACTATGTAATTGAATTTAATTGGGGAATTTAAGGTATAGCACAAAAGGAATTATACCTAAGTTTTAACTCGATAGATATCTTGGGGTAAGAAAGCATTCATTTCATGTCTTTGTTTTATTCATAGCAGCAAGATGTTTGCCATAACAGATGTTAACCTGGCTACGCCTTATACGTGTCAAGCTAAAAATTTCAATTTTTTTTATTTCCTATTACTTCTTATTCTTGCCATGAAAAAACCACCATTGATTCTACAACCTTGTTGAAATCTTCAGGTGAAAGGACCTTCAGGTGAACAGTTACAAGATTTTCGTGACAGGACAAGTGAGAAGATTGAGTTTGTGGCTCATAATAAAGGAGTCCACCGTTTTTGCTTCACTAATAAATCTCCCTATCATGAGACAATAGACTTTGATGTACATGTTAGCCATTTTTCATACTACGACCAGCATGCAAAAGATGGTTAACCATTCTTCACCGTTCTTAGTCCTTTTCTGTTTTTATCAAACCCTTGAAATATGGATTTGGACTCACTGGCTTGCATATATGCAGAGCATTTTAATCCTTTGTTAGATCAAATATCAAAGTTGGAGGAAGCTCTTTACAACATTCAGTTCGAACAGCATTGGCTGGAGGCTCAGACTGAACGCCAGGCAATAGGTATCTGTTGATCATCTGAATTCCATCTATAGTAATGTTGAATAGAAGGAAAGCATGGTCCTTTAATGGTTTGATGCTTGTGTTTATTCCCCTCGTTCAATCTCTTTGGATTTTGCTTCTTCCCTTAAACTTATCAATGCTATGTCCTCTTGGGTTCTAACCAATTAAGACATTTGTTCCAGATTCTGTTCTTCCAACTGATTAAACCTTAATTATTTAGAGAGATGAACACTCCCCCGGCCACCTCCTCCCCTCTCTTGGCTTCCTTCTTCCTTCCCTGCCATAGATAGTTTTGTGCTACAATAAGATTCTCTTGAGTAGTCCAGTGATCTGATTATCATATTTACCTGGTGTTTTCATTTTTCAAGCTTGATTCTGTTGTGATATTGCATCATATATTTGGTGCTGCATAAAGAAGCCTTCTTATTTTTAATTTTAAAAAATGAATAAATAAAAATTGCTGATTTGATTAGACAAAATAGACTATAATATTGATCAAGAGTTCCTACACATGACAAAATACGCACATTAATGTGCACACATTGTCAGCATGACACTAATAATAACATTTACTGGCTAGCTAGACTTATAAATGAATTTAGTTTGTCAATCATTTCGTAATCTAATCCTTTCATTTGAAAATGCAGTAAATGATGCAATGGGCCGGAGGGCTGTTCACAAAGCCTTTTTTGAATCAGCAGCACTTGTTGGTGCCAGCGTTCTCCAAGTTTACCTTCTGCGCCGCCTCTTTGAACGGAAGCTTGGAATGTCCAGAGTTTAAATATGTAATTGCTTTTGAATATTTATCATAAGTTATCAGCTGTAGAATTTCAAAGTCAGACTCTTGCTTGAGGCTTTTGTTTTCCTTTTTCTGATTAACCAAGGAGAAAAAACATACATAGAAACCAATTTGCTAACTCTCTGGCAACCTTTCCTTCAAGTAATGATGTTCATGAGGCACAAATACATGCATTTCAGCCCAACCGTGGATCTATATAGATTAGCTGCCAATTTGACCAGCCTATGCACCAGAGGCCATCCTCAGCCACTGGATGCAACCATATTCATTGGCTACATTTTACTGTTCCTTGTTGCACTGGGCTAGTATGTGCCTGGCAACAATGACGCATAGAAATAACATGGCAATAGAAATGCATGGCTCATCATTTGGTACATCAAATATTATGCGAATTTGAAGCAGTTTTAAGGGCATTAGAAAAGAACTCTCAACTCTTATGGCATACATTTTTCTCCTAAATGTTGTCTTCTGAGTCAGTAACAACCATTCAAGTCCATCTGGTTTACCTAAAGCTTGCAATCTTGAACGTGGCCCTATCAAAATAAACTTGATAACAATGGCAAAAAATCAATATTTCTGTGATCACATTCACTCTTGCCAAGAAATCTAAGGAGAATGGATTTTAAATCTTGCAATGAGATACTAGATGATGATACTGTTCAAATGGTGCCCAGGTTTTGGCCCTCGATTATCAAGTTTTGTTTGTGACCACAGTGGTTGCACCAATCACAACTTGTTGGGATGACAAGTTGTGGAACCCTGAAAATTTTTGTTATCTCTAGTATTGCTTATTCCATCGCTCTCATCTAAATCCTAGATTTCTTCTTCAACAAGAAGCGTCAATTTTACTTTTTAAGTTGCTTTTAAAGATCTTTGAACACATGACTATTTACTAAGTATGTATGTGTGGTTTATTCCTAAAATGTATATAATTACAAGGAAATTCATTAGGATGACTCCAAAATACTAGTTAAAGGTTTCTCAAAAAAAAAACAAAACAAAACAAAATACTAGTTAAAAGGTTTAATCCTAAGGTCTCATGAATCTCATGAGACTTTAGTAAGTTATTATTAGGTATTTTTGGAGTACAGTAGCGTAATATTTTTTATTTTCACATTCACAATGGATCACAATAATTAAATTCATAATAAGATTTACCATGAATATGAGAAGAAGGAGCATCATAGCACCATTTATTGAGAGTGTCTAATAATCTTCTGACTTTAGGAGCTAATAAACCAACACTTCGGTATTGGCTAGGTTTGTTTGAAAGTGTTCGCTAAGGAGAGAATTTTAACCTTCTCTACGCTCTTGATTTTGCTCAATGGTACCAAGCTTGTTTGTGTGAAGGCCGTCAATATCCTTGTGAGCTATATTAGGAGAAACTTTAGAGAGTTTTTCACATGTATTATAAGTTATGAATTAGAAAAATATTACTTTGAGACTTTAAATTATGCCTTAATCATAAAAAACCATGTTAACTGCAGTTTAGTAAAAAAGTTGTCACTAAATTTATTGATCTCATAGCAATACTAATGACAAAAAAAAAAATTACCCCTTATTGAAATTGAACCCACCACAATACTACTTCCATTTTTTTTTTCAGGTAACTAGTTGTAATGAACCCAACACTATGCTTTTTATCAACACCAATCACTATTGTTAAAAATATAATGTGAAAAAAATTTGGATCATTAAATTTATTTAAATGTTTTTTATATAATAGAGTTTTGTTTCCCCTCTCTGTCAGTCATATCACAGGGATTTTAACGTTTGGGGAAAAGCAAAGCTCCCGCAGTTGGCCTTTGCATATGGGACAGGAGAGGCACTTCAATTCATCTTTACAGGTGATGAGACAATGAGAGGAACAAACTAGAAAAGAATCATAATTTGAAAGAACTGATTGATTAGCACATGGGCACACACTTTTATAATGTTATTTTTTTATTTGAGTAGCACAATCTCTGTACTATGCTGGGATTTTCATCTTTGTCCTCTTCATTTCACTTCTAGGTCTTTACTACAATGTCAAGACAAAGGTGTTTGCAAAATACTGGTATTCAATTCCCATACCTTGTCTATTCCTGTCTTGGAGTGTGACCGTATGAGGAAGGACTTGTATTTCAATTTTCCTCCTTTCCTTCATACGTAAGTCCACATGTACAAAATAAGTTATAATTTTTTTCTAGAGATGTGTCCATGACATCAGAGGTTCAAATCCCTCTTCCCACTACAGTGTAACTATCGAATTTAAAAACAAAAAAAAAATTAAAAAAGAAGAAGAAGAAGAAGGGCAAAGCAGTGCCAATGTACAAGTGATGTTTACTTAAATTGCAACTTCATACCCTCCTCCCACTACAGTGTAACTATCGAATTTTAAAAAAAAAAAAAATTAAAAAAAGAAGAAGAAGAAGGGCAAAGCAGTGCCAATGTACAAGTGATGTTTACTTAAATTGCAACTTCATACCTTAACTAACTATGAAAAAAATTTAACAAGGCAAAAACAAAAATTGTTCCTAATTTACTTATCCTCTATTTCCCTCAGGAAAAAGTTGAGCTCCAAACCGATTTGAAGTTATTTTCTTAACCTACTATGTGGCAATTGAAGAAATCATCCATGTATAGTTTTAGTCACATAATTTTTTTTAATGAGTCATGTAACTTATTTAAATAATATATATGAACAGTCTTATAAATCATCATTTAGTAAGTTGGAGGAGATAGTTTGAAGCTAAACTATCTTGTAATGTCAGAATTTTTGTTTTCTAGAAAAAAAAAAAGACATAACAAACTTTGAAAAAGAATAATATCATAAACGAGGCCAATTTGATAGGTAATACAATACAAATAAGAGAGAAAAGATGTCACAAGCAAAGCTCTACAGATCTAGAGTAATACAACGCCCAGATGGGAAGAAATAGCTCACATTTTAATAAATAAACCACAACATCAGTACATATAGATACAATAAGTGTTTGTCTTCTTTACCTATTCCCTCACAAGTTCTACAACAGCACACACTAAATTCCAGTAGAACCGATCATGGCTCTTCAACTCCCATCTTCCTTGGGGCAATATGGTGGAGCTAGTTACAGAAAACATGCCTCTTAAGTTGAAGCGCTGACCTTCTCAGGATTGTGTAGGTGGGTCTTGAATGCAGCAAAACCATTTTCTCTGAAAATCAGTGAATCATCCACATAATACAAATCAGCTTATGCAAAGTGTGTGGCTGTGGCAGAAATGACAGTCCAATCTCACACCACTTTTTTTCCCTATTCTAGGGATATAGAAAGCAAACACAATTGATTGGGGTGGGGGGAATGGAGTAAGAACAGCCAATTTATATAAACAACTACATAAATGATCCTCACAGGATAAAATTAGAGCTGCTATTCCCGAAACTCACAAAGAAAAAAGGAAGTGAGTTAGACAAAAAGAGAAGAAACTTGGACAAAAAAAGAAGTAACTTGGACAAACACAGTCTTTCTAGATGTATCATTTGGAAACACTAGGAGGTGCCAACCAGTTGAGCTACAACGTTGTTGTCTAGTCTTTCTATTATGTTAATTGTACCCTTTTTTATTATCTGAACGGCATATGTAGACCTAAGAAAAATCCTTTGAGTGACCCTGAGGTTGTGATACATGACCAAGATTCTTTTAGCGCTACAATTGTACTCTGTAAGAAAAAAATGCAAAGTTCTATCACAATTAATCAAACTTCTACTTATGACATAGCAAAAATAGATAGCAGTTGGCAACCTCAGGAATATATTCAATTGCAGAGAAAGAGAGAGAGAGGTGCAATAGCATCTTACAGCCTGAGGCTTGGCAGGATCAACTCCAGGCTTGATTTGAGAATCACCCTTTCCCGGTGACTCTGGTTTGCCACCTGTCTTCTTTTCATCCCTTGCCTTATTAAAAATCACAGTAAATCCTTCAGCTGAAGCAGGATCATTGACATCCCATTCACCAAATTTTGGTAGTGGTCGACCCTTGTCCTGCTGAAGAAACAGAAAAGTAAAAAGACCTAATTACATCTCTGATTGCTATTTAAGGCAAAGGACAGCCACATAACAATAAATAAATAGTCATGTTCACAAATGTCATTTAATTAATCACTAAAAAATATGGACCCCAAAGGGTAATACTAAAATGCTGATTGTCCTCCCCTGATGAACTTTAGAAATGGAACTATAATTAACCCCATCACAATTAGCAAGAAAAGTCATTAATTCAACCCAAAAACTTCTCATGTTCTCTGGTAGAACCGTACATAAGCACAAAATAATTCAAAATCTGGAGACAAGATAAAGAGATGTTATGGAGGACTCTCCATCCACCATGAAGTAGGATCAGCTTCGAAAAGGAATCAAACCCTTATGCAGTCATAAACAGAGTTTGAATATGTTTGTTGAAAAGCTGATTGCCACAATTCAAGTATGCAAATTCCCAAAGGCAAAGCATGATATAACAGAGCAAGGTACATATATTAATCATAAGTCATTACTAATCCCATCAAGTCTGCAACAGGCATCAAAGTGATCAGTTCCAGGAAAGAAGCAGACTCCTTAATACACTCATCCAAAAGCAAAAGTAAAAGCAAAAGCAAAGCATATGACAGATACCTTCATCAGTTTACCTAGGTTGATTGGCCAATCATAAGACTGAAATAAGTATTGATAATCCTTCCATAATGCTTTGGGATGCCTCAATCGAGAGGCATTCTTTTATTACATGAACTCAACATTATATTAGGCATCTCAGCCCCACTGAGCAATCATACAATGAATGGAGTAGCTACAGCTCTATACACCTTGCAAAGCATCCAACCAACACTAGCAAATTCACCTCATCCTAAGCATCGACCCCCTTGACTTGCTAAATTACTTTAATAAATTGTAACTTAAGTTTGAATCACTACAAAAATGTAATACCAAAATTGCACTACCAGCCCATTTATTTTAGCTTTACATGCACTTACGGTTGATTATTTTGGGAAAAGGTAGACTTGAAATGACCAGGTTAGTTCAGCTCTGTGAAATCTAGTGAAAGGTTTATACAAGATATTAAGTAATTTTCCGTTACTTTCCAGTGCCATAGGATTTCTTGCATACTCTATAGTTTTCGAATATGTGGCAATTTGTTGTTTTCCACACCTTAATTCAGCTTTGGGTCATTCCAATTCCGAAATATCAGTGGTGATTGCTCATGTGCATTAACGAAAAATCATTTTATGTTAAAAATTCCATGCAACACCAAATACATCTTGAAACTAAATAGATTATTCACTGGGCTCAAAACCAGCACAGCTAGTCATGGATATAAAATCAGTCATTCATTCCCAGTTTACCAAAATTCATCATAAAGACAAAAGATAAGGAATTGCAGGATTAAGTAACAAACTTTGGTATCCACAAACAATCTAAAGGATTAACTGGGTCAGCCAAGTAACACATCCTCTTTTACTAAACTGTTTAGGGATGGGGGTTATGAGTGAAATGTTAGGTGATACACACATGTATAATCAAGAAATCCAACATACAAAACACTAGACTACTGCTTAACCATATAACAAAGCCTCAAAAACACTACTCATTAATAAGCATTCACTAAAACACACCAAAGCAATTCTGTCTAATTATCAGTAATTTACAAACCCAATGAGTTGCTCTTTGGACTCTCGCCCCAAGTCAATAAAACCCACGGGCAACTGACCCCACCCGCCAAAACTAGTTACCAGGTAATCCAAGGGCATTCAACCCTGACAAACCCATAACCTCACCCTCCACCCATCACCTTTGGAAGGGAGGAAGTGCCCATTTGAGCCAGAGCTCATCAACACAATACCAAGAGCAATTTACCAGCACAATATCACAGCCATATCATCATAGATCCACACAAAGCTCCTCTACATAGCAAACAGATTCTCAAATCAAGTCATAAACTTACTTAATCAGCACTTAACAACCAAACAACAAAAAGCATTTAGCTAAAACTAAAAAGCTTACTCACTTTGCAACAACCAAACACAAACTCAAAGCTCTTTCCTTTCCATTCTTTACTAAAACATTTAACATTCTAATTAATTCATTAACTTAATCTTTCTTCTTCTTCTTTTCCTTTTTTTGGTAATAATTCATCAAAAAAAAAAAAACAGAAAATTGAAATACCCAACAAGTCAAAATTGAAATACCCACAAACCATTGACTTATAAAAATTGTGAATTTCAGCCAAAGAAGCTAATATAACAAATAAAGATTCAGAAAAAAAAATACTCAAATGTTGCTCAAAAAAAAAATTTTTTTTTTAAATAATAAGAAGAAAGATTATATATTTAAATTAAAATCCCAGCATAACCAAAAGGGTCAAATCAAAAATATTCAAACAAGAAACCAAAAAACTGAAGCTGAGGAATCGATCAAGAATTGTATCAAATCGAACACAGAGAATCAAAGACACAAACTTTTAGAGAGAGAGAGAGAGAGAACATACCGACATGAATTCTAGAGAGAGAGAGAGAGCTTGTCTTTCTGGGAAAAGAAAAATGAGTACAGAGCAATAAAGCTAAAGAAAAAAAAACCCAGAGAGAGAGAGGTTTTTTAGTGAGAGAAAGGAAGAGTCTTTTAGAGAGAGAAGGGAATGTGAAGTTTGGGCCAGGAATGGGCCTGTACGGTTGTTATAAACGTTTTTGTGGTAAACGGAACGGCGTAGAGTGGGGTTTAGATAACGGCGTTATTTTTTATGGGAACGCCCGTTAATCCGGCGTAATTGGTGACGTAGGCGAGCACGCGAAAGAAAGAGTGTGCTAGAGCATTCACATTAGATCATGCAAAAGTTCCTATCTATTCTCAATGTAATGTCTGTTTAGAATCCGTTTATTTTGTTAAATTTGAAAAAAATTTGTTAAAGTACTGTAGATAAAAATAAAAGTTAGTTGAGGTAGTATAGTGGACTCATTAATAATATCAAAAAATGCAGTAAAAACTACGAATAGTAACAAAAATAAACTAATAATAAAATAAGTTGACAAATATAATATTTGTCAAATGAACTAGTAATACGTACATATTTTTCAAAATAATTCACATTAAATTATTTATTTTAAACTATATTTTGTTAAAATATTTCTTCTTAATTTTTTAATTATTTCTATTTCTTTACAAATAATAGTTATCATCACTTTTTTTTTTTAATTATTTATTTTATATTATATTTTATTAAAATATTAATTATTTTTCTTTATATGCAGTTAACAACCATCGTCCACTTTTTTTCTTTCATCGTCAACATGCATCAAAATAAAAAATTTAAAAAAAATGAATAGTACCATCTTTCATTTCAGAATACATTAAAAAAAATTGCAATCTAAATATTTCCAATATACCAATTATTCTTTTTTAATTTTTAGTACTGTACCAAGTGCTCTAAATAGTAACGGAAATGGAGGGTGGTGAGCTGGCAAACGGAGTTAAGGGTGGAACTGTTAAGACTGTACTGGCGCACAGAAGAGTGTACGTTCTTGACTTGCTGGCAATGCTTTTTAAGTGTCTTTTGGCTTTTCCATGTATTAAATAAATAATTAATTGACTTTATTTATAAAGTTTTTTTTTTTTTTTTTGCTTAGGCAAAAGATTCATTTATTAAAGTAAAATTAAATTAGGAAAATTCTTAGTTGAATATAGGTCAAATCCTCCACACTTGGCTAGACATCATTTTTTTTCTTAGCTTAATCATTAAACATCATTTTCTTAAAATTTTATTTGCTCATCAATAATTTAAACTAATCAATGACTCATACAATGCATGGAACGTTTAACAAATTGTGTTTTTTTTTTTTCTCTTTGTTTTTGTATAAATAAGAAATTTGATAATTATTAAAACTATTAATAAAAAATTATTATGATTATGTTTGTATATAATACAATCAATTTTACCATTTAAAGAAAGAGTAATTATAAAAATACAAACTTTTTTACAAACGGCTTATGTGGTAAGTAACTATTAGTATAAAAAAAATGATGTTAATGGTGGGTATAGATGAAATATAGTAAAATAGTTTGTGTTTGTAAAAATATTGTAAAATAGTCTGTATTTGTAACATTGCTCTTATGTGGTGTTTGGTTCAGGGTAATATTTTAGAATTCTCAGGAATGTTTGAAAATTCTCATGTTTAGTTATAAATCACGCTAGGGAATCAGATATCAGGAGAATCTAAATTCCCCCCTTAAACCCCTCTCAATAGGAATGTGGATTTCCTTTAAAAACAGGTAGAAATCTAGATTGTCAAGCTTAAAAGCAATTGTATTTTTTATAAATTGACAATTTTAACATTTTTTCCTTATTATTTAAGTAATTAAGATAAAATTTAAAACAAATTATTATGGATTAAACTCTTTTAAAAATTATTATTAAGAATAAAAGCATTTGATAATTTAAATAGTTATTTTTGTATTGTATCTGTCATTTTGAAATGTTAGACTATTATTTCAATGAATTTGTCATAATTAATAGTTTACATTTGGTTTTTCATTATTTATTTAGAGAAAGATTTTTTTTTAAAGGGCCTAGTAGTTCACATTCAAATCTAAGGATAGAATAAGAAAAATAAATAATTCATTTAAAATTCCTAGGAATAAAACAAACATTATTATTTCACATTCTTATGAATCTCAAGAGATTCCCAATAAAATCAAACGTAAAAATAGCTACATTTCTAGGAATCTGGGTGTCAAGTGTAATATAGATTCTCTCGTACCAAACGTCCCATTAAAGAAAAATATGGTATGTCAAGATTTTAACAAAGGGTTTATATATAGAATAATGACATGTAAAATTGTGAGACTTCAAAAATTTATGTGACAAAATTCCTAAAGTTAGTCAAAAGTCAAATGTCGATGACGATAAATCATTGTGTTAACTTCAACATTGGCCCTTCTAGGTATACCGGTCAATCTGAACTTCATCAAACTCCGCAAAAAGAGTTTTTTTCTTTTTTCTTTTTTCTTGAGAATAAAGAGTTTAGGGTTCTTTTGTGTGTATGGTTGCTACTTTGCTTCAATTACTTGATACTTAGCAATGGTTTGTCTCACTAGTAGTTGAATATCACCCTTATTAACGTTAATATAGATGGATTGTGTGCTTCGCATTTGGGCAGGCAAGAGAAATAGATGAGCAAAAGGTGTCATGGCATGGAGTAAGGAATAGCCTGAATCTCATGTAGGACAACTAGTTGTACCTTGAGGTGCTACTAAGGAACTGGGAAACATTCTTGAGCACATGATAGGCAATTGAGAGATATTATAGATAAGTACCAAAACAATACTAATTAATTCTTACTTAAATAATAATTATGAGTAAAATTATAAAAAACTTATGAAAATTTGTTTTTCATGTTCGAAAAAAGTTGAGTTGTGTCAAACATTTGGAAATGCAGAAAATACCAGAAAATGTTTTATATTGAAACAAATATAAACATTTCTTTAACCGTTTATAAGCATTTGAATCTTCAATTACGTGAATTTCAATTAGTTCAACTGATAAAATTAAAAATTATTAATTAATATGTATTAAAAAATATGGTGAATATTTATTTTTTTTTTTATTAATTGAGTATAAAATAGGTAATCCTCCTCTCACCTACTAGTAAATTCTTAAATATTTGGTATGGGGAATAATTTTATGATAACAATTAAGTTTGCCTACAATATTGTAGTTAAAGCTACTTAGGAGGATATATTTATGCTCTTGTTTGTTGGCCAAATTTTGATAAAGACAATCCATAGCCAAACTCAATGCAACTTGACAAAAGGAAGCTGTTGTGGGGACTTTTCCTACTTTCATGTCATATCTCCCATTTAATTGATATGGATGTACAATCTTTTCGACTTTCCTATTGCCCTTCCCTTCCAACACCTGTTCACCACCTAACTTTAATGAAGCCAATGAATGGAGAATTATTGAATATTTTAAGAGTACTATAAATACATACTCTCCTCTTCCATATGAATTGTGACTTTCACCATAAATTTAATTAGTAGAACCTACGATTATGTGAGACAAAGGAGTACGCATTTATGATACTTCGAGAGTATTCAATAATTACTCATCAATAAAGAGTATATATTGCTTTCTTGGCATTTGTTATTAAGAGTTTTCTTTTTCCTTTTTTTTTTTTTTCACACCAATTCATTGAGTGTTCTTTTTTTTCTTTTTTCTTTTTTTGTATGTAAAACGGGAGACTTATAAGTCACAACCATTACCATGGGTAGGTCAAAGGTTCAAATATCCAGGGAGATTGAAGAAAGGGTAGCCAAAAAAATTATGGGATGGAAAGAAAGATTGATATCCATGGGATAGAGAGGTATTAATCAAAGCAGTGACTCCAGAATTCCAACATATGTAATCAGTGCTTCAGACTCCCGACTATTTCAACCTATGTAATGAGATAGAAGCCATGACATAAAGATTTGGCTGGGGGCAATTGTCAATTTGTCATAGACACAAAAAGGTTGAAAAAGTTGGATAGAATATTAGCTAGCTAGTAGCTTCCCAATATAGGTGCTTAAACTTCAACACTTCAATTGTTAGAAAGCAACTCCTTGCAAAATAAAACCAGAATTTTATAATAAGAAGGACAAGAGATGTTACACGTCATATAATTGTAAACCAATAATAAATCAATTTGTATTCCAAAATAATAATAATAATAATATAATAATAGTAAGTCAATTTGTAGACTGAGAAATGCCACTAGACCAAGTCCTTCTCTTAGTACCTAATTTTTCATGACAGCTAGCAAAGTAGCCTATGTACATAATTCTCTCTTTAAAACTTGGTATTAGGAATACGAAACCAATGCAACCTCATAAATATTAATTTCGAGAATAGTTTATAAACTTATACTCTAATTAATTCCTATACCAATTTAGCACCTTCAACTTATATAAAAATATACTAAATAAGTGTTAGATTAAAAAAGGACACTATTTTCTAGATCTATCAATATGATATTGTAATGCATAAATATTGTAACCTTTTTTGATAATCAGCATAAATATTGTGTCTATCTCAATATGTAGATTGAGATTGATTGTACATTTTTGGAAGAGCGAAAAAGTTGGAACATAGAAGAAAGTGTGAAAGGAAAGTAAAGATAGAAAAGTGAGAAAAGAGAAAAGATTGTTTACCACTATACGTCTAATAACACAGGGCTTGTCCTTTGAGATCATCTCAAAATGGGAGGGGAAAAAGACAACAAAAATGTTATGTTTAAGTGGGATAATAATTTCCTCAAAAAAAAAAAAGTGGTATAATAATTGCACTCTTCTAATTTATCAAAAATAATTTCAAGCAAACTAGCAAAGATATTAATAAAAATTTAATGGAAGATGCTTTTATATCTTTCCACTTTTCATTATTTCTATCAAATATTTAAAATTGAAAATGACATCTATTCTTTCCTTTCTTTTCTTTATTCTTCCTCTCACTTTTTTCATTCTCCTACCAAATAAAGCAAGAAGATCCATGAACCTACTTTCTCTCTTTCTCTCTCTCTCTTTTAACAACTCTCTTCTTTTCTTGATTCTCTATATATATATATAATTTCCTCACAAATCTCCCTTGCTGCAAATGCTGGAAAAATGTATACAGTTCCAGCCACATGAATTTTCTATCAATCTCTCTCTCTCTCTCTCTCTCTCTCTCGCTCTCTCTCACACACACACACGCATATATATATATATATATATTATACTCACAAATCTCCCTTGCTGCAAATGCTGAAAAATGTATCCAGTTCCAGCCACATAATATTCTATCAATCTCTCACAGTCTCACTAATTATTCACGTCTTTTTTTTTTCTTTTTCTTTTTTCTTTTTCTTTTTATGGTTAATTCAAATCTTAAGACAAATATTATCCTCCAAAAGCATGTGGCATTTGTTGCACTTTATCTAGAGGGGAGGAAAAAGATTCAGGAGTGACAATGACCTTGGTGTGCATTTTTCACATTCGTTTTTACAAGTGTCGAGCTTGGCAAGTGACTCACGTTACTTCCTCACCAAGGGTCCATGATCCATGAAAGATTAGAGGTAACAATCAATTCAATTAAAAGAGAGATGATTACACAAAGAAAAAAAAAAAAGATATGAAAGTACATGGTGTGATGGTTTAGGCTTACAAATCCTATACTTAACCAAAAGTAAGTAAACATATTAAACGTTAAGATTATATAGATAGAATCTAAATGGAAATCATTTCGAATAAAAAAAGGGATTGGCTTGGATTGGTCCTTTTTAAGTATATATTTGGTCCCTTAAAAAATAAGTATATATTTGTTGAAGCTTAAAATATGCTAATTTGGTTTTATTGAATTATTAGGTACAGTTTTTTTACAGTATCACTATTCATTTTTTATCACTTATTAAGTTGCACATGAATCTTACTTTAAAAAATAAGCTAAATAAACTACAAAATTAAGCCATACAAAATGAACACTAAAACAGAACAAGAATGTTATTAGAGAGCATATTGACCTCAAAGAGTGGTGGGGATAAAAATCTATCATTTAATCATATATTACAACTCTATGCATTAGTACATTCCTGCCTCTCTCTCTTTTTTGGACACATTTCATTTATCCTCTTCCATCTCCCTCTTTTTTTAACATATCATTAAATTAAATACTATAAAGTATAGATACCACAACAACAATGGACATTGCTTCTTTGTTTATGTAGTTGGGATTGCATTGAGTTCTTGTTGATGGTCTTAGGTTTTGGTTAGTTTTATTACTCATCTAGATAGGGGGCCACCAAAGGCTATATGTCTTTTGTCCAAAACTCATCTGTAGTGAACTTGGCACAACTTTTTTTCTTTTCATTTTATCAATTATTTACTTGTGTACAACATTTTAAAATCTCACTTTTTTTTTTTTTAGGTATAACTGTAATTTTGCTAATTTTCAGCCAAAAAAAAAAATTGCCATCCAAACTGCAAGACTTGCAATAACAAGTTTATAAGCTCTAAATCATAATCAATAGTATAGATTAATGTAACATAAGGAACTCAATTTTTAGTTTGCCAAAATCCAAGAAACTTATAAAGAGATAATCAAGCAAAAGAATCTGGCTTATGAGCACAAGGCAGGACACATGACAACAATTACAGGAGCTCCAATCATGGTTACACTATAAATTATAATTGTGAAGTCAATAATACTAAGTCCACCCCTGATAAAATTGTTAGATTCTGTCTGCCACGCCATAACAATGCTTTACATTTTTCTAAAATGGTAGTCCCTCGACAAATTTTGATGACAGTCTAGTTCATGCCTCCACTAAAGTGTACAGATTAAAGAGAAATATTGAGGCACACTACAATAAATTTTAGACACACCACTACTATATGGTTCCCACACAGGCCAACTGTTTCACAACAAGTTGCTTCATCCACCTTTGTTGGGCGGCTTTCTTTATTGTTGAGTAGTCTGGCCTTCCCAAAATCAGACCTGTGGAAAGAAGGAAAAAAAAAAAAAGTATATATTTGGTCCCTTAAAAAAAATAAGTATATATTGTTGAAGCTTAAAATAGGCTAATTTGTTTTATTGAATTATTAGGTACAGTTTTTTTACAGTATCACTATTCATTTTTATCACTTATTAAGTGCACATGAATCTTACTTTAAAAAATAAGCTAAATAAACTACAAAATTAAGCCATACAAAATGAACACTAAAACAGAACAAGAATGTTATTAGAGAGCATATTGACCTCAAAGAGTGGTGGGGATAAAAATCTATCATTTAATCATATATTACACTCTATGCATTAGTACATTCCTGCCTCTCTCTCTTTTTTGGACACATTTCATTTATCCTCTTCCATCTCCTTTTTTTTAACATCATTAAATTAAATACTATAAAGTATAGATACCACAACAACAATGGACATTGCTCTTTGTTATGTAGTTGGGATTGCATTGAGTTCTTGTTGATGGTCTTAGGTTTGGTTAGTTTATTACTCATCTAGATAGGGGGCCACCAAAGGCTATATGTCTTTTGTCCAAAACTCATCTGTAGTGAACTTGGCACAACTTTTTTTCTTTTCATTTTATCAATTATTTACTTGTGTACAACATTTTAAAATCTCACTTTTTTTTTTTTAGGTATAACTGTAATTTTGCTAATTTTCAGCCAAAAAAAAAAATTGCCATCCAAACTGCAAGACTTGCAATAACAAGTTATAAGCTCTCAAAATCATAATCAATAGGTATAGATTGAATGTAACATAAGGAAACTCAATTTTTAGTTTGCAAAATTCCAAGAAACTTATAAATGAGATAATCAAGAAAAGAATCTGGCTTATGAGCACAAGGCAGGACACATGACAACAATTACAGGAGCTCCAATCATGGTTACACTATAAATTATAATTGTGAAGTCAATAATACTAAGTCCACCCCTGATAAAATTGTTAGATTCTGTCTGCCACGCCATAACAATGCTTTACATTTTTCTAAAATGGTAGTCCCTCGACAAATTTTGATGACAGTCTAGTTCATGCCTCCACTAAAGGGTACAGATTAAAGAGAAATATTGAGGCACACTACAATAAATTTTAGACACACCACTACTATTATGGTTCCCACACAGGCCAACTTGTTTCACAAACAAGTTGCTTCATCCACCTTTGTTGGGCGGCTTTCTTTATTGTTGAGTAGTCTGGCCTTCCCAAAATCATGACCTGTGGAAAGAAGGAAAAAAAATAAAAATCATTTACCAGGAAAAAATCTATACTGACAAAGGGTGATACCTAGGTCCAATTCTTTAGGTATTTAACTTAGGTTCTCCAATTATAGTCAAATATAGCTACGTTGAATTAAATTGTGCTTCAAAAAATTAATGCTGTTTGCGTTGCATTGGTCAATACAGCCATATGTTGAATTTAATTGGAGAACTTCAAGTACAACACCTAATGAACTGCATCTAAATTGGTCACCATGTGCCACTGATTTTTTGTCCTGATCTTCCAAGCAGTAGACCAGATAACAGAGCTCACTCAAAATCCTGACCCCCCCCCCCCCCCCCCCAAAAAAAAAAAAAAAAAGATTCTCTCAAGCAGCATGTGAAGAGATGTGCCCTTATTGATTGACACCTCCTGCTGTGAGGCTCCACCTTCTAGTTCTGTTTTTGGCGGTATTTATGAGAAACATGTCTAAAACTAAGAGGACTTATCAAGAAATATCTAAACCAAGATGCTCATTAAGTAGCAAAATGTGGGAATAAAGAAGGAAACCTTTAGATGAGAAAGCATATATTTTCATAACAAAAATGAAATCATACCACGTTTCTTCACATAACATCTGATAAATATCCTTTGGAAATAAGTTTAATCATATCGTGTCTGAGTATCTTTAGTGGCTCTTACTGCAACTGGCCATCAGAAAATTAATCCCACATTGAGAACTAATTAGCCTTGTTTGAGAGGAGAGAATGAAATGGAATAGAAAAGAATGAAAATAATAATTTTAGAATATTTTTCCTTTCCCTTGTTTGGGAGTTTAATGAAGGGAATGGAAAGTTCATTCCTTTGTTTGGGAGTTTAAGTAGGAAGGAATGGAATGGGTAGGAGAAAACACTCATTCCTCTCTATTCCCTTAAACCCTCAAATTTTCATTCTCTCCGAAATTGGGAGGAATGAAAGAGAATGAAATTAGATTTAATGATTTTTTTACTAAAACTTTCAAAATACTCCTATATATTCAACCCTTTATTTTAAAATAGGAATCTAATAGTAATATTGTCATAAAATGATTCTATTCCATTCCCTCCATGTTGCTCCCAAACAAGATTACTTACATTCCATTCATTTTCATTTTTTCCATTCCTTTATTTTAAAACATCCAATCAAGGTTACTTAATTTCGTTCCATTTCATTCTTTTCCATTCATTTCCCTTGTTTATATACATTCTATTCCATTCCTTTTCATTTCCTTATGAACTCCCAAACGGAGCCTAAAACACTAGCTCATCATCCATGGCATTTTTATGACCGAAAGCAATTTTTTTAGTTCATTGCTCACAAAATGATTGCTGTGTTTTAGGCTTTCTTAGTGCAACATATTCTGTTAGAAGTTAATCGATTAGGAGCAAATGGTAATAATGTGAAGTGGAGCCTGGAATAAGAGAAAAGTTAGACCCAAAGAACACAGAACAAGATAACTGATTACATTTTTACGGTCTGTCAAGATGAATTATAGTTTGTCAATAACAAAATTCATGTCTCCAAATTGAATTATCCAAACATTTCAATAACTTAGCATACCAATATCAAAGAAATGGGAGGAAACAAGATTATACATGGGAGTCTCCCAATGGTGCATACAGGTTGAGGCTGTATACCAAAGGTTCCCTACAAATACAGTACTCCTGCTAATTCAAATGATTAACGTACGGACAAACATTACTAGTTGTTTGCTCTGATATGACTACAAACAAGTTGTAGTTTCCTTCTGAAGTTGCTCTAAAAGTTAAAAGAACCAGAAAAAAGAAAACCTTTTGATAAATGATTATTTTTGGTAGGACCCTTGAATTCTAACCGTTCTTTTATTCCACAGAATATAACAAAGGTGATGGGACCAAAACCTCATTATACATTTTTTCTCCACAGTCCACATCAACCAAGATATCCAGATCCTTACGTATGTGGGACCCCTAAGGCTTCAAATATCAAAGAAATTAAAGGACTACACACACACACATTTATTGAAAAAAAAAATGGACTTACACTGAATGCAATGCAACTCATGTTGGCATAACAAGACCGGCTCAGAACGTTGATCTAATGTCTTACTCCTTGTCTATATGCTTCAAAACCCAGCATCAACACATCAAAGAGTTAAACCTTCCATGTCATCAACCCCAGGGTAATTCCAATGATGTCCAAGCATGAAGCGCAGTGTATATCACCTAAACAGAACAGAAAATGTATAATTGGTTAAAAAAATAAATGAGGAAAAAATTAGAAAGAACAAAATTGAAGGACACAACATATTCGAATCACATCTGATGCATCAAGATTCCATCTTGGATTTATAACCTCAAGCGGAATTGGCAACATTGACAGGAAGGGGGAGAAAAGGAGGTAAAATTAAAAAAAAATTAGGTGCAGCTATACTAAAGTAAGTAGTCAGTGTACCTTGGTACAAGATTGAAATGAAAGCATTGGATGCATGCCCAGGAATTGAGAAGGAAGGACACTTTCAGAGGCTCCCTGAAACAGTGGCATGACTTTTCAAATTGGAAGCGGACAAGTGACTAGTTGAGTATCTGACAGGTGGCTAGCTGACATGCCCAGAAGGCCGTCACCATCGTTTGGGTTCATGGTCGAACTGCATCATGGCTGCTGTGGTGTTGTGGTGGTTTTTTTGTTGGGTTTGCAATCTGGACATTAATCAATCTTTATGCTTCCCGGTAGCTAGTGCTTGCTATCTAAGAATTGTTCCATGGGTCTCATTGGAAATGTTTGATGCTTCTTGGGGTTTCTTTGGCAACCATGAGGTCACCAGATGAATTGCCAAGTAGAAGATCAGATACCAAGATATCCTCTTGTTATTGTTCCTGAAAGCCCATCTCTCAGTCAAATTCAAAAAAGAACGACGAGGAATAAAAACCATATATATTCGTTATTCTTTCTGTTTTTCAGACGAGGTCTGTGTCCCTTCCAAGGCCCCTTCAAAGCACCTCCATATGAACCACAAGATAAGGGACATTATTTTTAAAAAGTAGCAGTTCATGAGTACCACAACTGCCATCATAAAGGAAGTCCAATGCCAGTCTCATCTGCCAGAAGTCCAGAAGAAGGGATTTATGTTTTGTGCACACAATCAAATTAAATTGTTTTCCTACTTATTTTTGGCTTCCTTCTATTTTTCCTCAATGAACTTATTTTTTCCATGGCAATTATCAATCCCTCATTTAATTGTTGGGTGCTTCCACCCCATCCCAAGATATCCATCCCCTTTCCTGCAAGTCCCTCAAGAGCATTTCACCCTTGACAATATTATTTTCTGCTGAAATGGCTTCAATGAGAACAGCATAGGTGGTGGTGTTGGGCCAGAGACCTTTTTGTTTCATCTCTTCATAAAATTCAAATGCAACCACACCATCACCATTAGCACAAAGACCTGAAATGAGAACATTATAAGCAGCAACATCAAGCTTCAGACCGCAATGTTCCATAATGCCCTTCAACTTTAGAGCCTGCTTAAGGTTAGCATCCTTGCACAAAATGTGCATCAAAGAAGTAAAAGTTGCAGTAGTTGGAATGAGTCGCATCTGAAGCATGCAATTAAAAACCAGCATGGCTTCTTCAATTTTCCCACCTCGTGCAAGCCCTCTAACCATAGCACTCTCAGCAACATCACGGGAATGATACCCAGTGCTTCCATCTCATCTTTCAGCTTGAATGCTCCTTGTATATCTCCCACTCTACACATACCATTGATTAGAGTGATATATTGTGTACACTTTGGAATGAAACCCTTTTCCAACATGTCATGCAAAAGAATATGGGATTCCCGGAAAGATGAAGTTCTAACCAGTCCATTTAAGATGGCATTTTGGGTATTTACATCTGAATATACACCAAAAAAATTCATAATAGTAACCAGATCAAAGGCCTTTGACATCTCCCCAGTTGCACAACACTTGGCAATAAGCATGTTAAATGTAAACTGATCAGCTATAACACCTTCCATTGTCATTTTTTTCAGCATTTTGATACCAACGTCCAACATACCAGATTCACAAAGTCCAAGAATAAGAGAATGCCAAGTTAATTTGTCAGGCGGAAAACCTGTCCTCATCATAATACCGAACAACCTAGAGCATGCTGCTAAAATCCGTTTCTTTGAATATCCATGCAAGAGAATATTATATGTAGCCAAGCTAGGACACAAACTTTTGCTCCTCATAGTAGAAAAAAGATTATTTGCCTGCACCAGTTTCCCCATCCTTGAGTATCCATCTAAAATTGCATTATGTGCAACAGTGTCAGGGTTCAGGCCTTTGTTCTCCATCTCTTCATAAAGATACAATGCTGCCTTTGATTGCCCGACCTTAAAAAGGCCATCAACCAAACAGGTATATGATACCATATTTGGTGATAAAGTTTCTTTTTCCATCAACTTCCCCAACAACAAGATAGCAGCAACCAATTTTCCTTTCCTGCAAAACCCAGAAAGAAGAATATTGTACGTATAACTATCAGGCAGCACGCCATTCTGGACCATCTCATCAAGAAGGACCACTGCCTCCTGCAAATTCCCCAATTTACATGTCTCAGAAAGTATTGTATTGTAGAGAACAGTATCTACAGCAGAAGGAATGTGGTAGAGTTTATTCAAAAATTTCTTTGCCTCCCCCAGATTTCCCCCCTTGCATAGTCCTTTCAGTAAACTCCCATATGTAAAAGGACTTGGGTGATGACCTAATCTATTCATTTCATCAAAAACCATCAAATAGAAAGTTTCTACAGCATCTCTAACCATCCTTTCTCTAATATAAACCCTAATTAGAAGGTCAAAAACTGCAGGATTTGAATTACAAAGATGGTAAGTGTCCATAACAGCACCAAAAACTGAATTAGTCCCATACCCATTAGTGATAAGTGCCTCAAAATTGATTGGCAGAGTCATACATTCTAGCTCTAACAAGTACATGGGTTGTAATGCAAAGTATATGGGTAAGATGATTGAGTTCCAAACCAGGTTGCTTGATAACCCAGTTGAGGAATTTCAAGGCCAGCCTCCCATGAACTGGTCTAAGTGAAACCAACCTATATTCCATGTGGTTCAGTGACTCCCAACGGTCTATAGTGAGAAGCGTGTATATGCTCTTCTCCATTTCTGCACCTATTGGTCCCAAAATCCAAAATTTTAAAATAAATAAAAGCGCATATATATGTATATATATTCAAACTCAGAGGCAAACACACATGAGGAGAGAGGCATACCAGCGGTATGTATGTTCTGCAGAGCTTCATTTAGGCTACGAGAATTGCATGTATTCCTTTCTCTGGCAAAACTAGAGAACCCCATGTGAGAAAAGGCTCTAAATTTTGATACTCGGTGTGAAATCAGAGAAATTTTGGCTGATAGAGAACTAAAACACATTACTGTAGGTTCAGCAGAGCTTTGTTTTGGCTGCTAGAAGTGTGTATATTGTTTTCTTTGGTAAAACTAGAGACACCCATGTGAGAAAAGGGTCTAAAGTTTAAAACTTTGTGGGAAACTTATAGGCATCACTGGCTCTTCCTAATCATATTAATAGCCACTACTGTGTGAGCAGCGGAGCTGTGTTTTTTGCAGCTAGAAGTGTGTATATTGGTAAAAGTAGAAACACCCATATGAGAAAAGGGTCTAAAGTTTCATGCTTTGTGGGGAAACTAGAGAGGTTGTGGCTGACGAAGAACTGGGCTTCTCCTCAACATCGCTGTTGCTCTGGACTCATGGGGATTATGAAAATGTAAGAATTTCATCGTAACCTTATTTGGGCCTACGTAATGGGTATCCATAAATAAACATATTTTTACACAAACTTATACCACAATTAAATCCCAAGTCTATAAGCACATTCTACAAAATAAAAAAGTTTATAAACACATTATTCTTAAAAAATCTATTCTTATAAACATATTTTTAGACATATATACATATAAAAATATCATATTATATATAATTAAATCGATTATCATGTTGACGAGTTGTTCAAGAACACATTATTATGTTTGAGCTTAACTCATTTAATAATCGAGCTTAAACTTAGGCTCGAGCTTGAATTTTTTAAGTCAAATTTAAGCTTACCTGTGATTTGATCAAAATTTAAGTTACTTACTTGTGGTTTGAAATCCCATGATGCAAGTGTTCCATTGGATTATTTTTTATCTTATTTGATATTGTATTTTTATGTTTTTTGTGTTTTTAGAGGGAGAGACATAAAAGTAAAGTAAAATTACATATTTAGTCATGTTTTTAATATTAGTGAATTTTAACTGAGTTAACCTCAAGTGGATAAAGATTCAAATTTCAAGTTGTAATTTTCCCTATTTATTAAACAAACAAATATAAACAAACTCTTTTTTTTTTTTTTTTTTAGCTGAGCATGAGCTACTCTTATGCAGTTTGGTTCATTTACAATTACATGCCCAAGATCAATCCCACTAGTTTCTATTTTTTAAAAAAAAATCGTCTATATAATTGGAATGAGGTTATTACACCTATGGTACGAGAAAAAGGTCTAAAAGTGATGAAGAATTCAATCACCGGCTCTTCCTCAAATATTTTTTCAAATATTCTCATTTGTTCAAAAATTGAGGTTACAGTATTTGTAAATGTCTAATAACTCTATTTTACACCCTCCCAAACAAAACCAACTAGTTCTCAAAATTAAATTAATTGAACCAAACAAATTATTATAAAAATTATATGAGAGTTAACTTTGGCAATCTCATTAACCATACAACAGATAATAAGGCTGTCAATAATGTCGTTCTGACTTCCACTGCCACCACACACATCATGAAAGATGACTGACAGCTAAACATTTAGTTTTTAAAAAAAAAAAAAATTGAATCTATCAGAAATTATTAGTAATTGGGGTGATTCATTGCAAATAAATTATGGGGAACATTACTTGATTTATAGTCTAGTGTGGAGATCAAACTTGACCCTTTTTGTTCAGAAGTAAAATGCAATTAACCAAAAAAAAAAAAGTTTATATTATAACATGTAGTGTGTCTGCTTCCACATACCTACAAAAACCTTCTTTAGATCTTTGTATATTGAAATATGTGAGTTCACAAATAATGGATTCTCCTGATTAGATTTTGTTTTCTTACTTGAGTACTTTATTTTTTATTCTGAAAATTTGGTTCGCATAGGAGTTTAGTCCACAAAATCTAAATTTTGGTATACATTCAATTTTAATTCATTCAATTTTAGTCCACAAGCATCAATTTCATGATTCTGTCCATTTATTACTAAATTCATTCTAGTCCAATTTCCACATGTGCAATTTCTTTATCAATGGATACAAGGAAGAATGAAATTGATTCCATGTAAAATTTTTAGTAAAAAATTATAACTTCTGAAATTTGGAAAATAAAATATATTTTGAACCCAATAATAGGTACAGATGCTTCTTCTTCATCTTTTTTTTTTTTTTTTTGGCAATCAATATAATATGGAAGGTCATAAATGTTTTTGTTAGAAATTTGAGATACAAGGCTGTTAGCATAAATCAGTTGAGATACAAGGCTGTTAGCACAAGTTCTAACGTTAATAAAACCGCTTTTGGCATAGATGTTGTGTGCCAGTGTTTACCATGAACTTCATATTATCATTCTTCTTGTTTTACATCAATTAATACAATTCGATCAGTTTGAGGATGGATATCTTCATGATCAGTTTGAGAAAATAAGTGTTCAGGGATTTTTCTGACTGGGGTTACAACCTCGTGAGCCATCTGGATATAAAATAAACATGTCTTGGAGGGCCTAATGCTGAGTCAATCTTGCATCCAAGTATGATTCTGAAATGCTGAGTCAATCTCTTGAAGTAGAGATTATTAGTTCAGACTTCAGAGGAGGCTGCAATGGTTACTCAGCCAGCTACTTGGTTGTCTGATATCAAATGGGAACTTATACTGATAGTAGCAAAGAGATTTAGCAGAACAATTTCTTGGGGTCAAAGGCTATATACTGCTTTTGTTGAAAGGAATAAAGATGAAGATTCGTTCTCCTCTAGTAGTTGTCATTTTCTTTTTTCTTTTTTTAGCGTCTTCTTTGTTTCAAAATCTCACCGATAGCACAGACACTCTTCACGTGCTTAAGATACGGGATCAATACATACTCATAATTCAGTATACACTGGTGAGATGTAAAAGGGCTTTCACAAATGCAAAAGAAATTTTACTAATGTGTCTGAAGTTGAACCCCTCCATGCTATTTAGATATTTAACTTGTTAAAAAAAAACAAGTTGAGAAGATATAATTTACCATTTAAAGAAACAAAAGAAAAATATGCCTACAATTGGTGCCATAGATATACATTTCCTAGCTTATTACCAACTACTATGTAGTTACAGAAACTAATATATAAGGCAGCTAGGGATAAAGCTCAATGCTAAATAATGTAAAAATGAAACCAAGAAAAATACCTAATATGAACAATGAAATATTTATCTATTACATTTGTACACTCCCCCAGTACTCGTTTTCATGGCAAGAATCCAAAAAAACAACATTTTCCTAGCCAACTGTAACTGAGGAGCCCACCAATCCTTAAAAGCGTAATCATCATCTGTTGAATATATAGGTTGATAGAAGCACCGAATGCCAGCCTCAATAGAACAAAACTGCTTGAAACAAAAATGCTTTCAAGAAACTTTTCGCGGTCCAAGTCCTACTTTTTTAATGAAGTCTTTGATCTCCTTAACTTTTTTATTCTTGTCGACTTGGGCCAGTAAGCCTTTTATCTGGCACCACAGCGGAGATGGCATTAAAAGAAAAGGTTTAGCAACAATTATACAACATTTAATATGGACCAGTGACACAGACAGACATGCACACCCATACATGAAAGAAACTAGCATTTTCAAAGACTTTGTTGTCAAACAGAACTAGAAGTAAAGAAAACATAGTTCTTATGGGAATGGCTTCGTTTCTCAAGAAATCTAATAACCCTCCCACCCTAACACTCAATTATTTTCTAGATCTAATCAAGCCCAAAATATGTTGAAAATAAAATATTCTTGCCTGTCGGGGCGAAAAAGGTTTCTTGCATGGATATATTCCCTATGACCACAAATGTCCAATACTAAAAGAGCTATAGGAATACTATAGAAAACATGCCTTGCTTATTATACCAAAAATGACTTTTTTGATAAATAAAACATAAGTAGAGCAGAGGATCAATAAGAAATTCTATACAATAAATAAAATGAAAAAGATAACTGACATGTAATGGCAACTCTAAAGGTAGATTGCTGGCATTGCTGGGCCACAATATCACATTAAACTCAGGTCAACCAAAGCCAAACCCTTCACTGGCTTCGTGGATAGCAAGCAGCAAACGTTCTTGAAGCTGTTCCTTGGAGGTATACTCAGGAAGGTCAAGTTGATTAAAGCTGAAGCATTTTGGGGGGTGGGGAGTGAATGGTTAGTTTAAGTCCTAAAAGCAGAAAATTTAATTCTACGCAACCATCTGGCTGAAAAATAAAATAAAATGAATGGTGCACATATATCTTAATACAGACCATGTGTGAGCTGAGGGCAATCGGTCAGGAGCTCCATAAGCCTTATGAATCTGAAACCGTTGAGGACCAGATATACCTTGCAAAGCTTTAAAACCCTCCAAAGGAACCTGAGAAGTCAAAAATAAATAATGGCTTCATGTCAAAACATATAATTCAACCTACCACCAAAAATAATGTAGATACATGAGCTACTCTAGTTAAACAAAAACCCCAAACCAGCTTAAACCCTTGCCCCAACTAATTGATTCAGATAACCAACTCTTTTATTAAAACCCATGCATCCACATAAAGCATTTTAGATAAAGAAGCAGAATACATCATGACCAGCAGCAAGACATCTGCTTTCCTATACCCTAACCACTACTTCCATGCCAAAATGTAACATTTCAGATGAGGAAACAGCCATAGTAACATGCATTACCCCAAAAAGATAAAATAAACTAATATATAATTAACTAAAATAATCAAACTTCTGCCTGTGCCATTTTCCACAAGAAAGTAAGATCAACATCAGAAAAACAGCAGCAAAACAAAACATTGGATGAAGACTGGCAAAGGACACATAGCAAGCATAACATAATTTGTGCAAAAGAGTCTTTTGTAAAATTTAAATGGGAAACAAAAGAAGCCGGAAGAAGTGGCAGCAAGGAGGGCATAAAAGAAAATAAAAAATCTGAAAAATATACAAGTCAACTCTTATTACATTGCATATTAAATTACCATTTTATGTACACTGCACCGCATTACCTTTGATGTTCCAGTGACAAATTGTAGCAGTCTTGCCATGTCTTCCTTGTTGAAAGCAGTGACAACCTCCCAAAACCATTGGATAACACTAGATGCTGCTGTATAGCCAGTATACTCGGCATTGGCCTTCAAATCATCCACTGCAAAAGCAAAAACACCAACCGAAAAACTTGTAAATAAACCACAAGCAGAATGCAGAAATAACTGCAAAGGAAAGCCAACTTACAATCATTTCTGGAAGTCCACTTATAAGTAGCTCAAGCTCCTTATCATTAAAATAGAAATCAGATCTCGTGGTACCAATTCGTTGAAGCCTTCTAAAAGGAATTGATTTGAGGACGGATGGCATTTGTCAAGATATGTTCAGCAACAAGATCAACATACTCATGTTTTGTTTCTTCTGTAACCCTAATATTTCTTCCTCCGGGCTTAAGCTCATAATCAGTAACCTTTTCAGAGGGGGGGGGGGGGAACCAGAACAAAAATATTAGACAACTTGATAAAAACTTTAAAACTTATTTGTCATAAGAAAATCAGATCATAAGTCCTGTAAATTTTACAAAATCAGCTTGAAGAATAGCCAAATTTAATACAATTTAAGTTACAGATCATAACTTGTAAATTACATACCTCATTTTTCTCATACAGAATGAGCTTTTCCTCATCCGCATCCATGCTAAACGTCAGATCGGGAATTTCACTCACATCATTCTGAAATAGGAAAAATATAGAAAATGAGACAAAAAGCAAGACTTCATATAGAACAATAGTAAAAATTTAAATTTAAATATTTTAAAAAAAAAACATAGCAAAAAGTCATTATAACAACAAAGGTCAAAAAATATAAGAAGAAAAGACACGAGACTTTAAGTAGATGAACCCACTAACCTCCAACATCCACTTTAAATTCTTGTAGTAATCAGGATCAACTGCCTCTATATCATGGTAAGTCACCTTTACACCAAGTATGTGCTTGTAGAATGATCGAGTAAAATAAACATCCAAAAGCTGCCCATCAAACAGTGCCTTGGCAACCTGCACAAAGGATCAAAGAAAAATATAGGAACCCTTGGAAGCAGAGAAATTTTGGTACATTAATGAATGAAAAAAAATTAAATTTAAAACCAGCTCCCAAAAAAATTACCACACGGCCCACAAACTTGAAGTAGGAAAGATGTTCTGTCTGGAAGACAGAATTGGGGTTTGGTTGGAATGTAGCATTGTTTCCCACAGTAGTAAAAAGTAACGCTCCCTTGTCAAATATAACCCTTGACAGTAATTGATACCATTCTCTTGTCAGACCTCCGGCATCAATACCCTCTTCACCTTGAAATTGCACATTCAGCCGGCCCTTCAGGTCCTGAAACGGACGCATCCGTAACTGATTGTATGAGTCCTCCAAGACATAAGCCCTCCTAACACTTATCCGCAGTGGACCAGAGAGATGCTGCTCATGCTGGTGCCTAATTCTTGATCGGAAATACGCTTTCTTATTGTCAAAATCAATCAGCCTTGGTGCCTTCAGCAGCATAGAAAGTGATTTTCTCTAATAAACCTGGATTCTGTCTAATAAAAGCATTCAAAAGCCGGCGATGCCTCTCCGCAAACCTTGTAAATGTGACGGCACCATCAAGCTTCTTTTGAGATTCTACACTGCACTTAATGATGAAAGACGATGAACTCCCAGCAGATTCTTTAACTTCTCTTGCAGTTATATTGGCCTGATCTTGCTGTGTGATGGATTGGTTTGCTTGTAGCTTTTCACACAAAACAAAGAAAGCCTCAATGAAAGGCAAGAGTCTCTGGGTTCCAGGAGGAAGAGGAGATGAAGAGTTCCCCTGGACATGTTCCCCAACATTTATATTTGACAGAGTCTGAGAGAAGGAGCTTTGACCCAGCTGTGTCTCAGTTACACTTATACACTCACTCAATTCTTCCCACAAGGGGTCAAGCGCAATATTCAGCTTTTTCATAATAGCTTGTTCCTCCTGCTCCCCATCATTCTCTAGTCCTGCACCCTCATTGATGCTATGTGAAATGAGTGAGCTAAGTGCTTGTAGCACGCGTAGGATTGCTGCACCAGCCATGGAACCAGCACTCAAGCCTAGCATGTGTGTTTTGCGCAGAGTGACAAGCTCTTCAACAGCTGAACAGCCCAATCTATCGGCTAATTCAGAAAGCTCTGATGTAAAGAACTTTCGATGGGATGAAACAACCGAGGCCAACTTCTTCAAAACCTCACTGGCAAGCATATAAACTTTATCTGAAAGCCTAAATAAGTTAATGAGGAAGGTTAGTCACTCATTTAACAAAAGGAAAAGAGAAGAGGACATCAAGTGGATACATAAATAAAGTGAAACACAAATAACAAAGGGTTGACAGGACATCAAAATAAATTGTAGAGGCTACAAGGTAATAAAAATTAAGAGAACATCTAAACCATCCAGAAATAAAAATCAAAGCATAGTACCCCTCGCGGCCAAGAATGCTACACAATTGCGCAATTCTGATTGTGGCAATTGAGAAAAAGTATTATATGTATCTACGCTCTTCTTTCCATCTGAAGAGGATGAGTCAGCACCAGCACATTTATCCTCTTTCTTAGACTCTGGTTCCGATATGGGAGGATCTTTTTGGACATCAGCAGAAGCTTCATTCACTGACAAATCTGAGGCATTTGCTGTTACATGTTCAGATTGAGGCTGGTAATCTAATTTTGATGCTGCAGTATAAACAACTACTTGCAGCAGACCCATAACCTGCAGCATTTAGAGAAAAAAAAAAAAATCCATTATATAAAATCAAAGGAAGATGGACTCCAGGTTACTATACTTAAATTAATAAAAAGACTATGGAACACGCTATGTGTGTGTGTGTGTGTGTGTGTGTGTGTGTGATATATATTCAAAAGGGTAAATTGCAGACTAAGCTGTTGAAATCACTTGACCAGGAAATCAGACCAACCTGCTCAAGGTGAGCATTGCTGCGAAGAAAAAGTGGTCGATTCAAAAGCTTCAGGAACAGTATCAATGGAACATCCCCATCCAGAGAGTTTCCCAAAAGTTTTGGTGAAAGTCCTCCTTCCACAATCTTCTCTTTCCCTTTATCCTTCTTGGTTTCCATACATATTGGACTTAGAGGCTCAGGAACAAGTGAGGGATCAAAGTAGAACAACATATTAGCAACAGCAGTACGATTGGTAGCCAAATATGTCAAAATCTCAAAAATTCGACGCAAGACCAGTGGAGGGAGACCTGTTAAGGTAAAAAGTTGAGACAGCTTTAATAATTAAAAAAATGAATAAGTTAAAAACATAAGATGATAGTTCTAGTGACATCAGATGAAAGTCTTACCATCTAACAACTGCGATCGACCATACACAACATTTGATTGACAACCATAAAGCCTCTGGGTGTTAATTGTTGCCAATCCACTTACTGCACCTTCAGCCTCAGGCTTGATCATATCAAGCAAAAGACGAACTAGAGTTGCCCTTGTGACACTATGCGCACAAAGGTTTAACAGGAGTCTCTGCAAGAGGCCCTTGCCAAGGGGCTAACCCAATAAAAGAAAACAATTAGCTAGATATCACAGCACACACATATACATCTCATTGCCAGGAAAATTTTGTAATCATATTTACTCGGTCAAATTTTTAAAGAATTCCAAAAGTAATGAATTTTCTTCAAAAATTGAGATATATAAACATACTAAATCTGAAACAATTTTAAATTCTTTCTATACAAAATTTTGCATTTGGATTTGTCCAGGATAAGAATTGATATATGAAGTCCAGATCATCAGTTCAAAGTCCAACCTAATCACAACAGAAATTCATAATTCCTTCTACACATTCATTTAAGCTTTGTTAATTTGACGAACCAACCTCCAACATAGGTGCTGACACCATTTCCTTTGTATAAAAGAACTATAATTTATTTTCAATTATCACACAATCTATAACTACTACTTGCAGGTAAGCTCATAAAGATACACAAAAACCTCCCAACTAGAAATAATATTTACCCAAACAACCCAAGAATGGAACACGGCATACCTGTGCTACTCGTAGGAGCCGAACCAAAGCTTTCAATGCATTTGCATCCAAAAGTGGCTTGCCTTCAATTTCCTTCACCTTCAAGCCATCTGAAAACGCAGAAGCTGCCCTCCGGCCTATTGTAACTCCCACACCCTGTCCATCACCGTTTGTCGGTCGAAACCCAACCCATTCCTCCGATTATTCAGCCTGTGGCTGCTTCCAAAAAGACTGCGAGCCTGATAATGACTCATTGCTCGGTCCCTTAGCATTTGGGCTTCAGCAAGTAATGGAGAGGGCAAGGCAGACAGAACTGCTTCCGATGAAGTCAGAAGTACCTGAAAACAGAAGCAAAAGATAAGGGTTATTAGAATTCGATAGAAAAAGACAAATACATATCACAAGTCTATAATGAGAAGGAAAGTTGAAGATCCAAACCTCTTCACGCAAATCAGCAGGAAAAGTAGCAATGATTGAAGCATTGTCCATGTCAACTGGTTGTCCTTCAGCCTGTTGTGCAACCCTCTGAGCTCTTTGTTGGGCCAAAACTTCTGCTTGAATATCTGGAGGAAGAGCAGCTAAAAATTCGGGGTCAATATCTTCTGCCGAAGGCGGTGCATAAGTTGGAGGTTGAACAGACTGAGCTTGCTGGGAAGCTAGTACTTCTGCTCGAAGATCTTCAGGTAGTGCTTCCAAGAAGGTGGGATCAATAGCATTAGAGCCAGGCCCCTCACTACTCACACTAGTCTGCTCAGCCTGATTATTGTCCAGAGCAAGCAGTGTGTTTTGCCCTGATGATGGCTCATCTGTACCATCTTCGGATGCAGGCACAGGTTGCTCAGATTGATTTCCTTCAGCGTCAATTGTATTCATATCAACATCAACACTTGCACGAACAGAAGAAGCAGGACAATCATCTGAATTAAGCATCTGTGAACCAGAAACTGCCAGACCATGAGTACCAGCCTGATCATCTGTTCTTGAAGATCCATCACAACCTGAGCCCTGAACTGGAACATCATGGAGACTCGCATCTGCCTCAGAACCCCCATCACATTGTAGATCAGCATGAAAGTCTGTAGATGAATTGACAAACTCTGCCATTGTCCCCACCTGCACATCAGCAGCGCCATTTCCTTCAGCAATTTCCATGCTATCAGGCACATTTGGCATAGCGTTCAGTGAAAATGGTTGGATTAACATAGGTTCATGTGCCTGTAAAAGTTCGCCTGCATGTTCAAGAATGGATTCTGGATTAACTTGTTCTCCAGAAGTTACACTCTCAACAGTAGGGTTAACTTGATGTGTGATTTCATCACCATTTTCTTGAGGCTGCCCTTCACTTTGATGACTATTGGTGTTAGCACCATCCACCGCTACTACCGGACTATCATCAGATGGAGGGGCATCTGGTTGTTTCTCCGGCACTCCTGAATTTTGGGACTGCCTTTCAATAGGACTGTTCACAGGAGCAATACTGCGCAATTGAGAAATGAACTGTTCCTCTATAGCCTGTGCAATAGCAGCAGCTTGAGCAGTAGCTTGTGGCTGACCATCATCAGTCCACCGACCATCACTAGGCCCTCTTCGTCCAGGTAACTGCAAGGAGTCCATGCCTACAGAATAATCAGTCAATGGAGGGGGTGCTGCACCACCCAACCGGTCACCAAAGAGACTGCTTGGTACATTATCAAATGGAAGAACAGGAGCATCAAACATGTAGAAATGAGATACATCGAAACTCCCAGATGACAAAGCTTCTACATCTCTGGATGAATTCCCACCTGATGACCACATTGAGACCAGATCCCCCGACTGGGACGGTCTTAAAAGGAGAGGATGTTGAAAACCATTTACTTCCGCAACAGATCGCTCAAAGGAAGACCTACCTGTCTGACGACGGCGTTCAAAACCTAAAGGCCTGCGAAGACCAAAAAGGTCATCCACATTAACTCCTTCAAAAGGTTCAGCTGCAACATCAATTAGACCACCTGTAGCCCCAGGTTGACCAAGTACCTGCAAATGATCTAACCCATCAAGGGCTTCCCTCCATCTTACCTCTATGACACGATTCTCATGAAAATCATCATCCTCTTCATCAATCATCTCATCATTATAATCATCTCCCAAGCCTGTGTCATCATGGTCTTCCACATCTGTATCAGCTAAAGACATCATGCCACCACCATCTTCTGCTATATCCTCATCCTCATCCTCCCCCTCGTCATCATCCTCATCATCCTCACCATCATCACCCATGTCATCATCTTCATCACCCATATCGTCATCTGCCCTATTCTCAACATGAAAGTTCATCTCAATTTGGTCAGTGTTATGTAAAACACCGCCCTCTTCCATCTCTTCACGCATAAAATCCATCCCAATCTCCATAGGTGGATTTGTAGCCAATGTCTCCTCCACATCTATTCTCATATCTTGCTCCACAGGCTCATTAGAATTTGCATCCTGATTACCTTCACCTTGAGAAGTTCTTTGATTCTGTTGTTCATTTTCCACCACATCTCTAACTTCCTCTTGTCCAGCTGTATTCTGATTATGCTCCACAGTCTGAACAGCTGCTGGTGCATTTAACTGGTCATCAGGTCTTCCACTTAGCCCCATGGTTTTTTTCTTGTTCATTCCTTCAGATTTAAAAATTTGATCACTAGCATTAGCAGCCCTTGTTAAAATTTCCAATGCCTTAAGTATGAGATTCACAATTTTTGGGGCATCAGGATGGTCCAAATCAATCACTTGAAGAATGCCAGTCAGGCACTGAACCATTCCTCCATCTATCATGCTTTTTGCTATGTCTGGTGAGCACCCAGAACCACCAGGTAAGTTGCTGGATGACGAATTTTTTGACAAAATAGAGTACACCAAATCAACAAAAGCAAAAACCTTCTTATCTGGCAGCAATATGTTCTTAGAGGAATTGCTCTCTAAGTTTGAAAACGAGGATAAGGCTTTCACAAGTTCAATTACTACTCGTTTACGACCTTCACCAGAACGGCCACACAGAACTACAACAAACCATGAAGCCTTTTCAGACAACTTGCCTCTCCATTCATCAGGACCTGCAGATTTATCAGTAGAGAGTGGCAGCAGCCGATGTAAAATATGATGAAGTATTCCAACACCATTTCCAGGACTATCTAGAGGGTTGGATCCCCGGTGTTGACACATTTCCAGATCCCGCTTAAGAATAACCCCAACTGCATGTACATACATCAGAAGAACATCACTTAATAGCTTCAGAACAAAGGTCACCTTTGCAAGCCCCGCAGACCTTTCAGATTCAGACTCTGATTTCATTGTCTCATCAACCTTCGATTTACCCTTAACCTTGGTTGCAGGTTCATCAATGTCCATGGAATTATTTGCACCAACTTCCATGATTTTTGGAGAAGGGTATTTTAAGACTATATCAAGAAGTTGATCTATAACTTGAGTGAGATTGGCAGGGATCTTTTTGTGGCCTTTAGAGCATTTACCTGATCCATCATGTGTTTTATTTTCAGAAATCCGGACACATTCATTGGAAGATAATCCAGCCTCAACACCAGATGCCTTTGATTTGTCCTTCTCCTTCTCTTTCTCCTTTGATAACACAACAAAGTCCTACCTCCAGATGTCTCCAACTGGCAAACAGCACCAGCAGCTTTCATGAAAACCACAGGATCCCTAGAGATAACAGGAGCCATTGATGTCAAAAAAGTTCGTGCAGAAACACGCCCAGCATGCCGGTTTCCACTCAAAGTTTGTCGTATCTCCAATTCCATAGCTGTTTGCAGTGTCTGAGGATCCTCAAGGAGATGGCGGACAATAGTAGATGCAACAGTGTCATATCCAGGGAAAAAACAACTTCTTGGGAGACTAAAAAGAGCAGCCAAGCCTCCATTTTCAAGGAACTGCAAAGCTAGCGAATGTGTTTTTGTCAAGCGTGCACACAATTGCAGAACAGCCTGCATGATCATAGCAGGGACATGCAATTTTATCAAGTCACAAGCAACTAACAGCAACTTACGAGACTCTTCAGAAGTCAAATAACCAGTAGATTTCCCCAATATTTTTTCAAATGCTAAACCAGATTCTTTTTCTTGAACATCTGAAGCTGATTTTTTCTCTTGAACTGATGCAGGAACTGATAAGGAAGCATGTTCTCCAGAAGAGTCCAGCAGAGACCCTGCTGGAGTTCCATCTGTGCTCTCAGAAAAAGTTTTGGGCCTGGACTGCAGCATGTTATCCAAGATAAGAAGTAAAGAACTAATACATTTTGGGACCAAAAGCTCATTCCCTGATTCATTTCTAGCCTTAAAGTTAGTCAAAATATCTATTGCAGCGGATACAATACCATTCTCTGCAGCAATTTCTCTTGTACTTCCATCCTCAAAAAGAATTAATGCTATAATGTGTGATAATATACTCAATGCACTGGTATCCTTTGAAAAATCCAATGGGCAAAGCTTTAGCTGCTGAATAAGGTAAGATGTCACTCTTGGACGGTCTTCTCCTTTGTTCCGATTGCAAAGAGTAACAAACAAATCTGTCAATGGGAATGCCATAGTATCAATGATCTGAAACAGTTTAACTGACGCAGCAAGAATATCATCAACAGGGGGTGCCTTCGTCTGCCCATCTTCTGTCAGGACATCCATGGACTTGTCAACATTATCAACTTTAGATGTTTCTGTTGAACTTCCCAGTGACAGAGCAAGTGCCCGAGCTAATTCATCATCCTCCTGTACAGGATCATCAGCATGACTAAACAGCCATTCCATGGCCATTTCAACGCTATTTGTTTCCACTCTTCTCAGTGCTTCCTCTGCTCTAGCCCTTGTAAAACCCATTTCAACAATGGTAGCAATAGTACCTTCATCAGGTGGTGGGGGCATAAATCTCTGGTTTGTGGTACCCGCAATGCCACTACGATTTCGTTTCACATCTCCAACACCAGAGTATACATGTGTAACAAGTGAAAGAATGGAAGCAATGAATCCCAGACTACAATTGGGAAACATTGGATGGTTCCAGACAGGAAGGATCACATCAAGAACCTGAGATTGCAGCATACGAACAAAGACTTCCGGGTCCCTAGGAACTGGAAATAGCCCAATTGAAAGACCAACTGCAACCGGCTGCACAAGAAGCTGCGCTTGGGATGCAGAGCTTGGAGATAGAAGTAAAGAAGAATTAACAAAATACTCAAGCACACGGCAATAGCTCTGTAATGTATCGAGCAGCCATGTATTGTGTGACAATTTACTTCCTTCACCTGTCTTTTCATGATCAATACCTGATGTTGGCATAGAGTATGGTAGTGTCCACAACAGCTGACTAGTGGCTTCAAATGTTGTCAGTAGCTCCTTAAAGGTACCGTGAACATAAAAATTATTAACCATTGCAGTATAACAAGTACGTCGCCGGCTGTCAAATGTTAGTGATGCCATGTCCTCTACTACCTTTCCTAGATATCGACACTTTACTGAAAGCACAGCAGAAGTAGAATGCCCAGAGAAACTAAGAGCATCAAGAAATACTTTAGCTAGGCCAGTTCCAAGGGTCTTCGAAGCTGAACTCAATGACCCTGTGTCAGCTCTACGACGGTTTGGTAATGTGAATCCCTTGACAAGAGCTGTGAAGAAAGAGCGCAATGTAGAAGCCAGCTTAGTAATAATCTCTGAAGCAAGAACATCAGGACTTTTCTTTTTCAATTCCTGCGAAGAAGATGTCTCCGGTACATTAGATGGGACGTCATTATCAATGTTTAAAGCCTCCAGGTGCCGACCTGTCCTTCCCCGTATGCGTGTCAACCCATGTCGACTACGACGGTGCAAACCTTCACCAGAACGAACTACAGACAGAAACTCCCGGTCTCCAGCCCACAAGGACTGGGAACCATTCCTGACAGAAACAGGGTTCATATATCTCACCACTGGAATATTTGCATCATCATCGCTTTCTCTACCAGTAGCATTAGATGGGGCTGCCTCTGAACTCTCAGGTTCTTGATCAGCATTTTTCTTCTCATCCACCTTGGAATCATTACATAAAGAAATTTGCCAGATTATTTCCCTATATGTGCTCCCAAGATCTTTCAATACATCCGCATCTGCAGTGCCAAGCTCCGAGACCACACTAGTAGTCCCCTTCAATAAGAAATTAGATAGAGCCAGAATACCTTCAAGACTTGAAAGATATCTCAAAACCTTTGTTTGCAGTGCAGATTCAACCACAGCAAGCTGAGTGCCTCCAACTGAAGCTAAGAGTTCATTTGTTAACTTCAGATGCTCTCTCAGAAACGAACATACTGCCCGAGCAAGAGCAGCAGAATGCTGTGGCGAGAAATTCTTGAAGGCAACAGAGATACTCTGACCAACTGATGCAGAAAGAGGCATTAAAGGCAAAGTAAACAACTGCAGAACAGCTTCAATGCCCTTCTTCTCTACAAATATACGACATGTGTCAGCATTCTGAAGAATTGTTTCAAGAAGCCGACCAGTATTGGCCACGCACTCAGGGAGGAATGACTCTAAATTAACTATTGAGGAATCAGCGGATGGCTCAGTGGTCTGCTCTGAATTTTCCATCTTCAATGCTTCCCTATCATCAGAGAGGACCACGTTCCTCTCTTCACCACCATCAGTTTCCATGGGTACAGGAGTAGAAGAGCACAAAGGATCAGTGGACAAGTAAGAAGCATCAATCCCAGATCCAATTCTCAAAATGGTATTTAAGATCTCAATCAACATATCCACTCCAGGCCCCGCAATGAAGAAGCATGGCGCATTAGTTCATCTAGTCCGCTAGACAAGGAGGTATCGGTAGTAAGGGCACGCAAATACGTTCTTGAAGTAAATATTCTCACAAAGCATTTCAAAGCATTTCGATCTTTGACAGCCTGAAGGCCATTAGTGTTTAAGCACAAAGCATCCAAACATTGAGGTATGCATGCTATGGCTTCAGCAGAGCAGAGAACACCATCCATTATAGCATCCAAGAAGCAGAAGGAAGACCAGCTGCATCCAAGACAGGAAAACAAGTGGGATCTTTGTGAATCAGATCACTCATGACAGTAGCTGCAAGTGAAAACACCCACCACCAAAATCTTTTGCCCTTCTAAATATTACACATAAGCAATACGGTAACAAACTCTCCTCAGAGCCATAAATACGTGCAGTATTTCCGGGGGCATAAGTTCCAAGGGATATAGCACGCAGTAAAGCTTTCATCAGCAATCGCCGGTGATGCGAAACTAATGCTTCTGAATATAGAGGCTGCATGTCATCTAGCTCACTGGAGGTGCTTGCAACAACTTGCTTACCCTTCCCACCACTGTTAGAACTTTCACCTTGCTGTCTTGAACCATTTTCTATATGTGAAACCTCCACCTTCAAACGAAAGATGGTATCATCTAAACCACCCAAATCTCTGAACAAAGCAACAGCTGGATTACTGTAATCCAAAAATGCTTCTAGAATATGCACAGCTGTGCTTACCAAATGCAAGTGTTGTGGATTTGTATCTTTAAGGAGAGGTAGAAGCGTAGGGATGAATCCTGCTTCGCGCATGGCAGAGCAACCTGATGATGATGAGACCAAAACAGTGACAAGAGATAACAGAGCCTCAGCAAAAACCACTGACCACTTTGAGGCATCACTATGACAGAATCAATGGCCTTCTGCATGAGGCTGGACAGGATCCCACGGTGACCACCAGACGTGACGGCAGTCAAGACAGAAGGCTGGCGAGACCTATCTTGACAAAGAGCAACCAAAGAAAGCAAACATAGAATTCGAATTTTCTCAGGTACTGCATCTTCATGGCTCAATAAAGATACCAGCTCATTGACAAACTCAGGCTCAGAGTTGAAGAAAGAAACTAGGTCATCTGCATCACCGCTTGCTTGAACAAGAACTATGAAGGCATACAGACGAATGCAGGTATACTGCTGCCGAGAAGCTAAAGAGCCAAATGCCCTTGCAAACCGCAATCTTGTCAATAAAGAATATCTTAAACTGGTGGGAACTTTATATTCTGCAACTAAATTACTCAAAAGCTCTAGATCAGTCTCTAGGCGAGTATTGATGTCAGGTAAATGAATGATTTGTAAGCCTTGGGGCGAATACTCTGCAGCAGGCTGTTCAGATGACAAATCACTGGAAGCATAGAATTCAAAATGCAGCGTGCAACCCAACTCATAGGCAATTGGATCACAACTATCCTGTCCAGCAGTTGCAATTAATCCAAGTCCCTCTTCCTTTCCCCCCCAACCTTGTGCAAGAGCAAATAACTTTGAATTCAGGGAAGTATCTCTAATGGAGTACTTGCCAATTGTTTTCTTCAAAAAAGCAGCCAAGGTCTGCAGGCAAGCCTCAATGACATCCGGATCGGTGGAAGCAAGCAGTAACGAAAGATGCTGCTGCAATTTCATACAAACCAAAAGTGAAAATTTTAAGGAAAGATAAAAGAAGAAGAGAACTTCAACTGAAATTTACATGAAGCAAGACATACTAATTTACATGAATGTGACTAAAAAAGAAATTGCAAAAATATGTCTAAAACAGAAATATAAGCATACCTCATAAGAACTATAAAAGTGCTTATTTGTACAATTCTCCAAAATTATTCTTATGACACGGAGAATTTGAATTACAGCTTCTCTTGGGAAGGGAGGATCAGAGTCCAGAAAATCATCTTCAATCTGCAAATCCTTCCTCAATTTTATGTGTTTCTCAAAAATGAGTCAAAATGATTAAAAAGATCCACCCAGTGATGAAAATCCCCCTGCACCACCAAGATAAACATATATCAAACTGCATAACAGCAATCATAACATTAAAAAATGTAAGGTGGAAAAAAAATAGAGCACCTTATCAAACTCCCAAACAAAACTTTTGAGGGGTTCTTCTACATTCTCGAGTGGAACTGCAGTGACACTGTCGATGAATGATCTAATTTTTGGAGGCTGAAACAAACAACGAGAAAAAATAGTAATTTAATGTGCAGTTTTCACAACACTACTGGATAATGTATTTGTATCTCACTAAGATAAACACATCGCAAATTAGAGATCAAAAACAGATGAATTGTACAGAAAATAAATTTGTGTAGTACATACTCCTGAGCTAAACCTTGCCTAACACCTAAAATGGGTCTACAATATTAAAAGCTAAAGGCATGAAACTTCCACGGACAGAGCTCCTAAAAGGATTTTCCAATCTCAAAAGCTAATAAATTTCACTGCCAGAGGTCCTAAAAGGCTTTCCTATTATCAATTATTGAAATATATGAATGACACATTCCCTATTTATCTCTCTAATATAAGCATGAAGAACCCTACTTCTATTTTTTTTTTTAAATCCTGCTCTGTCTAACATAATTAATTTATATCTAAAACTAAAAAAAAAAAATCAAGCATCATATTTATTCTGATATAAGAAAATTTTACATTTCTACACAAATTAGGTTCTCTTGATTTCAGTTTGCACTAACACCCATTTCACCTCTTCTTTTTTTCCTATTGATATGTCATTTAGCATCCCCCCCCCCCCCCCCGCCACCCGCCCCCAACAAAGAAAAAAGAGAGTCGTTGGGTAGCAGTAGCAGATTAGCAATCAAAACATTCTCATCGATTTTTCCCACAACTTCTAATCAACCAAACAATGGATTAGTTTCTTCTTTCTTTTTTTTGCTCTCTTTTTTTGGCTTGGCAGTTTCATATTTCTTGGGACCATGTACTTACTCCATCAAATAACATTCCTACCTCCGCAACAAGCAATAATCAGAAAGTATTCAAGTGACGACAAGAAAAGACTCCTTTCAACTTAAAAAACTAAATGACCCAATAATCATGGTTATAAACATCAAAGCTCCAATGGGATTCTCATAAAGTACAAAGTTAGAAACAACTGAACCCTATGTAATCTAAACTCCCACTGAAGCAGTAAAGTCTTTCAGCTCAATAAACTGAACATTTTCAAACTCACACACCCCCCCAACAATAAATCAAACTTCAAAATAAAACAAAACAAAAAAAAATAAAAAAAGACATCAGTTTCAAAGTTCTAATATCTTTCCCGGACTTTCTCAGCAACCAAACAAGGCATGACCATAAAAAAATAAAAAATAAAACCAATAAAAGAACAAATCTTTAATCCATCCAAATCAGTCCCAGAGCATCACAAACCAATCAAATTCGCCTAAACCCCAATACAAACACACTCATTGTACTTCCAATATCACAGCAAAAACATACACAGAACTAAAAATTAAAAATTTCCCAGAAAACAAAAACAAAATTGATGCATATATATTTATATAAATAAAAACAAAAATCGAATAAAATCATATATATATATATATATATATATTGATATAAATAAGCAAAAGCACTGACCACTTCCAATGCTCTCCTTCTCTTCAACTTCATCTTGGAATCAAAAGCATTTCACGGCTCCAAAGCCTTTGTGGAAACCGATCAATTCCCCTAATAACCCGAGAATCGATCGCACAAACAGGAAAAGATGGTGAAAAAGGTAGGGTTTTGAGTTGAAGTATTCACAATGATCGGATCGAACAAATAGAAATCCGATGGAATTTGAAGAAAGAGAGCGAGAATTTTCTTGGAAATATCAAGATTGGGAATTTTAGGGTTTTTGATTAGGATCGAATAGAGAGAGAGAGAGAGAGAGAGAGAGAGAGAGAAGAGAGAGAGAGACAGAGAGAGAGAGAGAGAGAGAGTTTTGGAGAAGAACTTAAAAGAAGAGAGCTAAAGTGCTGTGTGTGTATGCATATATATATTTATATATATAGGGAGAGAAAGGAAGAGGAATAGAATGAGAAAGGAAAAACTAGAGAGAGATATATATTCGGAGAGAAGTATGAAAGAAAGAGGAAACTATATTTTAGATATTTTCTCTTTTTTTTCTTTTTCTTTTTAAGTTTTGGGGTTTTCCTTTTTTTTTTTTTTTTTGAGAAATTATAAATATTTCACAAATTTCTTTTTTCCACAATTGTTGAGTTTGTATGTTACAATTATGGTATAAATATGATTATGAGTAGGTAGAGCTCGGGTTAACATTAATTTATTATCTGACTTGAGTTGATTATGTTAGGGTCGAATGAATTCAAATTATTGATAAACGGATGGATGGGAGGATTGTAGAGTGTTTTTGTTAAGGTTAAATTGACGACTTGATCGGTCATATTTGTAAGTTGTTTTGCCAATGCTGATAATTTTAGCATCGTTGCAACTAGCTAGCATGTAAGCTAATAGGATTGACAGCATGATGATAACTAGGAAAGCAAGGTATTGGGCAAAACTCTTTAAAGAGGTAAAGTCTATTAAAATTCCATATGGGAAACTTGATACTCAATCCAATCTCATCAGGGTTTTATTAGTGTCACTACCAACAAATTGTAGATTAAAACTGTTGATTTTATGTTTTTTCAAATTAAGTTGCCCAAATAAGATGAGTTTTGTCGAGTACGAAATTGACTAGTCAGGCTTATCAGTGTATTAAAAGTTCAATCAATAGTTCACTAATATAAAAAGAGAGATGCACCAATCATAACTTATCACATTAGTGAATTGTGAAATTCTTTGTCTCTAGATTAAAAATAAATAAAATTAAAGAACCATTATTTGGGTATATGAATTATGTATTTTAGAGTTTATTTTTTTATTTAAATTATTGACTGCTAATTTGTTCATAAAGTTTTGAAAATGATTAAACAATATATATGTACCTACTAAAAAAAACTAACAGCAATAATAATGAGGTGGTCCAATTAAATATGTAAGATTCACGTCAACATTGAGTATCATGAATGGGTCATTTGACATCAAAATTAAAGGAAAAAAAAAGGAACACACAGTGTAAAACTAAACAAAAATTATAAATTAATTTGGATTCAATTTGAATTTTGTTTGTACATCAACTTTTTAAAATTAATGGTTTACCTTTGATAATAAGAATATATATATATATATATATATAACTTGAACAAATGATAAAGATGTGAGGGACTAAATTAACATGACAGTTTAAAGACATAATTGAACCATACTTCATAATTTAGTAACTAACATAATACCTTATCTTGTTTTGGTCTCTAGAATTCTTCACTTGTAACATTAGATACGAGGGCCCAAAATTAATAATATATAAAACTAGCATTTTAGGGTTATTAGCATTATAAATTTCAATGGAGCTGGATTTTCCAATGAGAACAAGGTCAATATAGAGGTGGTCGTTAGGAACAGTTTCGATTTAGTCATTGCCTCTAGCTCTCAAAAATTGCCTCAACCCTACACTTGTGAGGAAATTGAAGCTATGGCAGCGGCTAAGGCTCTGTCCTTTGCTCTAAAGCTGGGTTTTACCAAAGCTGTGCTAGAAGGAGATTCTTTGCTCCTTGTAAAGGTGTTGCGCGATGATGGTGGTTCTTTGGCCCCCCATGGGTTGCTGGTTGAAGATGTGAAGTTTTTTTTTCCCAATGTTTTGTTCAATCACTTTGTTCTGGTACAAAGAGAGAAGGTAGCTCTGTTGCTCATAATTTGGCTAGATATATTAGTAATATTCTATACTTTTCAATATAGATGGAGGATGTTCCACCTCAATTGCTTTCTGTATTTCAAGTTGATTTAACCACTCTCTCTTAATTAAAGTTTATAGTTTTCTTCTAAAAAAAAGATTTCTTGCAAGTTAAGAAACAAAAATAATGGTCTTCCCTTCAAATGATCGGTAGATTTTTGGATTTTTTATATACTGTTGGAAATTTTTTTCCATGATTTGAGGTTACAAATAATGCAAAGAAATTTTCTTCTTTTTTTTTTAAATTAAAAAATTGATTTATTTTTTTATTAAAAATAAATTATAAATTTTTTTGAAGTATGTTTTTTTTTTTTTTGAAAGAGTTTCAACCTATGGCGTCGATTAAGACACCAATCAGTTTTTGGTGTAGGCGAAGATTGAACCCAAAATCTCTTATACAACCATTAGAGACTTTACCAGCTAAGTTAACCAGAACCCACGTTTGTTTAAAAAAAAAAAAAAAAAAGGAAGTATATAAAAAAAAAAAAATACCAGCATTAGTAAAGCTCACATTAATGACCTTTACATCACTTTTTTTTTTGGTTGGAGAAATAATGACCTTTACATGCTAGTATTAATTTTTTTTGAGAAGGACATACGTACTACTATTTGGTTTAATGAAAAATAGATTTAGTTATATCAATTAATTTCTTATTCCCATAAAAAAAAATTCTTATTAATGATTCTCTGAAAAAGAAAAAAGAAATAGTCTTTACTAGAGTTGAAATCTGTGTACGTGTAACAGTTGAGTAGATGACAGATGTATCCCACTAATTAATTACGGTTTAATAGCAGTTGCATATATCTAGGTCCCTACTTATAATTATTGAGCACACCCCCATAAATAACTAGTTTTTCTTGAGTTAATAATTGTTAACAACTGACTTCTTAATGACCCAAGGTGTATTTTTTTTAAAAAAAGAAAGGTTAAAATGCAAAGTGGATCTTTTGAGTTTAACTAAAATTTATTTCAGTCTTCTAAATTTCAAAACTATTCAATTTAGACATTTTATCAAATTTCGTTAAAAAATATTGTCATTAAGTATGCAATTAGCTAATGAAAAAATAATTTTTGAAAAAGAATTCTCACATAAAAAATTTACAAAATATTTTTATTAATTTTATAGATTTTTTCATGTGAAAATATTTTTTAAGGAACAATTATTTTAACAAAATTGAACCAAAGACTTAAATAGTTAAATTAAATTAAATAAATTTGAAATTTAGAGGATTCAATTTAAAGGATTCATTTAAATTAGAGAACTTAAATGAATTTCAATCAATCTTAGAAGGTGCAATATTTATTTAAACAAAAAGCAAGTAAAACTAATTATTCATATTTCATAGTAATAAAGTGGGAAAATCTCCATGGAATCAAGAATGTTTAGAAACTCCACAAACTGTTAAGTACTTTTAGAGTTCACTTTGGTAAAACAGGCATGTGCATCAGCTTGACTTTCTTCATGACGAAGTTTTGGAGGGCTTGAGGCCCACTTCAACTTTATTCCATGGACCAATAATATTGAAAACCATAATATGCTCTTTGGACAAGACTGGAAAAAAAGAAGAAAAAAAAACATAACAAGGAATTTAATAATTTATAAAGTCTCACTGAAAATGGCAAAACCAGTGAATACAATTTGAATTTACAATACCTGTTCTACAATGGTTATTTACTATTATTAGCTCAATATATTAATGAATATTTTTTTATTTAAACCAAATTTGATCATAAACCTCTTATTTGACAATAAAAGAAAAACTTTATTACTTGGACTAAATTTACCCATTCATATAATATAGTTATTAAATGAGCTTGTATTTTTTTTTTTTAACTAAAGGATTCTATTAAATTACTCATATTATGCTTTGTTATTGTAACATGTCCCATACTGATTTAAGGAAGTATATTTGCTTTGCATGTACAACAGTGAAGTACTGAACACTAACTGTAAGTCAAAGTCTAAATCATATGGTTAGACTTTAGTACTTCACTGTCTTATTCCTTACACATTTACTAAAGTTTAAGTCAAATTAGTGAAGTATCCCATAATGATTTTCTTAAAGAATTGAAATTTTAGATAGGGCAATTGTTGTAATTTGCAAGATAATACCCCAATATATATATATATATATATAAAGCTTGAAGTTTATGAAAAAAAGAAGGCCTCCAAGGCTCCAACAAAAAATTAAATTCAAAGTTATGGTATTCAAAAATATAAGTTTTTAGTGGGTTTCAATTAATTTAATTGCTAAACTATTTTATTGTCAAATAAGGGAGCTCTGGCGAAGGGTAAACAACTCATAGAATTGTAACTTTCAAGGAAAAGGCACATTACTTCCTCTGTAAATAGGGACAACATCATTAGGCAATTTCACTAATTCTCTTCACATTTAAACAAAACTCTCTTTTGATGCGACTCATGGTCATGATTCGTGAGATTCCATCTATTTGAGACTAATGACTACATTAAACAAGTGATGACACTTTGGGTCGTACCTTGACTCTCTCAATAGGAAAGGTTCAAAAATGCATTTGAGCTACAATAAATATATTAATTTGCATGTAATTTTTACATAATATAGCAATGGGGAAATATAATTTTTATTTTGACATATTTAGAACCCATTATGAATAGCAAAAAAAGAGTCTATATATATATATATATATATATATATATATATATATATATATATTTTTTTTTTTTTTTTTTTTTTTTTTTTCCATCTTGCTTTTTTATAAAGCAACAATTAAGGTAATCAAATTACTGTTGATTGTTGCAAAGTTGTTGATTACAGCTTTAACAATGGGAAAAGAAGTTCTCATAAAACATATTTAGGATTTTCTCAACCAATCCAAAGGTTTCTTGTCACTTTGGAGAAGCAGGAGGATCCTTAAAAGAATCCTTTTCTCTTTCATCCTATAGTGAAAAGGGGGAGAGAAAGGGGTACCAAATTAAAGCAACTTATTCCTTTCTTTGGGTCCAATTCATAGTTACTCTCCATTCTTTTCTTTTTGGGGTAGGAAAATAATCTGAAGACTTGATTGGACAAGCCCTGGCCTTTAAGTTTCTTTTACAAACATATTGAGTAGGACTTGGTTATTCTGACCCTTGGATTGGAACTTTGAAAATTATATTATAATTTATAAGCCGAGAAAACTGTGGGTTTTCTTTTATGCTTTTGATGTTGCAGAATATCAGCAAAGGAATTCATTGACTTAAGGAAAAGGGAAACAATTAACCAAAAGGGAACAAGGTTGACAATTACAATTTTGCACACTAACAAAAATGGAATTTGATTATTTTTCCTGAAGCAGTGTTTTGCAATGCCATTGAAGGCAAATAGCTGAAGACACCAATAAACTAATAAATCATCAAGAATCAACATAGATAATGTTGGATATTTTATAATAAATTGATGAGGGAGATTTTACAATTTGTTCCTAACACCTTAAGAAGGCTGACGGGAGTAACGAGCCCGTCAGCTCTGGTCACTGAAACATCTTCTTTTGGTCCATGGCTCTGCCTCATATCTGACGGCATTGGGCTGAAGGGAGAAAACTAATGAGATCAAGGTTGAAGGAAGGAAGCTGATGGAATCAAGTTGAAGATTCTAAGCTGACGACCTTTTCCGAAATAGCTGCGTAGGCTGACGACCTTAAGAAGGAAAGGCTGACGGAGGGAAAAGCTGAAGGGGATAAGCAAACCTTCATCCATAACCTATCTTACCACACGAGTGCCCTTTGTTTGGTCTTTTCTTTTGTTGTGCAGGTGTCGAGTCAAGTGAGGGTCACACGACAACTAGTGAATTTTTCTTCATCATCATAAATCATCAAGAATCCACATAGATAATGTTGGATATTTTATATATCAAAGCAGTAGGTTGAATTAGTAATACAAGTTTGATCTCCCTTTGGAAGTGAAAAAGTGTCATTATTTCTTTAGAGGGGATAGAGTGAATGAAACAATAGAAAGTATGTGTAAAATGCATTTGTTGTGTCTAATAAGGAACTAATGAAACTGTGTCTGACGGGATTATGAAAAATTGCATTTTTTTTTTTATAGTACTTATTGTCATGAGTTGCATCACTTGATATTTAAACTTTTGTGGACATTATGAGATTGTATCTAATTCTTTTCTAACCGTGATAATACTTTATTTGTGACTTTTCATGGTCTATGCATATTTTTTGTTTAAACTCTCATTATTAAAGTAAGAATAATTATTATCCCATGAAAATCAAATTTTCAAAAACACAAGAAATTCGTTGGGTTTTTCCGAAAATGCTATACGAAGAACCCAACAGACTTAGTTGCATCTCGGGGACAAATTTGCGGTATCACTTGCACTAGGGAAAATATTGTCTAAGGACAAACATCCATTGTTCTTTGTTCATTTCGTTGCTTCTCTTATTCCTTTGTTTTCCAAAAGATAAAAGCATAGAATTAACTTCATGTAGTTGAACAGAATAAAACTTCATCGTTGAATACTTCGTATATAAAAAAAAATAAAAATGAAGTACTTCACTCTGTCTCTTAAGGTTAGAGCTAACATATTGGATATTGAAATTAAATTTCTAAGAAATTGCAATCTTACAGCACACCACACCAGAGTATTAAAAACTAATGCTTTACTTGAAAGAACTGTCTTCAATCTCGTTTAGTTGTAAACTGACCACTAATCTCACTGTAGATGCACCACTGCAAGTTGATTCACTTCAATTACCTGCTCCAGTATGCGTTTCTTTGCTGAAGACAGTTTCTCACCAAAAAGCCTTGACAATAGCTGTCTTCTATTATCATCTATGCCTGGCAATCCCAGCAATGCTTACATGGAAGACCAACATCTTCACATAACATCTCATCATCAAAAACTACTGGTCAACCTAAATCATGAGTTTCGTTGTTCCTTAGTTTGTTTCTCAAAGTATTCCGTTGTTGTTGCTTGAACTAAATCATGAGTCTGATTGTCGATGAGCAGGTGTTTGTCCAAGTTCATAGAAAGAATTGCTCATGATCCATTCATTGTTTATCACTTGCTCAGCAAATAACTTGCCCCTACCATGAGGATAAGCCTTCTGCCTAATAGCTTCTCCTCAGCATGAGCATAATATTTTAATGCAATAGTGGTCCCAATCAGCAAAAAGCCTCCAAGTAGGGTCAGTCATCACTGTCACTAATCTCAAAGACTGAGTTTTTAACCATAGAGGATTCTAACACTTTTCCATCTTTGAATCTGCATAACGGAAAGCCAGGTCTTTGCTTGCTTCCAGAAGTCCTGAGATTAGATGAGGCAAGAATGAGACGTTTTCCAACTTTATATCTTCCAGGCTTATTCCCCAAACAGTCTGGAGTTCTAACAGTTTGCAATGGCAACATCCTCGGTGGTGTTTTGACTGCAAACCCAGGGAGGGCATCAACATATATGCTTGAGCAATTATCATTGGCGTTAGTCTTCAATTGTTCTTTCATTTGACCTTGAAAGGTTGTATGTGTGACATCAATATCAGAGATTGAAGGGTTGCTAAAACTGCTTACCTCATTGGAAATCGGGAAATACCTCTTAATGATAGCTGTAACTGATACTACTTCTGATGACACATCACTTGGGGCCGCCTTCACTATTGCACTGGTGCCCAATCCTTCTCTAGCCTCAACTTCATTTGCAGATGGACAAATATCAGACCTCTCTTTGGCAGTAACACCAGGAGTGTCTTCATTTCTACCATTACATCCCTTCTTTATTTCACTCACTGTGCACTCCAAAAGCTTGTGTTTCTTCAATCTCTTATTTGTCTTTTCCTTTGGAATAAAGACTGCGCTCTGAAGCTCTTGTAGGGAAGGTTTAAGGCAGTTTGATCTTTCTGAACTCCTTTTTTTTCCTTCTCCTCTTGTGTCAGTCTGAACAGTGTTTGTAAGGAAGTTTGGTGGTTCCAAATAAACAGTATCTTTGCTACCATCGTATAATACATGCTCCACAACTTTAGTAGCCACACGCTTGGGTAAACCAGACGTACTTAAATCACTCAAAGGCCGTGCTTCCACATGCAGAAACCATGTTCCTTTCTTACCCTGGAAAGCATACTTCAATGGCATTGACTCGGGCAGATGGTAAAAGAATGACTTTCGCTTCACCTACTAGAACAACAAGTAGATAATTAGAAGCATTACTGATAATAAAAGTAGATCACAAAGAAAAGAATTCAATAGTATAATTGAAAACAAGAAATGGGTATTGAGTCAAATAAAAATGATAAGGCACCATTAATCCTTGGATCATGATCTCTCCTGACTTGGGGAAACAATTGAAGTGCACTCTTTCAGCTTCTCCTACAGAGAGATGTTGGACTAAATTATCATTCCATAAACTAGATATGGCCATCATTTATCAAGCTTACACAAGACAAATGAATTAGAAGCTCTTCTAAGAAACATAACATGGGGCAAGAATACAGACTCACAAAATGGAAGTAAACACACACTCACACACACACACACACACAGAACATATTAATAGGATCTTCACCAGCAAACCTCAGACTACCTAAAAAAGATCAGTACTAACATCCTCATACAAGTAATTCTTTTAAGAGATTGACTTGGATATCACATTTAACCTTCTCCAATGGCACCAATGGTTTGCATTATTAAGGAGTGTCATAAACCAATAAATCTTAGTTAATCAAATCAAAGCAAAATGATTTAGAACAAGAAAATAGAAGTTATGATCTTACCAATCAGTTAATAAAATATAATAAATAAAGTTTTAATTTTTAATGATTATATTAATGTATAAAACTCGTATCAAAAAAAAAAAAAACTCTACTCAATCAGGCCAAGTAAAGATAACCAAATAAAGGAAGCCTTTTTAATACAAAGAAAGTAATTTGGGAACAAAATGGCTACCACCCAGAATAATTCACCTTATGGTTTTTTCACAATGCATTACCCAAAAAAAAAAGTTATGTTAAACAGAAAAGGGTGGATAGTATAAATGAGGAGAAAAGATAAAATTTAGATAAAAAGAGAGTAATGGGCGTGAGATTATTTTGCTCATTTACATGAAAGCTGCATTATTTTTAATAGCAAATTGTGCTATACAGAAATAGTGGATAGTATAAAAAGAGAAAAATTGATATATAAAAAAAAAGGGTAATGGGTGTGAGAAAATTTAGTTTTGCTCACTCTTGAAGTCTCTTGCAGTGATATCTGGAGGAACAGCCATTGCCATGCGAGTGCCCAAGTTAGTTTCTGTGAAGATTGGTACTTCCACAGTAGAAGCAGCCATTAGAGCTGTAAAGAATGGAGAGAGAAGCTGCAGAATAGAAGGCAATGAGTAATAAATAACTTTTAGAAAAAGAGGCACATTCTACATGTACATAGAACTTGGTGGGTCGGGTTTCGCCAGTTTTTAGGATGGACTATCAACTATGGAGGACATTTTTTTTAGACCCAACTAAAAAAAAAAAAAAAAAAAACATTGGACCGAATGAGTGTAGAATTCAACACTGGTCTTAGAGGTGAGTCTCAGTTAATGTAACTGAAAAGTCTGATAGTGGAATAACTTAATTGGTGATTTGGTACGGAAATATAGGGTCCGTTTGGATATTGCTGAAAACTAAAAACTGAAAGCTGAAAACATTGTAGAAAAATAATTTTTAAATGTGTAAATAGTACCATAAAACCCATTTTTTTTAAAAAAATATTGCTGAAAAATACTTGAACAGTGCGTACACTGTGCACGCACAGTGACTTGTCCCCTAAAAGCAGAAACGGACCGCGGGAAAAAAAAAAAAAACGCTGAACGCTGGACGCGTTCAACGCTATCCAAACCAACCTATAAAATTTCTGTAAAAAACTAATGTTATAAGTTGAAACTTTTTTTAAAAAAAACCATTGGTATTCAGAGTTTTATGGTCTTAAGAGAAAGGGCTGAAGAGAGAAGTTGACACCATGTTTTCTCTATTGGGAATTTCTTTATGGTCTATTAAAGGTATCTAATATTTTGAGAAAGATATTTTTTCACTCTTAAAAAGTGTTTAAAGAAAGGACCTCTATTGAACTTATTTTCCATGATTATGTAAAACGTTTAGACAAATAAAATATTGATAACAGAGATCGAGGAAAAAACATATATTTGTTTCTAAAAAATGAAAAAAAAAAAAACATATATAGTTGGTCCTAAAATTTGGGTCACTTTTTATTTTAGTTCCTCAATTCAAACCGTCCATTTTTTTTTAAGAAGAAAGAGTTCACTTTTATTATTTTAAAAATGAGTAGAAGTAGAGGTAATACAAATTTTACTATTTAGTAAAAAAAAAAAACATTTTTACTATAATTAACTTTTCAACTAATATGTCGTCAATCACCAGTTCGCAATCACAAATAAAAAATTCACATATTTGATTACTAAGTGATAGTCCACCCGATACATTTATTACCATATTAATTTGTAAATTTTATTTTATATAATAAAACTAGATTTAGGAATTTGTAAATTTTACTAACAGATTTGTTGTTTTGTTTGCAACAAAATAATTATGATTATTGGTAGTAGAATGCTGACATGACAGAATTTAGACTATTAAATAATTAAAAATAGTTAGATTTAAAGAAATATATTAGTAAAGTAGATTTGCAAATATATTTTGTGAACTATTTTAGTCTTTCCATAATCACGTTGTTGTAATTCTGATTACATTACAAAATTTGACAAAGCAATATAGCACTCCTATAATTGTTGAGAAAATTTAGAAATATAACTTTTTTATATCATAATTTTGATGTGACGGATTTTTGAGTAGTAAAAAAAGGTAAGTTTATGTGAAAGTGATAGACTATCTCTCACAATCTACCATATCAAAACTATAACAAAATTGTGGAAAAAAAAAAGTTATGATCTTAAAAGGACTTAGGATTGTTGTGAGAGAAAAAAGCTTCAAATTTTTTTTTCAATTTTTTTTTTTTTTTGAGAATGAATAAAATATAACCATTCAGATTTTACTATTTTTGGGATAAATATTAAATAGGAGTTAGACCCAAATATTAAATAGTACTCCATATTTTTAGTTTTTTTTTTATACCAAAAATCAAATATTAACTTGGAACAATCTTCTTTAAATAAATAAAAAAAATTGCACAGTGGCACGTTTGCATATTATCCAAGACAAACGTTGGAGTTAGACTAAACAATGGCGCAAGTTCTCTCCCTCACTGCAACTCTGTGTGCAGCTGAGACCCACAAAGCTTCTTCAAAGCCACTGAAGCTTGCCAAGACCTCCCGGGAGACAAAGACCAAGACACCTATTTACAATCCCAGAAAAGGTAAAAGTTCAGAACTTTCCTTTTGGTTCATGAGAAAATTCAAGAAAAGTGAAAGGATGGGCTCTCTAAAAACAAACACTTAATTTAGTCTAATGGGTTATCATTGAATTTGAATTAAGTTTCAAAATTGTATTTTCTTTCTCAGCAGTCAAAGGAAAGGTGTGTTATAGTGATATAAGAGAGGGTTTGGCTTTGTTTAATGCTAATTGAGAGAAAAAAAAAAATTTGAATTTGGTTTCTTAGGAAGTGTAATGATAAAATTGAATATGATGGGTTTCAGTGGAAAGCAATAAGTATCCATCTAATACATGAGTGTAATGCCACTATTGTGCATAGTGGGGTTCAAAATTTTGTTTTTCTTAAAAATAATGGGGAGTGTGTGTTTAGTAATATCAGTATAATTTTTGTTTAACTTGGTTCTAGTTTACCTTCTTGTTACTGGCATTGACTGGGGAAAAAAATGCAAAATTTTCAGGTTCTGACAGTTCCTTTAACAAGACCCGGAAGCTGAATTTGGAGGTCTCACCTCACAGGGCTGGTAATTGTAGCTTCTCTGTGTGTCTCTGAGCATGTTGTAGAATTAGTGTATATAGAATTGGATATTGGTGTTTTTGTTATGCGCTTAAGTTTGGGAATATTGCTGTTCATCTATATTGGGCTATAAGAATAGTTGGTCAGAATCTTTGTGCCATTTGGGTTTCTCATGTCAATTTATTTTGGCTTTATATAGTGTCTGCAGTGAGATTAATGAGAATAGAGCTGGGTGGTGCTTTTGCTGACCTGTTGAATGAGAAAGGGAAGGGTTCTGGTGATAATGAGATGGGATATGTTGAAAGAACTCTTGGGTTTCGCACCCGGGAGTTAGAGGATCGGGATCTTAGATTGGTTCTCTCTCTATTCCTTATCTGTTGTTTTTGTATTTATACTTTCTATTAATATTCAAAATTTCTTTAAGACCTTTTTCCTTCATCTCATTTCAAAATTTAAAGGAATGAAGGAAAATCTTGATATAATAGGTCCACCTAAAGGGTTTAAACTTTTTAGGTTTGGTGTTCTTAGTGAAACTGGGATAATAATACTCTCTTGTAGCCTGAAAAGTCTATCTTGGCAAAAAAATCTTCCATTTATACCTTTCCTTCTCCCTTTTGATACTACTTTTAAAAAATTATATAGGTTACAGATATTGTTGGTGGAACCAGCCGTTGGAGGAGATATCTTGATTATTTAATCAGTTCCATATGCCATGATGATAGCACATTTAGACACATGGAGCCTCTTCTCTTACAGGTAATTTTGATTTTGCATGCTTCCTGTTGGCTCTTTTTCATGCATCACCAACTATGGTGTAACGGCAGCCGGAAAACAATACAGTTGAGAGGGCAGATTTTATGAAGTTGACCCCATTTATACCTTTCTCTGGTTGTATGTATTCTTGCTAATAATTTATTGACATGTGGACATTTTTTTCATTTGTATTCAAAAGAGTTTATGCTTGAATGCTGTTGAATCAAATTGGAGGGTTGCACAGAGAATATAAACCATCACCAAGATTCTTTGAAAATTTTGACCCTTTTACTTATAATGATCTCAATTACTTTTGGTTTTTTTTTTTTTAATCTCTGTTTCTAGATACTCCGAATTGGTTTCTACGAGATTGTCAAGCTAGATATGCCACATTATGCTGTTGTAGACGAGGTAAACTTTTTCTTATATTTAACTAATACTTTTAGTAAGGTTAATATGTACTAATTTCTGTAGCTGGTTTTTTTTAACCTGTTTCAGCTAGAGATAATTATCAGCAATAATTGACTAACTGATTGGAGATATCCGTTTATCATTTTCTTTGATGAATAATGAAAGGTTGATATAGGTAGACTGAACATTTTGCTGTGACAAGTGCGCTGGGCATTGATTTTTAGGACTTAGATTCATTAAAATAATTGATTAACTGATTGAAGATATCTGTTTATCATTTTCATTGATGAATAATGAAAGGTTGATATAGGTAGACTGAGCATTTTGCTGTGACGTGTGCTCGGCGTTGATTTTTAGGACTTAGATTCATTAAAAATGCATGAAAATCATTCAGTGATCACTCTTTGCTGACCCTTTTTGGTAACCGGTGAATTTTCTGAAATATCTGATTATTTTCATGATCTTACCATTCTGCCTTTGACATGAATATCACCTATGTGACACCTATCATATATATGGTCAAAGCTTTGAATGTGATCAATTTATGTCTAGTTGGGCATGACCTAGTTTCAGTTCTGGCCCTATAACTTCGTAAATGTTCACTCTTTTTTTGGATGTAACTATCGTTTAAATGTTTCATCAAGTTGTTTATTTCTCTTGACACATTTGTAATGTATAACTGCAGAATGTGAGGCTTGCAAAGGTTGCCCTTAGACCAGGTGCTGGTAACATGGTCAATGGGATTCTGCGGAAACTTGTTTTGCTTAAGGTTTGCCATTATCAATTCGTACATGCTGCTGTTAAATGGTTATTCTGTTTGAATCCCTTAAACTTTGGTTTGCAGGAAAGTAACACTCTTCCTCTACCCAAAGTGGAGGGTGATGAACGTGCACAAGCACGTGCTCTTGCCATTCTGTACTCTCATCCTGTTGTAAGTACATAGTGCAATATTTTTACAACTTCTATAAAAATGTTATTATAAGTAAATATTCTGATCAAAGGGCCTGCTGTTAGAGTTACATTTTGCCATAGTAATGTTCTCTGGAGAAATATACAATCAAATGTATGAAGCTTTCACTAAAATTCAAGGATTTAATTTCTCCAAAGGAACCAAAATTAACGCTGAACAAATTTTGTATCTTTACCTGAAGTATCGGTTGTAAACTCCATTAACTTCCTTAAATTAGAAAATAATTGCAGGTAACTCAAGTTTAACCTGAGCTTTAACCTTACCACTCTCTAAATCATTAATGAAAACCAATTCATTAGACTAAAAGGCCAAACTCTGAACTTAACTCTCTGATTGACATTCCATGTCATATGGAAAAAAGTGTTGAAAGGGTCTTCCACATGAATGAGTCGACGGTTCATATATCTTTGAACAATTTGTCAACAGTTACTTGTTAAGGCCTTTTGCCGCATCATATTTGATTTTCTGTTTCAGTGAGAATCAAGCTTCATTGTACTACTGTACAAAACTTATTATTATTGTTTTCTAAAAAACATGAAGAAAAATTGGAATGTTAGAATGAAAGGCTATCAACAATGGATGTATGCTTTCTTAGTGCTCATTAAATTTCTCCTTTCCAGTGGATGGTAAGGCGATGGACAAAGTATATTGGGCAAGAAGAAGCCATTAAATTGATGGCCTGGAACAATAGTGATCCCAGTTTCAGCTTGAGGTTTTTGGCTACAATATTTTGTTCTCCCTCAGTATTTGATGTGAAACAGATATCATAGCTACCTCTTTTGTTGGTAATGTCAGGGCAAACGGAGGGAAAGGTGTTTCAAGAGCTGACCTTGTGATGCAGCTTAATTCATTGAAGGTGCTTGATAACTTTTTTAAATTTCCTTACAGATGATTAAGGTCCTTAATGATTTTATGTATATCACTTTGTGTCTTATTACCTCCCGACTAATGATTTGATGGACCACTTTCCTTGAAGTTTGGGTTTACAACTACTTAATCCTCATCTTGAGATCTTCCTTCTCACACTCACACAACACAGTATTTTGGAATGTTTGGTGCTAAATATATGTATTAATAATTTTTCTTCTCTTGAGCTACAGGTCCCACACGAGCTTTCTCTGCATTTGGATGATTTTGTCCGTATTAAAACTGGGATGCAGGTATGGATTCGATATATGGTCTCTTTTGAACAGTCATTGATTTATTTAAATGGAGGACAGTCACTCACTGTCCCTGCTATATTTTCAAGTTGATGCCAACTAGGGTTGTTTCTGAGCAGTTGCTAGTTGCTGACATTTCATTGGCAGAACAATAAAATAAAGTGCACATTTGTGGTTTGCATAATTTTTTACTCTTTAAAATTCATGGGGGCTTAGTGTAGATCAGTAATTCATTAATTCTAATTGTTATGCGGCCATGTGGGCGTTGTCTTGGTTTTCTCTTAACTGTAGGCAATTTCCAGCCTTTATGTAAAAACTGATGTACATATTGCGTGTGTGTGTTTATTAAGAGAAGGAGGGGAAATTAAAAGATTTCCTACAGAGAGGGGGCACTATTGTGTTCGCAATTAATATCAGTCATTACTGAAGCACTTAAGGTCTGTTTCATTTTCTAATTACTTACGTATCTTCATTTCAGATTGTCATACAGGCTGGCTTACTCAAAGAAGGTTTATGTTCCGTTCAGGATGAGAGTGCAGGTGATTTTATCCTAACTTTAAATTGGATGTGAGTCAAATTATGGCTTCCACTAAAAAAGGAAGTGGATTTTCACACACACACACACACCACACACATATATATATATATATATATATTTTTTTTTTCCTGACATGTTATGACCAATATGATGGATCTGGTCAAGATGAATGGGTGTCTGATAATCTTATCAAACCGATAGTTTTCATGTTTACATATTTATAGACTGTGCTTAGTTGTACATAGATACATTTCTATATTCTTATTAGACCATGTACTATTTTTCTTCAATTCTTGGGTACAGTGTATGGAAAAGTTCAAGGTTTTGACTTTAACTTTTCAGTCCAACTGTGCTGGAGTATGTAAATTGATATGTCCTTTATATTATATTACAACTCATTGCAGGCATGATCGTTTCTGTTGTGGATCCTCAACCGGGTGACAGAATAATTGATTGTTGTGCTGCTCCAGGAGGCAAAACTCTTTACATTGCATCCCAATTAAGTGGCCAAGGTATTCTTCATTGCAAGAAAATTCATATTGGTCAGTTGAAGTGATTGCTACAATATATGAATTTTTTAAAATCTTTCTTTTTGCTTGAATGAGGACTCATGTAATGCTTATTTATTTTCTGTCTGCAGTGAAAGCAGAGATGAAAATCGATGTTTTTTTTTTTTCTACTTTTTAATTGACTCTTCCATAAGATGATTCATGAGAGTTTTGCAGTCATTCTTACAACTGAACACGGAATATCTTCTTCTTCTTTTTCCTTTTTGACTGCCTAGATGAACTGTTTTTTTGGGGTGAAGAGTAGGGCACGTGTGAGAACTTAATAGCCTCCTTATAGCTCAACTTCAAGCTGCAGGATAGCTGATTTTGTGGCTATTTTGATTGTTGATATTATAATTTATTGTAGTGAGAAACATCCAAAATCTTATCTTTGAAATAATAAATTGGACTTTTTTTTTTTTTTACCAGGATGGTGGAATTGCTTGATCTAAATTCTAAATGACAAAAGTTTAAGTTTTTATTTTCTTTACTTCCACTTTTGAGCAATAATAAATAATACTGAAGGTGCAATATGGTGTATCAGGTATGGTATCTGCAATTGACATAAACAAAGGCCGGTTAAGAATCCTTGAAGAGACAGCCAAGTTGCACCATGTAGATGGTGTCATCACCACCATCCATAGTGATCTTCGTATCTTGGCTGTAAGTCATCATCTTATGTAAATTTGGATCCTTGTTTCAAACATTTAATTTCTTATGAAAACCCATTTTATAGGAAAAGAATCCAGTGAAAGGTGATAAGGTTTTGTTGGATGCCCCATGTTCTGGATTGGGTGTTCTCTCGAAGGTGATTGTCAAAGAACCACATGTATCTCCGTATGTTTGTTTGCATTCAGCATCCGTTATATTTCAACTCTTGACTGTTTAAATTTACCAACATGTTGTCTACCTTTTTGACCTTTTAAAGAGAGCGGACCTGCGCTGGAATAGGAAGTTAGAGGATATGGAACAGCTGAAGAATTTACAAGATGAGCTCTTGGATGCAGCATCCATGTATGATCAGAAGTCCTCCCCCCCCCCCCCCCCCCCCCCCCCCCCCCCTCCTCTCTCTCTCTCTCTCTCTCTCTCTCTCACACACACACACACACACACACGCGTAGGGTGTATGAGAGCAAATTTTCACATCCTTTCGTCAACTAATTTGTTTTTGTTTATCTATTTTAATTGTGCATTATAGATTGGTAAATCCTGGTGGAGTTTTAATATACAGTACCTGCTCCATAGATCCTGAAGAGAATGAAGAAAGGGTGGCCTCATTTCTTCTCAGGCATCCGGTAGGTTTATCACATGATATTTTTAAATGTTTTGTTCATGTTTCCAGCTAATACTCTTAAGAAAGATTCAAATGCCCCATAGTTTTAAGAAAATAATACTGAACTCACCTGTAAATCCATTTTTTATTTGGAAAATAAAAAAGCTTAGACAAAGAATCACGTTCTTTTCCAGCTACTCCTAGTAAACATATCATAGAACGTACCAAGGATGAAATTTCTGTTGTATGCCATCATTCTCCTGGGATATCTGGGATAATTGATCAAACTCAATATATACTTTTGAAAGTTGAAACCAAAAGAAAAGGAAAAATGAGCATACATGTTTATAAATATAACTGTATAGACATGCACACATATATGGTACTTTTTGGAGTTAGAAAAGTGTGTTTATCTGTACTTGTTTTTTTTTTTTTGGGTCTCAGGAATTTTCTATAGATCCTGTTGACAGATATGTACCACCTGATTTTTTAACGGAAAATGGTTTCTATTCCTCCAACCCGGTAAAACATTTGCTTGATGGGGCCTTTGCAGCTCGTCTAGTTCGAGCCTCATAAAACAGATGTAAGTATAGCCACCCTGGCAATCTCAGCACATTATTTCAGATTATTTCTTTCTAATATTGACTATAATGGAAATATAGAGACCAGGATTTTACCCTCTGTAGGATAAATTTCACACAAATTAATTTTGAAGCAAATTGCTTTCTTCGACAGGCATATGCAATCTTCTTATTCTAGGGCCATTCAATGCCTGCTGCATGACTGATATTCCTTGATTCCCTGGTGATTCATTGTACTGAGGCTTGAGCATTGAGAGATTCATGTGGATTACATCCTTCATCAAATGCTTGGGGAGCATTCTCTCTTGATCACTCAGTTTCTAAGTTAGGGCGACTTAACCCATGGTGAAACAAGATATCAACGCATTGACAAGCAAAGGGATAAAGTTTTACACCTCCTTTGGTTCAGCAAGGTTCCAATTGATTCAAATGTTGGGAGATGACACTACGGAGCCACTTGAGGGGCTCCACCAAGTCATCAACACAAAAATTATCTCATGCATCATCTCTCACAAATATTTGGACTCTACGCTGCGTGAGACTCACATGTTATGAGAGAGATAATGCATATGCTAGATGCACTAGATTCCTTCTAATCAACAATTGTTTCTAACTTTACTTATATAGGAGGCACTGCGGCAAAGTGTAAATATGGATGTGTAAAACCAGAGGATCATTTTGTGGCATCATGTTGTCTTACTATGAAATGCAATTTTGTAACCACTAGCTTTAAAGCTCAAGCCAAATGCCAATACATGGGTAGAATACTTTTAGAAATTTTTTTTCTTATGTCATATGTACTTGTGCTATCAAAAATAAAATTAACTATTGCACATCCATAAAAATGTAAAGGTAAAGGATCTCCAAATTAATGTGTTAAAAATGTGAAGATCTTCAAGGTTCAAAATTATCCATACCCATAAAAGTTGATTTATAACAAAAACGAAAAATTCTTGGATATTGATATTTTATCATATTATTAGTAAGTATATAAAAAATTGGTTTTTGTTGCGATAAATATTGAGGTATATTTTACAAAAATAACGGATAATAAATTAGAGTGTTGAATTTTTGTGATCATTGTTTTTTGAAAGACTAGGAATAGATCTTGATTCTTTTTAAGTGGAAAGGAGACTACACTAGATTGGCATAAATCTCTTCATAATATCTCTAGGACAAAATTAAATACAATTTCTTAATTAAATTCAACAATGTTATTGTATTGGCCAATGAATCAGGTAATTGAATTTAATTGTCATTGTGAGTAAATACACATTTTGTGCATGAATCTATCAAATATCTTGTTGTAATTGTATATTTTGATCATTTTAAACATAAAAAATAGTGGAATAATTATGTTGTATAATGTTAGGAAACACAACAATTTTCACTACAATCATGATTGGAATAAATATGGTTCTATTACTAACATTAGTTATATTGACGCCAACCACAACATTTCACTTCCACACTTGTAAATGTTGTTGTATCTTGAAGTTTACCACAGTCATGATTGGAATAAGTATGGTTCTATACTAACATTAGTTATATTGAGCCAATCACAACATTTCACTTCCACAATTGTAAATTTTGTTGTATCTCTAAGTTTAGTGAATAGTTTACATATAAGTTTATACAGCATCGTAAAGCAAGATGCTGATAATGTATACATATGCAATGATCGACATGACAAAGTGTAAAATTCGCATTGCTTAATATAATATTTTTTAAAAGATTAAAAGTGTACTTTGCATTATCAAAATTTGGGGCTGCTCTTGAATTTGTCACTCAACTTTCAAAACTTGCAATTATGTACAGATTTATTTCAACAATATCAATGTACCTCTTTCGTTATGGTTTCTCAAAATTTTGCCCTTAACTCACATGAAAGCCCTTCTCATTAAAAAAAAAAAACTCACATGAAAACAACATTGTTTTTGTTTGGGTTCGATACAAGATTTTAACTAATTTTAAAAGACACATTCATATGGTTGTAATATTCAGGTGGGTTCGATACAAGATTTTAACTAATTTTAAAAGACACATTCATATGGTTGTAATATTCAGGTGCCTATGTATCAAGAAGAAGAATACTAAGGGCCTAGATTGTAAGTTTTGATAACTCAATAGTTGGGAGGGGAATTTGAGATAGATTAATACTAAATTTTAAGGAAAGAAATTATATATTTAGCAGGAGGAAAAAAAAGAGATGCTAAATTACAAATTACACTTTCTAGCTTTGCTTAAAATTTTACTTAGTCTTCTAACTTTTAACTTTGTTCAATTTAGTCCTCCTGTTAGTTTCTGTTAAAATTGCGTCATTAACCTTTAATTTGTTTGATACAAAAGTAACAAAACTACATTATTTTAGGGTTCTTTAACACCTCAATCTATTGAAAACTAACAAAATGATTAAATTGAATATAGTTAAAAGTTATTAATTAGTGTCCTTACGATATTTATTAATAAACTATTTTAGAAAAAAATTTATACTAATTTTATAGGAAAAAAAACTTTTTTATTCTTTTATAAAATTTTTTTAAAAATATTTCCAATAAATTTTCCCAAAAAAAAAAAAGAAAAAAAAAAGTATGGTGAAACGACGACGTTTAGTTTAAAACCCACCCAGTAATCTTTCTTCTTCTACCTCCTCTAAACCCCAAAATCCAAAACCAAAGAACAAAACAAAAACAAACAGTATGCTCACACAGACGCAGTCACACCACAACAATGAAGAAGCTCTATCCCATTACCCTCTCACGTGCGCTCTCACGTGCCCTATCATCATCTTCTTCATCTTCTTCATCATCAGCCTCAGCACAATCGACTGCGTTTCCTCTGAAGCACGTGACGAAGACGAACTTCGAGTCGGCTCTGGCGGAGCTCCGGCGCCACGTGGCGGCGGCGGACTTCGTCGCCATAGACTTGGAGATGAGCGGCGTCACCAGCGCCCCCTGGCGCGAGTCCTTCGAGTTCGATCGCTCCGACGTTCGCTACCTCAAGGTTAAGGACTCCGCCGAGAAGTTCGCCGTCGTTCAGTTCGGCGTCTGTCCCTTTCGCTGGGACTCTTCCAAGCTCTCCTTCATCGCTCACCCGTATGTCTGTCACCTCTTACCATTGCCTCACATTTTTTCTCTCTCTTTCCACGCTCTGTTTGGTTGCTCAGAATTTAGTGATTTATGATATTTGCAGTGTTGTGCTCTGTTTGGTTGCTCTGGATTTCTTTATTTATAAAAAAAAAGTGCTTTTTTGGTATTTAGGTTCGGACAATGTAGGGGATTTTATGGTTTGAGATGTTAAGGGGTCGTTTGATAAATACGTGTGGGTGAAAAAGTACGCAAGTAATGTTGTTTAAATATTAAAAAATGTTGTTGAAACTATCCTACCAAACGTCTCCTAAGTTTAATGCTCTGATTACTTGCTTACATTTTTTCGCTATCGAAAAATTTGCTCACTTTGGCTGTTCAATTGGGGTTAGAGAGAGAGAGAGAGCGATTTGCAGTGTGTATTCTAATCTATGAAATTTTGTAATGAATACCCTAATTTGATATTAACTGTAATGTTGAACCACCATCCAAATTTTGTATCTGAGTTAACGGATTAATCTCATCATATCAGGATATAGTTTAGGATGATGCACATTGGAAATGCCCCCATCAAATGCTTCGGGTGTTTTTGCTTTCAATTCTTTGCCTGATATGCTTGATTTTTCTACTTTCATTGTTACGTTTTTTACAACTGTCTGCGTGCCTTTTCCTCTGTATTCTAAGTAAGTTGTATACTTAGAATAATCTTGAATCAGGGTGTTACTGCCAAATTTTATAATTGGGATTCGCATTGTAAATGATGTATAGTTTTTAGTTGACAGCTGTAATTAATCCACTTTACTGGCTCCAGGGAAAAATAGAAGTCAAATGGTCTGAATTTATTCTCACATTGATAAATTTATGATTATCATGTGCTTTGACAGGCACAATTTCTATGTCTTTCCACGTCAAGAGGTTTCGATCGATGGCCCCTCTTACGAGTTTCTCTGGCAGACAACATCAATTGAATTCTTAGCCAAATATCAGTTTGATTTCAATGCCTGCATACGAGAAGGTAGTTTATCTTGCTTTTGTTTTGGCTTGGATTGTATTGGACCTTTAGCTAACTATTACGATTTTGTAGTTATTGCATATGGTTTTCTGGTTTACCTGTGAAAGTTGTAATGTACAGAATTTGTGTTTGAATGGGCATCTAGTGCCTTAAATTAAATACAATAACGCCCAGTATGTCTTATATATAAAATTATGAAAAGGTAGAACAGAAAGTTAGCGGGATTTCAGGGTGGGCAACTGGTAATGCTCTCCCCTGCTGCCAGTAGATTGAACATTCAGATTTGAATGCATAAAGCCAAAAATGTTTCCAATTTGTTGCATTGGTTATTAAGATCTGTCAATTAAGGAGGTAGTAAAAAATGACATGTCAATAGAGAGTATGACTTTGGATTGAACAGAATGGCGGAAAAAAATACATGTGGCCAACCCTGACTAATATTTTTAAGATCCATAGCCAACCCCAAAAAATTCAAGACTAAGGTTTGGTTGTTGCTGTTATAGTATTGATTATTAAGATCTAAGATGAGAAAACTGCAGGGATAAGCGGGGCTGCTGCCCCTGTGTAGAGGAGGGTGAGGGGGGGGGGGGGGGGGGCGCTTGCAGCACCTAGAATGCTAGAAAAGCTATTTTATTTGATTGATTATTTTGCCATACAAATTAGACATGTGTTTCCACCATGTCATTCATCATGCTCTTATGATCTTTCAGTTTGAGAATTTAAATCTTGGATAATCTCAGGAATATCTTATTTATCCAGAGGACAAGAAAAGGAAGCATTAAGACGTTTGAGTATTGCATACGAGGATGAGTTATCAGATACATGGTGCAACACGAAAGAAGTCAAAGGCATTCCAATAAACCGCATGGCTGATGTTCTGTTTGCTGAACGAATCAAGAATAGGTTCAGTGAATGGCGCGATGGATTATTACAGGATAGAAATGGAGGGTCCCAACTTCAGTGGAACTCAAATGACTCAAAGCAACAATTTCAAACTGTTTTCTTTAAAATGCGTCCAGCTCTTAATCTGACCGGCTTTACTTCTCATCAGTTTAGGTTAATTCAATTGGTAATGTATTGCATTCACAATTTTATCTTCTAATTTAAGTTTATGACTTGTGATAAAATTCTCTTAGAAATAGTTTGGAAAATGATTTTTAGGAATGAGTTTGTGGGATTAAAACTGTGTATCTAACTTAATAATTGAAAAAAAAAAAAAAAATCCTTAAGGATTGTTTGGTAATTTCCCAAAGTAAGTCAGACCTTGTCTATCTACTCACCCTCTCTCGTTCAGAGAAAATTATAATTTTATATGCTGGATGTGCACTACAGCTGTATATTACATAAAAAGCAAAGTAACATTTAATTCAGTGTTTCCTTGGCAGACCTAGTTTCTTAGGCTTCTCGCAAGCATAGCTCAAGGTTTTTGTATGTATGTTTTGAGCATTAGGCATTTAGGAAGTGTGACCTGGATTTAGTTATTCACTTCCTTATTATGAAGCATGATGTGTATTGAAACCAATTACATTTAACTGACACTGCCTCAATTTTTCCTCTTTATTTTTTGATATACCTCATAATCATAAGCACTTTTTGGTTGTTAGCTGAAGTTAAAATATGTTACGATCTTATGTCTAAAAGCTGTCGTCAACTCCAGTCTTCATAAAACATTTTGAGAAATTCAACACACACACACACACACATATAAATTAGATTCTACTGTGCTCTGTCTAAGCTACTATGAAATATTAATAACTTATGTACAAGACTTTCAGTTCTTAACTCAATTTCAATTCTAAGTTTTTCTGCTATGCAAGATAGGAAGGTGAATTTGGATGACTGATGGTTCAACAGGATTGCAAGTTGGCGGTTATGTTTCCCTCGTCTGTCTAACACATCCTTTTGTCTTATGCATTATTCATTGTTAATCTACCAGGATTAGGATGCATATTGGTTCTATATAGTTATAGCCTAATAAGATCTACTAACGCATTTATTGACTTATCAAGTGTCTGCCTCCTAGAACTTCAAAGCCCTCTTTCTAATCTCCAAGTCTTTGTTTGGTCTGCAATCTATATCTAACATGTTTGAATTCATTCATTTATTTTCTTTATTGTAGAGAATAAGATCCTTCTTTTCTCGTACAATGGCCTTATCTAGCTGAATATAATATTGAAAATATGCAGGTCATTAACAAGCACTTCAAAGATCTTTCTTATGTTCGTGTGAATGGTGATGATTTATGTTCACAACAACTAGTAGTGTATACAGAATCGAAGGATGACAAGGTTTTGCTTTTGGTAAGATAAATTTTTATATGTCCTTGATGTAAAATCTATTTGATGTGCACATACATATGAGAGTTATTTTCCAAATGTTCGGAAGTTGGTTAAATTGTTATAAGTTAACTTTTTTTTTTTTTTTTTTGCTTACAACAAGTGGGGGACGGGGGATTTGAACCCAACTGGGCCATGCCACTGAGGCTTTTATCAATTTCTAAAACTGTAATTTGAATTTATTTTTCCCTTCAAGCCAGTCTTAGTGGTTTCAAGTTTTGAGTGATTTCATCTGTACCTCAAAGAAATTAAAATATTCCGTATACTGATCTTTTGCAGAAAGAGGTGAAAGATGAGAATCGCAGAGTAGCAGAGATGAAAATCCAAGCTGCAATTGGGTTTCGCCATGTTATTGACCTACTTTCATCAGAGCAGAAGTTGATTGTTGGTCACAATTGCTTCCTGGGTAAAATTCTCATTCTGAGTTTCATGAAGAGGTTGTAATCATTATTTAGTATTACTAAGTACTTTCTATCTGTGACACAGATATTGCACATGTATACAGCAAATTCATAGGTCCTCTTCCGTCAGCTGCTGAAGAATTTGTCTCCTCTGTTAACAAGTACTTTCCACATATTGTTGACACCAAAATACTTTTGAATGCCAATCATGTACTCCAACAACGGATGAAGAAGTCCAGCACCTCACTATCCTCAGCATTTGCTTTGTTGTGTCCACAAAATTCTGTTAGTGCTAAAAGCACAGGGCTTACTTTTCAGCAATGTGTGCAAGTGGAGGTTCAAGTGGATGATATGAGGTGTGCTTGCCATTCTGCCCATAAACTATAGCTTGGTAGTGCTTTCTTCCATTTGGCTTTGCAACTAAGTTATCATTGTAGACTTATACACTAGTGGACCCTCCAAACTTGGTATATATTCAGTCTAATACACAAAATTTCTGCATTATGGGATGTATAGTTGTGCACGTATTGCTTCTGTGTCTTTCATACATCATAGTTATCTTCAACGCTTAAATATTCAGGCATAAAATGTTTACCATTTTATCTTGGCACAAATTGTTAATGAAGCATAGTGCCTAATGGTCTTTTTCTTGTCCAAGTGGCAGAATTGATAGCTCTAATGAACATGTTTACAGGTCCTCCAACTGGGACTCTGGAGCCAAGCACGAAGCTGGGTATGATGCTTTTATGACAGGATGTATCTTTGTGCAGGCCTGCAGTTATCTAGGCATTGATTTTAAACTCCATTCGCCCTCTGAAAATTTAGCTCACAATGAAAAGCTCTGTAAGCACGTCAACCATCTATATCTCAGTTGGATTAATGGAGACATCATTGATTTAAGTACTGGTAATAAGGTTGCAGAGTTGTTTGGAACTAATTACTTCAAAAAGAAATACCCAAATATTTTGTTTGAGAACATTGTTTTAATCTGGGGATTCCCATCCAAAATCAAGGCAAGGGAGATAAAGGAATCCATCTGTAAAGTCTTCGGCCTGACCTCTGTAACTTCTGTTTACCACTTAGATGAAACTGCAGTGTTTGTTCAGTTCAGCAAGCCAGAATTTGTCTCTGATTTTCTGCTTCTAAAGGAAACTTTAGAGAAAAGTGATGGTCCAATCTCAGTTTTGCACCCTCTTGCAAAACTTTTGGAAGGTGGAAACACTCATGCTGGGAATTATGAAACTTATAAAGAGATTTGCAGCTCACCCATTTCGAAAGTCTTGTTTGCCAATCAGGCAGAGGCAGTTGGTATTAAATGGAAGAGGGAAGCGGTGGAACACAAGATAGCAGTGGAGAGCAAAGAACATACAAGTTTCCGGGAAGAAAATGCGGTAAACAATTCTACTAAATCTTCTGAAAAGTCAAAGCAAGGGAAGGTACACAACGCAAAAAAAGATATGTTGTGTGGCAATTATGAGATCATAGATTCTTTAAATGCTGCTGAAGTCAATCAAATTAGAACAAATAACTTGTGACTTTGGTCCTAAGCTGCGGAATCTGTTACTTATCTTTATTTCGTAGCATTGCAATTCATTTAAAAAATGCCTTGTAAGCGTTGTATTTTATTAGTGAATTCTGTTTTTTGGTTTACAAATGTTAGAATTAGGAATGTAACAAATAGGAACAGCAAAGGAAATGGTATAATGAATTTGCATCAGAATGGCCTTTCATTTCTCTTTATTATACCTTTTGAGCCATGTAATATTTGTGTGAGTTCACAATTTAGTTACTTCATTTTATCATCAACTGGCGTGAAAGCCTGAATAAATGCAACTGCGCAGTATTAAGGGTTTGAATTACTGAGTGAGTCGCATCAACGCAATGGTTCCTTGTTGCACTGAGACTTGTTAATTAGAAATCACAACAGGCAAAGTACAATATATTGAATGAAACGTGTAGCAACATAAGCAAATTAAATAATACAATGCTCTATAGGCATAGATCAATCAATTTACGATACCAACAACCATAAAAACAAAAGATTATTATTAATCCCTAGGACTAGGATTACCTTAACTAATATAATCTATCCTATTCTACATGAATACATAGAAAATAAGCAACACACCCCCAAGAATAGTTAAAAAATATGATGCAAAAGACAGCTTAATGGTAGAATTTAGTGGAGGCCCCCAGTTGAAATCCCAAGCATCATAATCGCCTGAATCAACACCTCCTTTAGGTGAAGGTGCAGGAGTTGGAGACTCAACTTCGGATTGCACCATTACGCGGACGACCAGTTTCTGACCAGCTTTGCAGTGATCAGGCTGCCCACTGATGAAGTAGAAAAACCCATATCGATCAATTCGCAAAACTGTATTTCCATCTTCAAATTTGGAGATTGGGTTGGACACAACACAGTTCTGGTAATCAGTGTAGTTCACTACCAGCACTGAGTCATTCTGGTACTCAAAATCTGTAAGACATTAAAAGTAAATAAGCAGAGTGTTAATTAAGTTTTTATTGCTTTAGATAGAAAATATTTAGCGAGAAAGTCTTTAATCAAGAGAAAGAAGCAAATTTCATAGCAAAGAGATACTATTGCCAAAGCTTCACTAATCACCATTAACATCCTCATCAACAAAAACAACAACCAAGTCTTAGTTCCAAAGTTTTTAAAGTATACGGTAAATTATAACACCCTCCAAAACCAAAAACTTATTCAACAACTACATTCCATTAAAGAAAACCATATGATGCTGTGAACTTACAAAGAACGTCTCCAATATGGAACCTATTTTCTGTAGCCCACTTGAAGTAAATATCAGACTCATTTCCAGTGGGTTTGATCCAACCCATCTCGCCACCAACTTGGAACTGAAAAGAAGACACAGGCACAGCAACCAAAGTGACACAAAATGCAGAAAAGAACACGACATTGTTGAAGAGTTTGGTGACAGAAGGAGAAGCCATTGTCAAATGCTAGTGAAGAGTACTCAGCAAAATGGAACTAATGAAATAGAAAGAGAGTTCAATTCGAGAGTTTTAATGAGAGGGAAAAGAAAGTGGGATATCTGTTAAGTTAGTTATTCCTCACACGTTGGTGTGAAGTGGGGGAGGTGGGCAGTTAAAAACCTAGCAGTAGTAGTAGTAGACAACCTGGTACGGGGCACGTGAATGTGTGTCGCACGTTCTTCTGATCAATTGGTTGAACGGTTTAGATCTTTTTTCCTTGTGACACCAATTTTATATGTATTAATACCCTTTTTACGAGTTCTAGTTAGCTTAACAGGTAACATATAAAGAGTTATTATAGGAATAAGTGTTATAGGTTGAAATTATATAATAAAAAAAACACATTTTTTTTATAAAAATTTTAAGTTGTGGTTGGAGTAATTTACATTATTATTTAAGAGGCTTTCCCTGTTTGTATTCCTTAATTTTGATGCCCAAAATATCCTCAAATTTTGTAAAGCTTAAATAGTAGGGTTAGACATGTAAAATTATCAATTTAAAAAGTCTTAAATTTCAGATAAATTTGAAAAAAATTACCTACAAAATAAAAACACTCCTACTAACTCACTTATTCTAACACACGTTTCTAATATTATATTCTTAAAAAAAACCTCACGTTGAGTAAAAAAAAAAAAAAACACAAGTAAATAGTAAAATTTCTAATATTTTATTCTTAGAAAAAACCTCACGTTCAGTAAAAAAAAAAAAAACCAACTAATGAAATACCCTTAATTTAATAAACTTATCTTTATCTCTAAATCATAAGAAATGGTTTAAAATCTTAAATTGATGAAAACTGAAAACAAAAAACCTAATGAAAAAAGCCATGTTGTATCAAAAAAATTATCTACCATGTTTCTATTTTGAAAAAAAAAAAATCCTACATTTTGTAAAAAAAAAAACTACCCTGACTGCCCCTGTTTTTTTTCAAATTCAAAAAAAAAAAAAAAAAAAAACCTTAACACGTTTGAATTCCACTCCCACATTTTACTCCTAACAAATTGCTTGAATTCCACTCTCCCATGTTTTACTCTTAAGAAACTGCTTTACTATCAAATTTAAAAAATTTAACTTCTCTTTAACTTCTTTTGCTTATCCAGTTTTTATTTTATTTTATTTAAGTATCATGTTATATCCTCCTTCCTTTTCATCTTCTTCTTTTCTGGAAATATCAAAAAAAAAAAAACCCGAATAGAATATTATTGCACTGGAATAACAAAAGACTTGATTACTTGACTTCCAAGATTATCCAGATAAGTATATAAGCAAATATTCTTCTTTTACTTATCTTGTTTTTTAGTTTTTTATTTCTTACATTCAATTGTTGCTTTAAAATATTGTATTTGTTTTTGCTTTTAACGTGTCTTCTTTTGACTTCCATTCATTGTTATCCAATTTTTAATGCCCTGGGTGGCAACCATTGTCATATAGAATCTAAGGTGAGTAGGGTTGCTTTTTTATTTAAGCTGTAATAAATTTATTTTAGAATTTTTTTTGAACAAAAATTTAAATGGGTTTAATCTCAATTGCAAACCAAGCAAGACCACATGTGGTGCTGTTAGCAAACCATGGAACCCAATATATAGAGCATTCCTCAAAATCCCATTAATTCTTTGATTACGTAAGAAAATCAATGGAACTCAATGGATGGTTGTGCCACTCGACCATTCCTTTACTTGCACAATTTATTTGGTTTTGTTTTGGATTGAACATTTGCATCTTTGGCCTCTACTCTACAACACCATTTTGTGCTTTGTGTGGAGCCCATTGGTCTTACCATTTTTTTTTCTTGCAAATGTTATGTACGTGTGCAAAGAACATGAGGATATTAGCAAGATGGGAGAACAATTGACTGCCCAGAGATGTACTTTTTTTTCAAGTAAATATTTTGCATTGTAAGTAGTTGACTTTTTTTTTTTTACCATTTATTCGTCTTATTGAGAAACTACCTTTTGATTGTGGACTTAGTAGAGGGCACAAACAAATTTTCGAAATCATTTTGTTTACATTTTACTAACCGAATGGCATATACCGTTTTGTTTGATTATTTTCTTTCTTTCATTTTAGAAATTTTTTTCATTTTTTATGTTGCATTATATTCTTGATTTTTTATTTTTTTTATATTATTCCCTTTTTATTTATTTATTTTTTTCATTTGATAGTGCAAGTTAGCTAGGAGTGATATAGATAATTCTAAGTATATTTTAGTATTATTAAATTTGATAACCCAAACATTTTAGTTGGGAGATCATGAAAAAGAAAAATATAAGGGATCAAAATTTTATTAACAAATAAATTTTATGAAGCTTTTTTAAATAAAAAAAAGTCCAGACAAAATGACTACAAACATATCAAAAAGAAAGACATTTTAAATGGGTTTGTGGGGGATATGTGAAAGTATAAGAAACCCACACATATCATAGGAGAGAGGTTTCATGAAAATCTCTCATAAGATAATTTTCCTCTTTTTTTTTTTTTTTAAGGCAATTTTCCTCTTTTCTTATTTATTCATTACATATAATCTTACAAAATTTATTGGCAAAAAATAAATAAATAATTAACAAAAAATAGAAAAGTCTTTAAACATAACAGGATAACTGCAAATGTTGTTGTAAAACATTTGGAAGACTTAATAAAAGATGTTGAATCATAATCATCTTTGTCATACACTATCATATATATATGGTTTATGGATGAAATTTTTAGAAAACATTTTTATTATCCAAACATTGTTTACTTTATGAGATCCTTATATATTGTGGTCATGACATTGAAAAAAATATAAGTTTCAAATGTGACTAAAAAAAAGTAACTAGAGATTTAAGCAATAAAAATAGAAGACTGACCACACCCATAATGTAGAACCATTCAATTTGACTAATGCCCTACAAATTTTAATTCTAACTCTAATTATATTAATGTTTCAAAAAGTAATCAATTAAGAAATTTTGTGTTCATTTTTTAGAGCTTGCCTCATGACACTTATGGTTGTATCAGTAGTTTGCAATGCGTAATATTATTGGACAAATGCGTAAACCTAAAATTGGGATGAATGAAAAATTATAACACTAAACCAAAAAAAAAAAAGCCTCATTGTACACATGTAAGAATAGGCACTTTTTGAATCACACAATATTTTTCCATTAAATTTGTATTTTCCTTTCATTATGGTCACGCATAGAAATTTTCAAATAAAGTGGTTGGCTATTAGATAGTTTTAGTAGCATTAATTTTGACTAACTTCATAAATTCATGTTAAGTTATTTGTGATATTTGATATTGTGTTATTTTGTTAAAAAATACTGGCATCTGAGCACGTGTGAGGGCTTTTCTATTTTTTGGGTAAAATTTAATAATTTGCATTCATTATAATTTGAGATTATTATATTTTCTAATCACAAAAAATCTAGGAGTGTGATGAGTATTATGCATTTGTGGGTGAAATAATTTTTTTTAGAATAAGAATAACTCTTTTTAAAAAAATTTGATAAATTTATTTGAGCGTAGTTTTGTAAACTTATACATTTTTATAAGGCAGACAAAATAATAAATGATATTCCCTTAAAAAGTTCGACTTTTCAAACAGGACAAACAAATTGGGACGGAGGTAATAATATTTTTGTGGTTCCAATTAACTCAATTAGGAAAATTTTTATTGTCAAATAAGAGATTTAAGATTCACACTCGGCTTATAGCAAAAACTATTTGGTATTTTAGTGTGATGATAATAAAAAATAATTATTATGAAATGAGTGTCATAATTTAAAATTTTATTGTATCTATCAAAAAAGAATTTAGTATTTCGAAGTACATTGACTTGATACTCCTCCCCTCACATGATAATAAGTCTTACTAATTAAATTCATACCAAAATCCATCATTCAAGGAAGGAGTTTAACATTACTGTATTCTAGTATCAGCAAAAAAATTTATACTCTATTGATAGGTTTTATTATACACCAACTATAATATGTAGGGGAATGCACGTATCAAGTTGGCGGGTTTTTCAACCCAACCCGATGTTAGGTTGGGTTCAGTCAATGGATTGGGCATACATGTGTTTGTCTTATAAAAAATTCAATCTTTATCATTTATTTAAACAATTTTTTAATAAATTATTACAATTCACATAATATGCTTAAATTATATTCAAAAATTTCAAATTTATCAAAACTTATTAGCAAAATACCAATATCAATTAAACTAAAAAAAAATTAAATAAGGTTAATATTAATTGTCAACCCAAACTTGACTTGACCTGAGATTCAAAATAAAATTTCAACCTAACCTAATCCAACCCACCAAACCACGAAAACCAACTTGACGCATCGGGTTGGATTGGATCAATTTCATCAAGTTGGTGGGTTTGATACACAACCCTAACAACAAGTCATCTCAATAATTTTATCAGTTTTTTTTTTTTTTTCGTAAGTGAGAGTTATCTCTATATGCTAAGAGAATTTAGATCCTTATTTTTTTTTTTTAAAAAGGTTAAAATTGTAATTCAAAAAAAAAAACCTACCAGATAAACTTTTTTTCATAAAAATTAGCACTCTATTTTTTTTTTTTTTGTTGAGAAAGAGCACACTCTCTATTTGAATGTATCACACAAATTTTTAATACATTTTTTTTTCTTAAAAATTAGTACACACTAAACCTCGTACTAGATTAAGCTAGAGTTTAGAGAACATCGACCTAACTAAAACAGAGTATAATATAAGAGTGGTGATGGCCAAAAATTGTTATTTCATAATTATAATTGAAATCACGTTGGTGTTTTCAAAACACAATCTCAGCTGGATTGTGTAAACTGTGTATAATTTAGTATCTACAACAATAATACAAAAGTACAGGACACAGCACAAACAGTGCCTCAACCATTCACATGTACGACTCTACAACTTGACTGAACGAAAGAAAACAACCAGTCAACCACCAAGCAGAGGCGTAAGACATGACCATTTTCCGCAACTTGACTGAGGAAATACACAGAACCAAGCTCGTGAGTCACCAGAAACCACAGTAATCTTTTTGCAGAACCAGTACTAAGTACTGAACGTGTAACCCCATTTAAGAGGAAAGTTCAAAAGAAAATTTGCAGTAGGTCAACTATGGCTTTTTTTCCTTACCTCATTTGCCTCTACATGCATTAAGTAGCTTTGAAGTTACATAGCTTAAATGGAAAACTAAAAGTGACAATACGATGTCATCCTTAAATTTATTGCTACCAATATATATATATATGACAGACAAATCAATGCGTTGAAGATGATATATTCAAATGGAAGAAGCGTAAGATGGTTCAAAAACAAGAACCTGAAAGTGATGTCAATGGACATAATTTTGGAAAGGTAATTATGGACGCACGCATGGGTTCATTTGGATTAGCACTTGGAAAATAATGTGTTTTTTTTTTTTTTTTTTTCCTTCTATGTTTTCTTTTCTTCTGGGCTTGACCATGTTGGTTATAGTACTAGAATTTCAAGTTGGATATATACTTCTCTTTGGCAAAGCTTGGGTTTAGTTCAATGTACTCATCAGGATGTTTCAAGTAAAGGAACACTGGACCCAAGCTAAAGTCATTTCTCACAGAGAATGCCTAATGTATGTAAGAATAATTTTTTGATGAACATTGTCTGAAAATTGAGCTTGGTTGTGTACTGTACGATTGATTTGATTGCCTGGCTGTGATATCAGTTACATGGAGGAAAGAGAACGTTTACAAACACAAAAATATTTTGCAGTAAATTCTAAATTGTTAATAGTTGATATATATATATATATATATATATATATATATATATATATATATATATATAGAGGGAAACCCAAATGAGAATTAGCATAAACTTACAAATTTAATATTTGTGAAAAATGTTATGAAATTTTTTGTGCATATAACATTGCAAAATGGAGAAAAAATTGGAGGCACCCATGTCAATTAGAGTGTCAAACCAAGTAGTTGTTGGTCAAATTTAAGATGATTGGTCGTTTCATTTATTTATTTTTAAATAAGTTGAATAAAATTAAATTTCATGTAAAATAACGAGAAATCAAAAAATTGTACATATGTGACAATGAAAATAAGCTTAACTTTAAATTTATCTAAACACAGTAAATATCAAGATATATAGCCCTTTATTGTTGAGGCTCCTCTTTAAGTTATATTCCTTGAATGGAAAATGAATTTGGTACAATATACGATTATATATGATCTCATTTATTATTTTTTGGCCAAAGATGAAGAATAGATCTAGTTGTCATACCAAGGAGGTGAAATTTGTGTTTTGGTTCGGAAGGAATAGGATGGTGGGATCCCACGCCCTTGGTATTTCAACTCAATGACCCCAAATTAAGGTCAGCAAACATTGTCAGAGGTTGGAATTATTAAGGAAAGAAATGATGGGAGCAGATCTCATTATGGTGATATAGTACTTTTTTTTCTTTTTTTTTTTCCTTCTTCTTCTTTGTTTTTTTTAGCCCATTTACAATAGTAATGAATTGACATTTCTTGAGTGCCACTTTTAGAAATGCAGCTTGTGACTGTTACTTTTTGATCTAAAAATTAAACTTATATCACTTCAACATCTATTGAAAAAGTAAGAGAAATAAGTTGGTACAATATATACTCTCATGCTACAATCTATTTCTATTTGAGTATTCATCTTGGTCTAATTCTTCGCAACTACCAAAATCATTCCTCATACAAATACATTCATCATAGGAACACAGTACTCTGTGCTATTGTCATTTATGAAATATGGAGGAAGTCGGTGGAGTCTGTTGGAGATGGACAACTAATGTGGATTCCAAGAGAGTTGTTGTAGCAATTATTTTACCCATCTACCAGGGAATTGAGCCTTGTCTAACAGGGACATGCATACCATGGTCAAGTCATCTTCCCAATTTCACAAACTATTTTTTTCATTTGTGAATTGCATGTGATTGGTCCAAATGAAATAAATGTACGAGAGAGTGAAAATTTTGATAGAAGTTTACCTATAACAACTCTTGCTTTTGAAAAAATTACTCTTTGGCCCTAAAGTATAATACCTCATTTTACACTTATTTCATAAATTATGAGAATGCACACTTTACTCTATTTAACTATAAGAATACACATTTACTTTCTTAAACTATTAATCTTGAGATGTGGTGCAAATTGTTACATGAGTAATAGTTTAGCGTAAGTGTGCACTCTCATAATTTATGAGGACAAGTGTTACATGAGTAATAATTTAGAGAGTAAGTATAAAATGGAGTATAGTTTATAGGGGTTTATAAAACATATATATTTCTAATTGAAGATGTTGAGACTTCCATTTTAGATTGCTAATGCCCATTTTAGAAGGATGGTAAGTGCTTAAGTAGTGCATATAATGAGCGTGGAATTTGGTTTCATTTTGTTACTGCCTTTCAAAAAAAAAATGAATGAAAAAAAGAAAAAGAAAAAGGAATTAACGAAAGAAGAAAAAGAAAAAAGCAGAAATAAAAATTAGGCTTAAGGTATATTTTGAGCCCTAAAAATTTGGAGTTATTTTCATTTAACCCTTTACATTTTAAAATCTTCATTTTTTTTTCCTTCAAGTTTGATTTCTTTTTCATATTTTTCATATTATCTCTTTCTGTTAGTAATTTGGCGACACTTAGCATGATATGTGTGACATGTCTTAATAGACAACACTTATCCCACACTAACAAGTAGATTACTAACAAGAATTGACATATAAGGGTAACGTATCTTAATGGACAACATTTATTTAGCATTTAATGGTCATATTCATAACATTTATCTGACACTTAACATACCAAATTACTAACATAAAATGAAACCAAACATAAAAGGTCAAAATTAAAATTTTGAAACATAAAATATGAAAATAAAAACAATCCCAAATTTTAAGGGCTAAAATTATATTTTAATTTAAAACTTAATATGGTTGAATTTGATGACCTATATTCATAACGAAAAGCACTTAGTTATATCTTTAAAATATAAACGATAATGAACCCAATATAGATTATATACAATAGTTAATCTAAAGCTAACTCTTGGGTTGTAATAATACTTACACCACAAAGAGTAACTCTGGGTTGTAGTATTTCAACCCCAAGCAGAACTCAGGTTAATTTATTTGCTCTTTTCAACCTGGCAAGTTGGAATGATGTAAGGTGAAATGATTCCCTAAATATTGAAGTAACAAAATGAGTAAACATATGTATATAAATCTTAGTTCATACAATTTTTTACAACTTGAGTTTGCATTAATTATTGGGACTCGAATTTTTCAACAGGGCAAGTTGGAATGATGAAAGGTGAAATGATTCCTTAAAAATGTTGAAGCAACAAAATCAGTAAATATATGTATATAGCCTTTAATTCATAGTACATTATTTTTTTTATAACTTGTGTTTGGAGCACTAGCATTTCAGTATAAACACCCCCTAGTTAGTATTTGACAATCCAAGCCACCCAAAACCCGCTTCATCTAGGTTTGTAAACTTAAAAAAATTTGCAACCTATGAATTGTAAGGCAACCTTACTATTCATAGGTTGTAAAAAAAATAAAGTTTAATCTTGCAATTGTGTGTGAAGAGAAAAAGTGAGTAGGAGGAAAAAAAAAAAAAAAGAATAGTACTTTATATTATTTTAGTAAGCCGTTTATATTATTTTATTGAGTTGTACGTAACAATAAAGATTACGATGTACAGTAAATTATAATATAAATTCGAAAAATAAATAAAATAATATTTAAAAATGCAAAATAAGTTTTTTTTTTTTTGCATCCCTGTCTTCTACTGCTTATTGGAAATTGAATTTATCTCATCTAAAATAAAACTTACAATATGTCAAATATATAATAATATAATTTTTTTAAAATTCCATATTTCACCACAGAAAAACATTCAAGAAAGTCCAAAAATCTTTCCTGCATGCATTCCACGTGGCATGATGTGGGGTCAATCTATTCTAAAAAACACGAGAAAAAAAGCCACTCTTTTAACTCCCATGCGTAAAGCGGGGTCTACCTGCTATACATAGCCAGTCACCCTCAGTCTCTAGAGATTTGGTTTCCCATTTATGAGGTTTGCTTCAAAACAAAAAGAAAATGGGGCCAGGTTAAAATAATGGAGATCACCCTTTATGCAAGCTGCTTACTTGTCAACTCGTGATTTTTTTTTTTTTTTTTTTTTTTTTGTTGAGAAACACATACTAGGGGAAGGGGTTAGAGCACTTGCAGCAGTGGAGCTAAATAGTTATAAAGCTATTTTAGCTCTACTAAAATACTAAAAAAAAAGCATGCAGCAATGGAGCTAAATCTATAGATGTGCACTGTTTATGAGAGCTAAAAAAAAAATTAATTTTTTATTTTGTGTTCACATTACTTTTTTATTGTGGTGTTTTTATTGTAGTGAGATGTATTATTTTATTGTGGTAGATATATTATTTTATTGTGATGTTTATATTATTTTATTGTGTTGAAAACTAAAATAAATCTACTGCTGCAGCATGTGTGTAGGTAAAATAAATAAAATAACTTTTGGTGAAGCTAAATTGCTAAATTTTTAGCTCCACTGCTGTGGATGCTCTTAGTTAGAAGGAAAAAAAAAATCAAGCCCTTATATTTGATAATGGATAGAGCCTAAAGTGAAACACAAAAAATAAAACAGATATTTTATATTCATTTTTTTTTAGAAGAGTTCAATTTATGACATCCGTTTCTCATAATAGCTCTTTATTATCAGATCAAGACACCAATCGATTTTCAGTGTAGATGGGAATTGAATCCCAGATCTATTATTCAACCATCAGAGACTTTACTAAATAAGCTAACTAGAATCCACTTGTATTCAACTTTATATATTACATGTTAGACATGTTTAATTTGGGGGCAATGATATACTCAAACTTGTTTTTTACATTTTTTTTATATCCACTTTCATGTTTTAAATGTCTATATTTTTCTTACTTTTAAAATTGTTGACATTTAGCATCAATTGTTAATGTTTGTATAAAATAATTGATGTAAAAATGGTAAGAGGATTTTTTTCCCCCCTTAATTTGTGTACTATCTCTGGTCCTTACATATTAGACAACATATAGGATTCTACTCAGTAAGTAGAAATAAAATTGAAAATTCAACAATAGCACTCATTAAGGACTATAATTCTTCAACGGAATATGATCATTGATGAATAATGAAGCACTTTACTGCTAAAATCAGACATAAAAAAAATTATTAATTAATACGTAATAGTAGGATTCAATGAATCCTACCAATTAATTAATTATTCATATACATCATCATGAAAGGCTACAGAGCATAACAATAATTCTTCCTTAGGGTAGTCGGGTGAATTTCACTAGCATCACAGACTTTGAATATCGATAGTACAAACACAAATTAAGCTGCATTAATATATTAAATAATAGTTTAACTGATAAAATCTCTTATTGTCAAATAAGAGAGGAAAAAGTAATTTAAAGTAAGTTTTAAAAAGAAAATTATATTGAATATTATAAAATTAGTTATACAATGTATAATTTGAATCTAGCCCACATATATATACACACATGCACTCACACGCACACACACATATATCCCATTGAAAGATTTCATGCTTTATAAGAATGAAGTATTATAACACCCCTCAAAAGTTCTTAATTCATGAATTTCTTTTTTGAATTTTTAAGATTATTAGCTTTAATTAGGTATCGTCTTTTCATGTAAGATTTTATAAATTTCAATAATCTTATAAATTTCAATGAGAAATTATCATGCAATATTGAGAATTTTAAAAACATAATTTTATATTAATAAAATGCAAATTCGATATTTTTGTTGTGTTTATTCTCATTTGTAAGAAAAAATATTTTGTACACTCAGTATATTATGTCTCACAGGTGTGTTTTTAATATGCAAGATCTACGAATATGAGAGGACTTAGTACTCAAGATGTGGTGAATAATTTTAGTGGGTCATATCACATCCAAATTGGCATAATGAATTAATGCACATTTTATTTTTTGGATGAAATTAATAAATTTGACAGTGATGGATCAAAAGTATAGTATTAGAAATTATAACCCAGAAGAATCCTAATTAAATAGTAGCTGCAAAATCATTATAAAAAAAAATGCATAAAGCATGGTAGTAATTAAGTCAAGTCCATGTTTTACTGGTTGTAGGCTTGTAGCCGGTGGCCAGGTGGCTATAAGAAGAGCTATCTAGCTAGACTCAATTAGTGCAATGTTTTTCATTGTGGTCAAGAGTTCTTAGCTTTTACGTTTCTCTCTCTCTCTCTCTCTCTCTCTAAGCCTCATCTTCATTTTTCTGCCTTATCACCTCTTTGGAAATGCTCTTTTTCTCATTGTTTTCTTCATGTTTAAACCAGTTGATGATTGTTCCTTTAGCAAAGCCCAAAATCATCCTTTCATTCCAAACAAACCATTCATTTTGATGCTAATATCAAGTTCTGTATCTTTTACAAAATGATCCTTTCATGGAGAAGAGATACTTTCAGTTTTAACAAACCCATCTGTCTCTCTTTCACTATATTTTTGAAGTTTTACATAGCTCATAATCTATACTCAGTGGTCTAAGAAATAATATTCATTTCATGGGAGAATCTTGAACTGCTGTGTACACAGAACAGGCAAGTTACTAAGTGCTTCTCCTTTTTTTTTTTTGTCTTTTAATTTTTTATAGGGTAATCTCTGTGTCTGGAACTTCATATATATTCTGATATAATGCCTGCACAACAATCATGCCATAATATATATATATATTAATGGGGAGAAAGGATTAAAACCTGGACACCATTAGAACACCAAAAAATACCATTTGACAACACAAAGAAAGGTCATTTGACCTAAAAGTTAGCTAGTGGCTAATGACTAATAAGGCACGAGGAAAAGTTTAGCTCCAAACCGACAATTCATTTATGCATACATGGTATTGTACAAACATGGTCTAATGAGACATTTCATTTATGCAATACATGTTACCATAAATACATGGTACCGTATGGTACCATGTATTGCATAAATGATTTTAATTTGTGTTTTTGTTTCAATAGGTGCGTACATATATGTAATATATATTCCCATAAAAAAAAAAAGTAATATTTTTTTTTTTTAATTTTTTTTTTAAAACATGGTTTATATGTAAGAGATTGAGACTTCAATTTTGTTGATGTTGATGGATTCTAACTCCAAAGACCCTATTATAAAGTCTTTCCCTTTTGTCTCATTTTGAGTGTATGTTACGATAACTAGTGTCCTAAAAACTATTCGTTTAATATTAATTTATGGTAAAGTTTTGTACCCACAAGTATGCTTTTATGTTTCTCTCTTTCCCAATCAATTCCTTTGTATTGATGAATATAACATATACATGGATATGCATGGTTTGTGGCTTCATGCATATATTGATCATGTATAAGTTCATACATCATAGCCATAATATATGATGGTGAGATTCAGATATATACATAGAAGCATGCATGTATCTGATCAGCTGTGATCTTATACTGAAGCAATTTTCATGGTTTTCCAATATTTCAGTGCTTGTTTGATGGGAGGAATGCAATGCATATCAGGCAATGGTATTGATGGTGGATGTTGGAGAGAGTTCATGTTGACAGAAGAGAGAGAGCACAACCCGCCATTGGCTAAAGAGAGTCTTTGTCATTGTTGGGAGTGTGCTTTCTCCTCTTCTGTCATCATCAGTTGCATTACTTTAACCTTCTGGTCCTCATCAAATGGCAGTGTAAGATTTTTCTTTATTATTTCTTAAAGTTTAGATCACACTTGGTATGGTTCATTCTGAGTCAAGAAGCTATAATTACATTTATCTTTTCCTCCGTGTACCAAAAGTTTTCTTTTTGGCAAAACAATAAGTGTGATATACTATTTTTCATCATTTTTTTTTTCACGACTATTGACATAATTTGTTGTGATTATATATATAATAAAAAGATTATACTAACGGCTATATTTAGAGCAATGATTATCAATTCATTTTAGATAAGTTTTGACATCTTTTTTATGAGAAATGAAAAAAACTTTCAAAACATTAATTTTTTTCCCATAAAATTTTTTTTAAATAGATTTTTAACTATTACTTAAAGACATTCGTTAACATTTTTTAGAATAACATACTATAAAATATGTTAATGGATACAAACAAAAAATATGTTACTCCAATTATAACATACTATAAAAATATTATGTCATTACTCTTTGAGAAAAAGCAAACAGGAATGCTAATTAATTAGGCATCAACAATGAGAAAATGAAGATTTAAAAGACCAAGGATTACAATTTAAATTTTTAGGAAATTTTTTTATATTTATTTTAAAGGGAGGAAATTATGTTTATTTGTGTTAAATGATAAAATACAATGATAAGGCAGAGATCATCCATTTATAGAAAAAGTCCTTGACATAGTAAATAGAGGATATATATATATATAGCAACCTTGAACGGTAGTTTTTTTTTTTTTTTTTTTTTTTTTTTTTTTTTTTCATTATGCATTTCTAGTTGCAGTGTCATCATTTACAGGAATATGGTAGGACATTCACAACTTACTAGAAAATGTGACTTTCTTGACCCCCCTAAAAGCTGAAAGTTTCCTTGTGGTTACACATATCACTTCAATCAAAAAAGGTCAATTTAAAAATTTTACAAGGTGATGCACAGTCCATAGGTAGCTTCCAGTACTCTGCTGGCTGCTACTGGGGAAGAATATTTTCTGACACCACAAAAGTGTATGAAAAAAAACCCTGGTTAATTGGCACCCTGTGACAGGCACCACTGAAATAAACCCTGGTTAAACACAGGAATGACAGTAATTCAAAATTCTAGTACTGCCATCAAATGGTTTACATCATTTGATTTTTGGGATGACCTTACTATATAGTTAGCATGCAATCCCATCAAAAAAAAAAAAAATAGTTAGCATGCAATACTTATGTAAAAAATGAGGTTTACCATCTGCTTTTTATGTTTTAGATATTAAATGTTAAATATACAGCTCAAGTGCAAATCTCTAAGAAGATCATGAGGTGAAGGAATGTTCTCTTTTTTGTTTTTTTTAATAACATGATTAATGATATCACAAATGAAAGGATTAAGATCAAATACTTTTGTAGAGCAAAAGTTGCTGTTGGTGAACTCCACACCAGACGCAGAAAGGGTTTTATTCCTCCTAGATAAGGACAATAATGAAGTAAAATATGATATTATAATAGAAAGAAGTACAGGACCACAATTCTAGGGGATTTATTAGGCCCTAGTAATCTAGAGTTCACTAATATGTACAGAATGTCACCCATGTTTTATTTATTAAAAAAGAAGGCCTATTCATAGACTTTAATTGACCCTAAAAACATATTAGAATTTTTCAATCATAACGCTAGCAACTAAGCTGTAATACTAATCCTAAAATATGTTGTCTTTTGACATTCTCTATATTACTTATTATGTGCTTTTTGTGCATGCCTGGTCGATCATGCTTCATTGCATAAAGATTTTACTTATTTCTTCCAAACTGGCTTTACATGCTTCCAAATATTTGTTTATGATGCTTTGGGCCTACCAGTTCTCTCAATATAATTGGTTTTGAATCTTCAATAGCATTGAAACCAATGTTGACAGGCCGAACTGTGACTTCTTTTGTAATTGCAACCACAATGGTCAATTTGGAGAGAAATCATTTTTCATTATACCATGTGACAAAAGCCATCTTATATGTTTTTGGTACACACCATCCTCTATGTTATTTATTATGTGCTTTTTGTGCATGCTTCATTGCATAAAGATTTTACTTATTTATTCCAAACTGACTTTACGTGCTTCCAAATATTTGTCTATGATGCTTTGGGCCTACTAGTTCTTTCAATATAATTGGTTTTGAATTTTCAATAGCTTTGAATCCAATGTTGAAAGGCCGAACTGTGACTTCTTTTGTAATTGCAAGCATAATGGTCAATTTGGAGAGAAATCTTTTCCTTATATTATGTGACAAGAGCCTTCTTATATGTTTGTGGTACGTATCATCCTCTTGAGGGATTTTAATTCTCCAAATTTTTTTACATACATGTACGAGTAAATTAATGCACTGTATAAAGCAGTAAGATCAGTTACACTAATCCAACCATAAAAAGAGCATTCTTTGCATTTTGAATTTAATATCACACAAGTGGGCTAGTAAACAAAAATCTCAGGTTGCTGTACAAGCCTAGTACAAAGTAGAAGAAGAAATGGAAGCCGATGTAAATGCTGGATCAGAAGGTTCACAGTTGACAAGAGAGGCATCACAAGTATCATGACCAAGCTTTTCAGCCCAAGTCAAGCAGGAGGCACATCAACTTAATTTTAACAAACTAAGCCCAAATGCTGGGAAACCTGATTGCAGATCTTTCTGCTGTGGCTTTGCGTTGTCTTCTAAGGGATTTCTTCCAAAAGGGAAATGAGAATAATACTTTGTAGTCTCTTGGAGAAGAAGATTGATTTGGAGTTATTGAGTTATTGGATAAGAACACTTTGTAATTAGTGCTTTTTACTTATGTAAATTCTTGGTTGTAATAACTAATATTCCATTCAAATCATCACTTTCCTAGTTTCTGGTGGCAAAATAAGAGTGTTATAAGCAATTTGGTTTCAAATTTGAGTTTTGGTTTGCTTAATATACCATCCAATCAATCACTTTTAACAGTAATACCAAATGACATCAAAAAACTGTCATCTATTTCCAAAATTAAGGTCACATTTTGTATTCAGTTACATATTGTACCTGTGACTTGAACACTCTTAAGCTTCTTACTACCATTGCAATCTTGGACTCAAACCTCCCAAACAAAGAATGGTTTGCCAAGGGAAAAATACAATCCAGAAGATCCTTATTCCATTGTTAAAGCCAATCTCAAGCCCAAAGTTTTTTGAAGCGTAAAAATTTTGTACACTTAATGCACACCTATAAAGCAAGGAACTTGAAGCTTAAGAGCAAAAAGAAAAAGTTTACTTTTATTATAAATCTTAATTTACTTCTAATCATTATACTAAGCACTTCACTAAAGCTACAAATGCAAAGTTAAGGCTCTAGAATGAAGCTCAATAGAGAGACTCCCCCATGGCAAGGCAGTGCAGCATTCAAAGATCAATCTGCCTCCAGACGCATTATAAAATCATTAAATTTGTTCTGAGATTCATTTGCTATATTAATACAAATTTTACAGAACATTTCAAAAGTTACTCGTTGCTTACTGCAAGAGAAAAAAGAAAACGATATCAGATTAAACTTTAAAGAAAAGCTTCATTTCAATAGCCACAAAGATGAGTTAGGACAGAGAACAAGTTCACAATTGAAACAATTAAGGCAGTTTCTTTTGTCCCAGATACAACAGAGACCACATAGTTCAATAGAAGTGTTTTGAACTCAGGCCAGTTAACTCCTACAGTCTACAGCCTCTATTTTCCAAACTACAAAATAACTACACAAGAATATAGCTAAAAGAATTCAAACTGTCAATAAGCTTTGTATAAGAAAAAATATGAATTCTTTCTTCAGTCAATTATAATCTCACGCATAGAGTTGGGGCTCTCACACTCTTCACCATCTGAAACGATGTCTTCTAGACTCAAAGGCAAAGCATAAGAGAAACTGAAAGTAGGCTTAATCTTTGGCACAAAGAGTGGGTCCGCCTCGTTATTAAGGATTTGAAGCACTCTCCTCATGGTTGGCCTAGCCGCACTATCCGGGTTTGCACAGCTTAATCCTACCAGTAACAGCTTCCTCATGTCTTCCTCCTTAAACTCCCCATTCAACCTTGCATCAGCTGCTTCAATGACCTTTCCTTGGGCATGCAATCCCCAAACCCAATCAACCAAATTCACCATCTTCATACTATCTGGTTCTCTCTCAATTGGCCTTCTCCCACAAGCCACTTCAAGTATAACCACACCATAGCTGAAAACATCAGTCTTCTCAGTTGCTTTCCCATACTGAAGATACTCAGGTGCAAGGTATCCCATTGTTCCAGCAGTGAGTGTTGACACAGGGCTCTTATCATGATCCATAAGTTTTGCCAATCCAAAATCACCAAGCCTTGCATTAAACCCCCCATCCAGCAGTACATTCCCAGTCTTTATGTCCCTATGAATGACTTGTTGTTCACATTCTTGATGCAAATATGTCAAAACAGAAGCTAACCCAACAGCAATGTTAAGCCTATGAGACCAATGTAACGATGTACCCTGCCCAGATTCTTGATACAACACCGTATCAAGACTCCCATTAGGCATAAAGTCATAAACTAGCAGTAACTCACCCTTGGCAACACACCAACCTTGGAGCTGAACCAAATTCTTGTGCCTTAAACCAGCTATAATAGACAATTCAGCTAAGAACTCAGTCTTACCTTCGTGGGAATGCTTCGATCTTTTTACCGCTGCAATTGTTCCCCCCATGGCTGATGATGTGAAAAAGGCCTTATAAACTGTCCCGAACGCCCCATGGCCAAGAATCCGGCTAGAATGAAACCCTTTTGTTGCTGAGTTTAACTCCTTGTAACTAAATTCTCTTGGCCCTGCAAGCAACTCTGCTTTGAAGCTCATCTGTGTCCTAATGCCTCTCCATTTTCTAACCGTAACGTAACCAAAAACTGCAAGAACCACGCAGAAAAAAGCAGGACCAGCAATCCCAAGGCCGAAACCAATCTTATTGTGATGCTTATTGCTAGAATTCGATACGGGAATTTCCGGCATCACTGTCACCGTGTTTTCAGACACATTGTGAGGCCTTGATCTTGGTCTTGCCGGGACAAACCCAAAAGTCGAAAAGCTCCAATTCTCTATCAAATGGAGCTCAGTGCTCCCCTCGGTTGAAGCTGAAAACCCCAGATACATAACCTCTTTTAGATGATCAGAGAGGTCGAAATTGACACTCAAGATTGGGTTTTCGGGCTTAGTTTTCGAATAACTCAAAGAAACATTGAGCTCTTGCTTATCATTCTTGTAATCAATCCAAGCCGTGATTGAATTCCCACTCTTGAGATCAATGTCTTGCAAGATTGGATCGGCAGTGTCAATGGATTTAAGGCTTTCGATATCCAAGCCGACATGGTTATCGTTTGGGTCAGCAAAGAGCGAGTCAAGGCGTGTATCGAATTCAATCGCTACGAACTTGTTTTTGGTGAATTGGGACCTATTCACAAGACCCAAATAGCCTCCAGGGCTGCCGAGAGTCTGGTTATCCGGCGAGAGAAAGAATGCTAATCCATCTCCAATCGAGCTCGGATTGACATTGGTGATGGAGAAGGAGAATCTTGTGGAGAAAGAAGCGGTGGTATTCGATTCGGGGTCAAAGAAAGTGATGGGTTTGTTGTAGATTGCAGTGCCGGAGCTCGAAGATGGGACGCCAAGCTGCCGGGTGAGGCCAACAATGCCGTCTCCTCGGAGGTAGGAGTCGCCGAGGAGAGTGAGGTTTCTGAGTGTGAAGGTGGGGAATTCAAGATTCACGTTATTGGCTGAGGCAAAGGTAAAGAGAGTAAGGAATAGTGGTGCCAAGAAAACAAGAAGCCTTATTGGAGACATGGGTGTGGAATTTTTGAGTAGCATCACAACATTGAACAAAATTGAACATAAAAAAGGATATGGGGGTTTCAAGAACTTGGGAGGTTCTTGTAGAGAGAGAGAGGCAAAAAGGTTACGACTTTGCAAGAGAGAGAGAGAGAGAGCCAAAGAGGTTAAATTTTGAGAGAGAGAGAGAGAGAGAGAGAGAGAGATGTGAGGCGGGTGGGAAAATGGGGTTTAAACGGTGGGGAAATAGGCGCGTTGGTCGGTTTGAAAGGGAAAAAGAATATAGGGTTTGTAACGGTCATTAAAAACTATAGGGAAGTGGGTGTGGAACATAAAGGAAACGACACCGTTTGAGGGTGGGGACATTGTGGGCTAGTTGGACTCGGTCAAAAATTGGGGCACATTGAATTATATAGGATAAGGTGTGGGTCATATAATGAGTAAGAACTTGGTGAGGTAGTACTATAAAATTAACGGTTCTCTTTTAAGACGTGTGTATTAATTAGTATTTTTTTCATGATAAGCATGTTGCTAATCCACGTTCTCACGAATCATCAGCCCACTACTAAAATTGATGAGACTGCTAATAGGAATAGAAAATAGTATTATACGCTTTGAAAAGATTCTAAATTTTAACAAGTCAGCACTGTTCCTTTAAAAAGTGGGGGACTTTAATGGCACTGAATTTCACAATTTTTAAAAGCTTTTCACAAAAATTCTTTCACTATTGTTGACGGTGAATTCAGTCCCTAATGATTCTTAATGAATTTGGAATTTAAACGGCAACATAAAAAGATTCTCTATCTGGCATTGTGCTTCGGAAATTGGGTCACTGTTAGTTTGTAGGATTCAATAATGACAATGGGAGGCCATGTGATTATGGGTCCCAAATCTAGTCCATTATTTCAAAAGGTGAAAAATAATAGAATCACAGGTCATATAGCCGTTACAATTATGGACTTTTGTAGTGGACTGGTGCGGTGTGATGAGAGGAAGAAGAAACTGGCCTCTTTTAAAGTCTTTAATAACAGTTGGCAGATGGTCCAAAACCATTGATGTTTCTTATTGAATACCTATATACATAATCCAAGGAAATTTTACTTCAATTATTCAAGGCCTATATCATAATTTTCCTTTCAAACCTCAAAAGTGTTAACCTAGAAATCAACTTATTCTATTTGACTAGTTTTCAAAAGGAAACAGATTGGACAGATGTGCAGCTTATTAAATATTCAAATTCAATTTACAATTTCATCTTTCTAGAACTCCTGCACGCCAAATCCTCAGTTTAGATATGTAATTGAAAGGACTTGAGGCTCCTTGAATTTCTGCTAAAGCGTAAAAACAATTTATTTCCATTAAATAAGACTACAAAAAGATACACAAAAACTCACTATTTTTACAATTTTATCTGGACTATTGTCTTCCTGCTTTGGTAATGAGCCACTGTGGAAGCAACAGACAGTACATCTAGAGGTCAGAAACTTGTTTTTACTAGAATTCATTGAGTGCTTGGGGGCTTTAAAATTAGAACTAGGAATTAGTGATGAGCAAAGAGATGGAGGGAAGTAGGGAAGTAGGAATTATTGGTTTAGCTTGATAAACCAATAAGCTGACCGACAGCTTCGCAATTGCCCTTCCCACTTGACAATGGAACTTAGAAATTAAGTTCACTGTGAAATATCCAATGTGACACAAGAAGTATATACATTATAAATTCTGCAATCTTTGGGTACATTCATGTTGGAAAGGAATCACCGAACTCTAAACTTTTCACAGTTATGTCCCTTGGAAGCCTGCCACATAAAACACAAACAGTGACTTCCGGTTCCAATTTTGAAAACCAAAGAGGGGGGTAAAAATCTTGTTTCTTTAATTTTGAGTCCTTTGTTTAATGCGAATGTGCACAATAACACACAAAGCAAAGCTAAAAAAAGTAAAAAGGAAGACATGATGCTCCTCACATTCTAAAGGAAACATACCTGAACAGAATCTCTGATACTAGATGACTGAAGAAGTGCAAATTTATACAGTGCAGTTTCATTCTCCAGCTTGCTACTTTTTCTGAGGTTTCCGAGCTAAAAGAACTGAAAAGCATAATTTATTTTTTTAGTCCAGTTTCATTTACAGCTTTTAATAAATAATAATAATAACAATATTTTACCTTCATCTATATTGCAAAAGCTTTCTAGGGGAAAAATGGATTCAGGATCTACTCTTTGCTGGGAAAAAACAACTTTAGCCACACAATGTCTACTGCAGAAACAAAACAGAGACTCAGACGCACTTATTCTAAAAGGAGAAATGGCTATGAAATAAGTCATTACATGGTTGCTTAGCTATGTATGCGTGTGAAGTGATTCGTGTGTTTTGACTTTTGATGGCCATACTTCATTTATGAGGATAAAACTGAGTGACAAACCTGGCCCATGAAGGAATAATTTTGTTGTTTGGTACATCATCATCGTCATCGTCATCTTCTTCATCATCTGAAACTTTGTATGGAGATATATCGTATTGTTCTTGATTTGTGTTGGCAAACGCATTGTCTTTTTCTATTGCTTTGTCTAAAGTGCTTGTTACCTTAAACAATATAGGAAGTCTCAGAATGAAGCAGTATATGCAAATCAAATATATACAGAATATTTTGTAATTGTTCAAGTAATATAACTTTCTACAATTTCAGATTAAGAATTATATTAAGCTATTATAAATTTAACAAAATAAATCCTTGCACCAGGAAGAGTAGAATGGAAACATTAAGGCCTTGACCAGTATTAAAAGGTCCATGCAAACAATAACAACAAAGGAATTGTGTTCAAGCCAAACCTCAGATTTTAAGTTCAATATCATTAAATTCTATAATACATAAAGGTGAAACCATGAAGGAGAACTCTTTAGTGAAAAATCATGACAAAAATGAACTTTACCTTTACATTGTTACCAGAACCACTCAATGCCTTAGAATCTTCACGTAGAATGCTTGCTTTAATGATGTCACTTGTTGGAATGCTGGTTGTCCTAAGTTCAGTTTCTGACACCTTCCTGATATTGTCCTCCCTAACTTTTTCAATGTTTCTATGCTTATCTGCTTCATCGTTAGATTCCTTCCTCTCATTTGTTCTTGTATCCTATAGCAGACAGACAAATAAAATATGTTAATTCCTAAAACAGCAAGCACAAAGCAATCCTAAAATATATAAGAGCAATAGGCATCTTACTGTGGCTCGGGATTTCAATTCTCTCTCATCTTTCTTGCCATGTAACTTCTCCTCATGTTCGCACTGCTGCCTACGTGATTCCTCAACACGTTTTCTCTTTCTCTCCTTCTCTTTCCTTTCATCTTCTTCCCTCTGCCTTTTCCTTGCTGCCATATCAGCCTCCTTTTTCTTCTTTTCCTCTTCTTTCTTTCTCTTCTGCAACTCCAACTGCCTCAAATTTTCCTGCTCAAGTCTAGCTCGCTCAAGTTTCAAAGCTTCCTTCTTCATTTTACGTTCATTATCCTTCTTCTCTGCAAGACGTTTTGCAGCCTCAGCAGCCCCCAGGGCCTTCACTTTGATGTCTCTCTTCCCTATGAGGAAGCACAAGAACTTTCAAAAATACTATATAATCATTTAAAATAAAATAAGAAACTTTCAGAAAACATACACTGGCATCCAAATCAAAACTAAAAGAAGCTTATTCCAACCAGATTCTTAAATACCACAGAATTACAGACATGATTAACTAGTAGCTTCACTTTTAGACGAAACCATTACTAAGCATATGAGATATAACAAAGGTTAATTGTAGCTACATCATACTTTCCCATTATCCCCAAGTCCTTATTGAACTCCTTGGGGTCAACAACATAAATCTTTCTAGCATTCCATTTTTATTACTATAATCATGTCTATTTAGGTAATCACATTAGGTTATGGCACAATCAACTTGAGCTTGTAATTCTTTTTTCTTTTCTTTTCTTTTTTTAATAATTGTATAAAACAGAGATTCCATTTCTTCAGGTTAAACTTAGCGTATATATCAGGTGTTTTCAAAACATGTGCAAAGCATTTCATCCATGGCTCATTGTATCTGTTGCCGATTACTCCTCAATTTCAGAGATGATTTCTAACATAAACCCTATTCATTTTTCCAACTATTCATACCAGAATCCACTTCTCTATTACAATTTATCTTGAGGGTACATAATTTACTTGGAAACTTTTAAGGCATATGGCACTACTGATCCTACAGCTTTTGGCAAAGAATTCTTTATAGTCTGATTTCACTTTTCAGACTTTTATGAAACATTATAGGACATAAGCTGAGAGAACAAGAAGCAAGCATAGCAACAGCATTTCAGTTCCAGAGGATCAAGAGATGGATACCAAAATATCTGACTTAAATGGCATAGACTAATTTAAATTTTTATAAAGCAAAAGAACAAGCTAACAAATTGACCACAAAATTTAGTTCAACAAAGCACTTTGAAAAGAAGACTGAGACTTTCTTATGGTCATGGTTAAGGTTGCAACACCAAGTTGCATGGTCAATGGAACAGCAAATGATCCATGAAAAATCAAGTTGGGATCTTGTATATATTATCTTGAAGCATCTGTATACATGTGAAGCCAGATACCAAAATGAGGAGATCTTAACTTTTTTCAGTAACCACATGTCAAAGAAAAATGGTGATTCTTCAACAACAAAAAAAGGAAGAGAAAAAAATTACCTGTGACAACTGCGGCTGCTTGCTTTTGTTGAACAAGAGGAATAAAGGAAGTGATATTGGAGATTATATTGTTAGTCTTTGACTCCCTCCCACTAGGGGCCCCATTTCTCATACTGGTTTTTCCAGATAATTTTGTCTTACTGAACCTACTATGGAATGATTCCTTGGCCCTCTTAACACCATTTGCTCCAATCGACACACTCTGTTTCTCTTTCACCTTCCTGTCATATCTTCTCCTAGAGCTGTTTTGGTTTCCATGCTTCTGTTTGACCCTAGTATGAGTCCCGGTGAAGCTGAATTCCGTGTTTACAGAATCTAGACTGTATCTATCAGCATGTATCTCCACTTCAGAAACTGATGCAGGAGGATTTGGATTTTCTGTAATGTCAGCAAGTGGTACTCTTTTGACTGAGCTAGTAGTCACTTCTGAACAAATGCCTTCTGGTAATGTCTCAGCTACCTCATCTGCATTCTCATTTTCTTCATCAATGCAGGGAAGCTCTGGATTTGAGGTCACTTGCTTCTCTGAACTGCCAGCGTTTGATGTGATTCTGTCCCAGAATTTCCCAACTGGAGATGAATAGGGATTTCTTATATTCCAAGTGGATTGACCACTAGAAGTTGGTAGGCAATCAGAATAGGACCTTCCATGAAAAGCAAACCCAACTTCTTCACTCAAGCAACCATTATGGAGCTGCTTGCCAGTACTATTCATAGAAAGGGTGCTTTTCGTGTTAATGCCCTCTAGAAGCCCATTAGGAACAGACTGGTAAAGACCTGGTATTCTGTGCAATTTATGTGAAGTTGAAGAAAAGGATAATGGGGTATTCATGCAAGCAGATCTGCATAGCTGCTCCAAAACACTAGCACGTTCTATTGCAGTATTTGGAAGGTCAAAGCTAATTCCCTCCTCAGCAATGCATGGCTGTTTGTCATCTGTTTGCATAATGAAACCCTCGAAATCAGGCATAATCTCATCAGGCATAATCTCATCAGCCCCAGTCAAATCCAAGGACTGGCTATGTGGAGAATTAACTGAGCAATATGAATAACTTTCATTCCCTTCCAAACTAGTTCTCTTTTCCTGCATGGTTCTTTCACTGTTAGTAAAATGCTCCGTAATTCCCAGCTGTAATTTATCTTCAAGATGCAAAGGAACTGGGTTCTCTTCTACAAAGCATCGCATTCTTTCATCCAATAGTTTGCTATTTGGATCAGCCACTCCTGCTTCCTCCGCTAAACAACCTTGAGAATCATCAGCAACCTGGTTAATCAAACTTGAGATATAGGAAACTCGTAACCCATCATCCATAAAAGTGAAAGGCGTGTTTCCATCCCAACCCTCCAAGCTATGTTCAACCTGTCAGACAATATTTCGATATATCCAATATCAGAAAAGCCTTAAGAAAAGCAAAAAAATGCAACCTGTGGAGTTAAGAAAATGTTTCGAACCTGCAAGAACTTACAATAAAATGACAAAATGGTAATCAAAGTTATATGAGGTAAGAGCAAAATACACAACAGACAAGCGTATAGCTTATCATAAGTGATTGCACGATTATATTACATTTTAACAATTCCTTGTAGTGTATTCAGTTACACATGCATAAGGCCATATACCCAAACTCCATTCATCCATAATTGGACCATACAAGCAATGAACAAGGATTGGTGATTAAAATGAAGTCTACCAGGCCAAACCATCTCTTCTGATAGAAATATTTCAAAATCCCAACTACTTGAGGCTGATACATGAGTCCTTTTAGCCATTCAGCTAAAGCCATGTGTTTCCTCACTTTATCTACACATGCTCTTTTTGGTCACCACAGCAAACTTGGATATCATTGACCAACCTTGTCAAGGTTATAAGTAAACTTGGTGTGCATATTTGCAGATGTGATAATTATCTAAATTGTCAAAAATCGTTCTAGTGGAATGTAAAATATCTAACTTAATATCACAAAAAGTGTCAGTGAAAAAGAAAAAGGACCAACTGTAAAATTTAAGTAATGAGTGTTCTAACTTAAAGATTATGATATTTATGCGATTGCCAATACCGAAGGCAACCGTCATTACTTAAATCACTTTTGCCTGAAGTTTTTTGGGATGGATGGTAAGTGACCAACCGAACCTAGCATTATTTTTAAAATTGAAATGATTATCAAACAACATACAAAGAATGTCCTAACCCAGTATACTTTTCCTGGGATTGTTGACGTGACATAAATCAACCTAAAAAGTTTTGGAATGTATGACAGAAAAACAAGTACGTACCTCTTCAACTTGCAGCCTAGTTGAAGCTTCAGACCCTTCTATGACGTGGCCTTTCTCATTTTGTTGCAATTCTTCAACTGGGCTCTTACTGGCATCTGATTGTGTAGCGTCCTCCTCATAAGATAATGACAAGTGTTGAGATTCAAAGACAGCCTTCAGAATATCTTCTGCACCATCCAGGTTTTCACTAACAGAATCCCTGTCAATCAATTTAAGTCCCTCTTCCCTCAGGCTTGGTGAATCTGAAAGGACTTCAGTTAGTTGAAAATCAATCTTTCTCCGCTTATGCTGAGGCTGCGAATCATGCAAGCCCAAGCTAAAACTTGCACTTGGCATGCCATTATTCAAAATTTGCTCTTCAGTTGATTTTGAACTATATACATGTTTGTCTTCACTGATACATCTTCCCAAGGAGTCTTCATTTTGACACTGTGAAATGCCTGAATTTCTAGTCTGCTGCACCAAAGTACCTTCTGTTTCTTCCACCAAAACAGCACAAGGAAGCTCAAATGTAGAATCTCTTAAAGTTTCGTCTGAATCTTTACAAGGACCAGATCCCCTAACTATTCCAAAATTAGCACCTGTTAATTGCTTGAGATCACCACAGAGATCACTATCGAGCTTACTGTCTTCAAACACCAATTTGGTAGATTCTCCACCATCACGCTCCATGACAACATTCTCAACTGAAACATCCGTCCTTGTATCAGCACTATCATGCAACAGGTTATACCCCGCTTGTTTTGGAAGTTCAAGCAAATCTTCACAAGAAAATTGCGATAGAGATAAATGATCTATCAAAGAAGATTCCTCCTCTTTGATAATTTTGTCACTTTCTAGCAAAGTGTGTGTAGCTGCATCCTTAGGAACCTGATATGTCTCTTTTACTGCTGACACAGCATTTCCATCTGAGCTTCTGATGGCTTCATCTGTCTTCTCCGCATGGACTTCAGATGAAAAATTCGGTTCCAATTCTTTTCTAAGATCTTCCTGCTCCTCCAGCAAAGTTTTCTCTTGAGATAAGTTGCAATTTGCTTGGTAACTCACAGAGGCCACTTTGTCCATTATATCTGCAGGATCAGGCAAGGTAAGAGGACTTCTTTCTGATGACCTGCCCTGTATTTCCCTCTTGGATGCAGGACTTGAAACTACATTCAAACTGGACTCTTCCGCATCATCAAAATTAAGTTGCTTGGGCCTCATAAGCACATTACAATCAGAGGGTGGCCTCATGGCTAAAACCTCCACCCCAATCCGAAGGCTAGCAACGTCCAAGTTAGCCCCAGGAAACCCCAAACGAGCAGCAACAAGCTCATCAGGATTAATCTCAGATTCTGCAGCAGTTGAAGCGCATCTCTCCAAGCCAACAGTATCACTGGTGCGAGTACAAGGCAGGACTTCTATTTGAGTGCCTGACACTTCCTTAAGGTCAATTTCTCAGACCTGTTTAGAGATTGTGCAAGTGGAGGCCTGCTAGAAGCATTAGATGTGGAGCGTGTAACTTTGCAACCTAAAGCATGGGAGGAGTTGACAGGTTTTGATATTTTCTCAATGGTAGTAGTTTCACCCCTTATATTTTTACCATCAGCAATATTTTCCTCATCTGAATAATATGCTGCATTAACTTTACATGACTCTTTGTCTTGAATTGGCAATGACCCTCCATTGGACATTTGAGCACCCTGAACTTTATTAGCCTCACCGGAAGCAGCAAATCTGGAACGGGTAACTCTTTGATCAGACACATTGGAGCACACAGCCTTTGAACTTATTTTGATGTTATTAGTAGCAAGTGATTTCCTGGAAATAAACTCCGCTTCAGAATTCCCCTTCCTTGAGTGTTTGCTTGCATCTACTCTGTGAAACTCTTGATCCTTTTGACTTGGCAAGGACCTTCCATCATACATCTGAGGGCTCTCTCCACTTTGAAAAGCAGCATCTCCTCCAACCCAACGTGGAGATTGAGGCAGTTTTCTGGATTCGCTAATGGACTGTGCCTGTGTGATACAGTTAACATTGTTGGATGGCTGGGAAGAACTTCTAGATTTTAGTATTCTACCAAAATTAGCATTGCTATCGCAGTCCACTTCTTGTTCCACTCCACAACTGTCATCAGTGATAGTAGAGAAATTGACCAATTCCTTGGACTGATCAACATGGTTGGAATGTCCAACACCATCTACCTTATCCTTGTCATAAGAGCTCTCCAGCTTCATCAATTTATTCATGCGGTTGGGCTGTTGACTAGAACTTCTAGATCTTGTTATTCTTCCATGGTAAACATCTCTTCGAATATCCTCACTCCAGTTATCTCCTATTTTTGATTTCCTCCCCCTACTACTTCCATCAGTAATACGAGATGGTTCAGCTAAATCTGATGCTTCATTCTCTTTTGATTTGATAATAGAACTTGCAAGTACACTACCATCTTCCCTACCAATATGAGAAGAGTTACCCTTGTTGAAAGAACTGACTTGCTGACTAGTGCTTCTAGATCTAGTCATTCTACCAGAGCAAATATTGCTACCATCTTCCTTGCTCTGACAATCACCTATTTTTACTTCTTCCACTACACAACTAACATTTTTGGTATCTACAGGATTGGCAAACACCAACTCATCAACAAGGTCAGTCTGGAGGGAAGCAATTGCAGACCCCGAAATCCCACCACCAAAAGTAGCAACAATATTCTCATCCCTTGAACAGCTTTTGGCTGCTTTTGCACTACTGCGAAGCTCCAGAGCCCTTTGTCTCGACTTGGACCTTTGAACCCTCGCCAATGATAAAGCTGGATTTTGGTAAGTGTCTGATATTCTCCTCTCTCTCGGATCTTGAGGAGATATAGCACTCGGACCCAGCTCAGAATCGGCACTTGGTCGACATCCAGCATGACACTCCAGCAAAAATGACGGCCCATCTCCAGCATCAAGGCCTTTGTCCAAAACACACACTTCTTTCAACAAACCATTTTGTGACACACAATTATCACCTGCGACAACCGGTTTGTTGTACTGAGAGTAACGGCTACTAGAATAAGGGATAACAGGCTGTGGGCAAGGGAGCAACAACCCCGAAATGAGCTCCTCTTTATTGAACTCTGCAGTGACAAAAACAATGATCATGAAGCCATGGACATTAGTTCTTATCATACTTATGTAAACACAAATTATAAGAATTGTGAAGTACAAGAATTAGTGTTATTCAATAGTCACACTATAGCTTTGTATACTCTGTTTCGTTAATGAGAAATTCTTAAATATGAACTTCTAATAAATTTTGCTCACAAAACAGTTAGAAAATTACTTCCAGAAACGGTAACCAAACAATTCCTTACTGAATTCTAAAGCAAAACAAAGTACACGAATTGAACCAGAATTTTCACTATATCATTTCTCGATTTGCTTGCTAGTATTAGAAGCAAAAGTCAAGGCAAATTTTGCTTCCAAAAGGCTAATCCAAAAACTAAAACACATAAACACGAAGAAATAGAACCAGAAACCTCAGAATTTTCCAAAATAACGAATTAAAGCCACAACTTCCACTATTTTTGCAAAAGTCAAGGCAAATTTTGCTTCCAAGAAAGCTAATCCAAAACCTAAAACACATAAACGCGAAGAAATCGAACCAGAAACTTCGAAAAAATTTTCCAAAACAACGAAATCAAAAGCGCTAATTCACAATTAGGTTTACAAATTAAGCACTTCGAAAGCGACGGTAGCCAAACAAAACCTAAAAGAACAAACTACGATTAGAGAGAGGTGCGAAGTTACGATTTGGATCGGAGGAGTGAGCGTGGGGCGGAGGGGGCACCAGCCATGGAGGAGGGGCGATTCCGTCAATGAGGAGTTTGGAAGCGAGGTTTTGGTCGAAGAGAAGGGTTTGGTGCTTGGCTTGGTCGATGATCGACCGTTTCCGATCGAAGATCTGCGCCAATAGCTTCTCTATCATCGACATTCTTCGTTCTTCTTCGTTCTTCTTCGTTCTTCGTTCTTCAGAGAATGGCCATGGAGATTCACACTCTGAGAGAGAGAGAGAGAGAGAGAAGAGAGAGAGAGAGAGCGGGGTTTGGGATGAACGTGAGGATGGAGTAGCGTTTAGCGCGGAAAGGGATTTTCAAATTTTGGGGGAAATAGAGATTGTCAAATTGGAACGTTTAGGTAAAACGAAAGTTTACGTTGTAGTTTTTTTAAAAACATACAACTAGAACCCAACAACCAAAAGTACTTTTTTTTCCCTTATAAAAAAATACTTTTTTCTTTTCTTTCTAATTTTCCTCCTAATATTTGGTTTAATTGATTTTTGTACTTCTAATTAAAATTTTATATTAATCCTCATTTTTTTTATTAAAAAAAATATTGATTTTTTGTTGTCTCAATTGTGTCATGTTAAAAAATTTACTAGCTTTATAATGAATTTAGAATAAATGAAATTGATAGTTTTAAAAGCTTTCAGGACTAAAATTAGAATGAGGATAAATTTTAGAGATGAGGAATATATTTCGACCTTTATTTGATTTTGATTTTTTTTTTTTTTGCTTGAAAACTTTTCAAATAATTTTTGAAGTAATTACAAGAAGTGTAATATTTTTTTCTATTTAAAATAAATGACATAGGTTTTTTCGGTGACACTTACTTGTGGGTTTAATTATCAATGGATCTAGGGAATATGCCATAAGTTTGATGGTCTTAAGTTTGAATTGAGATCAAGTTTGAAGGTCTCAAGAAGGTGCAATACCCTAGGTATTGCACCTAATGCAATTCCTATGAATGATTGAGATTGAGTTGACAACTTTCAATCTCAACCATTGTTTCAAAAAAGTTAAGGGAAATAAAAGTGAAAGTTAAAAAGGAAAAAAGTTATAAAAAAAAAATTGTGAGAGGAGATGAGTGAATTGCATTAGATCCTAATCTCTTAAGTTTCATCCATCACACTATTAGCTTATGAGAATTTTGAGTTGTCTAATAGGCATTGTAGAAAGGGAAAATTTCTGACCTATCACAAGCTGACACATCATACTACTAAGTCTACAAAATACAATCAATTACAAAGCGCCACGTACTGCTGCTAGGTTTTGCTATCACTATTCAAAAACCAATAGAAATTTGCCAAGTGTCATTGAAATAAAGGCATAAAACGCATCAGCATGCGTAAGCGATGACACAAGCAGCCCTGCACGTGTAAGCGATGACACAAGCAACCCTGCACGTGTAAGCAATGACACAAGCAATCCAGCACGTGTAAGCGATGACATAAGCAGACCAATCAGGCTGTGACATGTGTCACCAATCAGACTTCGCCACGTGTTGCTCACCCACCCCCAAACTCCTATAAATAGAAGCCTTCCTAAGACATTTGGTCGGAGAGAAAAAGATATCGTGAGTTCATAAATCCATAAACTCTGCCAGAATCAAACCCTGAAACCTACAGGAACTTCAACCTCGAATACAAAGAACATTCAAAGCAGAATCATCCAAACTACTTGTCTAGATCTAAAAGTTCACTAGAATCAAGCTCAAAAGCCTCCAGAAACCTCAACAAACCACAAATTGGTGAAACTCTACGGATTCAAGCCTCCAAAGCCCCGAAGAACTTCTACCACAAACCTTCAAATACGAAGAACAATCGAAGAGGAATCATCCAAATCATATTCCTAAATCTCAAAGTTCACTGGAATCAAGCTCAAAAGCCTCCAAGAACCTCAACACACCGTAAATCAACGAACCTCTATGAAATCAAGCCTCTAAAGCACCAAAGAACTTCCACCACAAACCTTCAAAGACGAAGAACGCCAAGAACACAAAGAACGTATCAAGAACGCGAAGAACACAAAGAATAAAGAATTTCTAACAAGCTCATAGCCAGAGATTCATTGTAATTCTGTTTGAAGGACGTTCGATCCATTCTTCAACTAAATTGAAGTACATTTGGTGTTCAAATCAAAATCACATTACCACAATTCCAATCAATAAATCTTTCAAGGAGATCGAATTAAAGGATCACTCTTTTGTAATTATAGAGAATTGTACCACATATTCATCAATACAAATTCGCATTTGTGAAACTATATTACTTGTTTGATTTATTTTGAACTAAAAATTTAGTCGTCTACAGGCATAAAAGGATATAATTGAGCCAAAAGTTAAGACACCTAGGTCTGTCCAAACCCAACCCAAAACCTGACAAAACCATTCGACCCAAAGCTACCTAAACCAAAACTAACTCAATTTGAGCAAGGAGCCGATTAATGGCATGTCTCAGGCTTCAAGAACCAATTCTAGCAAGTCAAGTGGCAGGTCTTCTTATCTAAAACCCAATTTACCCAAACCAACCGACCAAATCATTGAAATAAGGCCAATTCTACCTACATCCGTTTAGATCTGGCGAAGATATGGTTCTTTGAGGTCAAATCCGATGAATATCTGCTAGTATTTAGTCAAATTTGGTGAAGGCCTAGTCATTTTTACTTATATCTGATGACAAGATGAAGGTTTTTGCTTAAATCTGGGCATGATGAGGTGTTTTTTTTTTTGCAAAAATTCGTCCAAGATCTAGTGGTTTTCACTTAGATTCGATGAAAAATATAAATATCATCACCCAAAGATTGAGAAAAACCTCTAACAACTCCTCCATTGGCTTCAATCGAGTCTAACCGTATGGTTGTTCATGGTCGAGGGCAAGTCTTTTAGCCTTCCACTCGATGTCACCAATTCCAATGTGAGCTGAGCATAAACTCAACCTACACCGACCCATAGACGGCACTTCCTTAAAAAAAAAAAAAAAAAAGAAGTTAAAATTAGTATAAAAACTTGGAATAGTCTTTTTTTTGTTCTTTTAATTTTATATACAAAATAATTTTTTTTTAAACCCACTAAACCACTTAAGAAAACCACTTATCATTGTTCACTCTTATATGCTGCATAGCCTTGTTAAACAAAAATTCATTATACACATTTGCAATTGCATATTTTCCAATAACCATAAGCACATGTGTTTATAATCAAATTCACTACAAATGTAGTAAAACCATCAACAATCCGGTACTCATCATCACCAGTTGCTATTACCTTGCAGAATCTTGTTAGATCAAGTCTAGTGTTTTCTTGATAATCTTGATATGGATTCCATTTAACATGGTAACAACTAGTTTAGCTCTAAGGCCCCCAACCAATTGATTAAATGATTCTATCATGTTATTAGTTACATGGTCCATCTTAATTCTTGGATCATATGCATGTCTAGCCCACATTTCCTTGGGCTTACCCAACAACCAAACATAAGCTGCCTCATTGTTCACTCTTTTACATTGCATAGCCTTGTTAAACAAAAATTCATTATACGCTTTTGTAGCAGCCCAAAAATCCATCTTAAGCATGAGGCCTAGAAATTTAACCTTAAAATTACTGTATATGTGCCTACAACATAGCCTATGACTTGCTCTAAGGAAGACTTGAGCCACTGCATCAATTTAACCTTGAGAAACAATAATGACAAAGAAATGATTAACAACTTACCTTTCAAAAAATTCAATTCCTAAAAATAGAATATATTCATAGCACAAACATACAATATATATCTAATAATACTAACTCTTAAAAAAATAAAACAGCTTTACAAACTAATATCTAACTAGATTACCATGTGGCAAGTGCTAGCATTCAACTATGATAGACTAAAAAAAGGGAAAAAAAAAAAAAAGACTACATCAAATAAGATCAAAATTAACAATGTTCTAGTCACTTTATACTCCTAGCATATTAGATGCATTTGACATCCTCAAATAGAAAAAATGATAATAATAATTCAGGGATTTAAGAAATTGACACATTAAAGTATTAAAAGAATTAATCTACATACCTTTTGCTAATCAAGCATAATACAAAGCACAACTTATTAGTCATGCTAACCAATGCAGGATCTAAATGGTGCAAGAAAAATAGCCAGTTATCCTTGCATTCAACTCTACAATGGTGACTGCAATTGGAAATAAGTCATTATTGCCATCAAGAGAAATGACAGCAAGTAGAACACCCCCAAATGGCCCTTTGAGGTGGCAACCATCAATTCCTAAGAATGGCCTACAACCATTGATAAAGCCTTTCTTCATAGCATCAAAGCATAATAAGAACCTCTTCAAGGAAGGATTAATTCATTGTAATGTACACATATCCAAAGAGTCTTTCTCTCTTCAGAGTTACCGCTAACGGTACCTTTTTGAGTTGTGTGTTTTCCCCCTTCCCCCCTTTATTCCTTTTTGTTTTTTGTGTGCTTTCTTTAACCTGGTAAGTGAAGTCATCTTGTCCTTTTTAATTTTTTGCTCCTTTCTATAGCTTCCCATCATTCCTTTAGTTCCTTTTCCCCTGCATGTTAGTCGCGTGGCAATGCATCCTTTCAAGTCAACTTCTAACCCTTAGATCCTTGTGTGATCTGCTCTATCTGCGTTCCTTTTCTTTTTGGTGTTACTCTTACTTTGCCTTACTTTTTCCCTCTGTTTTGTTGGGTTCGCTTTGTCTATCTCTTCTCTTCATTCCAATCACTTGTTTCCTTTTCTGTGTTTTTCTCCTTTTTTTTTGTCTTGTCGTTTACTCTAAGTGTTCTCTCCTTTTTCTAGTTCTTGGGTTGGCCCATTGGCACCTTGCTTCCAGTGCATGCAAGGTGTCTCTATTACTCTGGGACCTATGGACAACAACATTGAAGCGAGAGAGTATGGTTGGATCAATAGTAGCGACACAAACTATAGTAAGGACATGTCAACAGAGGAGATGGAATCTGATTTGATATCAAGCGATGACAAGGTACCTTTTGCTAGACACGAACCCATTATAAGACCTGACCAGGATAATGTTGCTGCTCATAGGGAGTTTTGGAAAAGGTGCGCTATTGGCTTCCTTTTGGACTATCGAAAATTCTCAATGAGTTTCTTTCAAAATATTGTTAATGCTGCTTAGAGACTTAGAGGACCAGTAACTATGGTGGGTCGTGAATCATACTTCTATATTTTGCATTTTGAATATATTGAAGATCTTCAGCATATCTGTAATGAAGGACCGTGGGCTTTAGAAGGGGCTTTGTTAGTGTTGACGAAATGAAAACCTAACCTAGTATTGAACCATCTTCACTTAAATTACATTTCAATTTGGGTACAATTTCATGAGCTTCCTCTCGAATACCAATATCCAGAGCTAGCACAGTACATTGGATAATTGATGGGTATTGTGAAACAGTTGATTGGGAAGATAGAATGCTTGGAAACATTAGGTTTATGCAGGTTAAGGTTAGGGTAGACCCATGGTTGCCAGTTATCACAAGTTTTAACTTAAGAGCAGATGAAGGATCTCACTTCTGAATACAATGCCGATACGAGAGAGTACACAAATTATGTAATCGGTGTGGATTAATAGGACATACTCAAATGCGATGTACTCAGTGCATGGATGATATTGAAAGAAGCTTGTATTGACAAAGAATGCGAATTCAAGATCTTCATCAAGTTCAGTTTCGGTTTGATACGTTACAATCACAGTTTTCAAATGATCAGCACGCTTTTCATAGAAGATGGACAGCACAAATACGTTTTGGACATCTAACCCAAACTTTAGGACATGCAGCACATTTTGACCCTTTTTCTGAGTTCCCTAATCCCAATACACCAAGTCCACCACACTCACCCCAACATCCCACACCCATCACCACACAACCACCAGAAAGTCACATGCAAACACCCAACCTTACTCCCCAAGCCAACTCTGCTCCTCAGCCACATCATAATGAATCCATACTTAATGCTCCAATTAATCTCTTAAACCTGAACAATAGAGTAGTACCTCCTACACCAGCAAACTATTTAGCCTCAACTAATTTAATCCCTACCATCCCAGAGATAGTTAATCAAGAGTCTGGACAGATTGCTACAAATACATTCTCCATAAGACCTCCTTAGGCACCACCGAAAAATTCAAATTTGACCTGGGCATGGATTGAAGGGAATGGCCTTTTCATCACCAATGAACAAAGTCAGCACCAAGATTTTGAAGCATTGGAGACAAAGAGTGATACGACAACGGTGTTGTTTAAGTTGGATTGCTTGAATGAGGAAATGCCTAAAACTATGCAGCATCAACCTTGGATGAATGGATATATACTAGAGTCTTCAGATTCTTTTATTAAATCTGTAGTTTAGAGAGTTAACCGCAGGAGATTCCAATTTGAATTAGAGGGATGAAGCATTGGGCCGAGCCTCCTACCTGATCAGGCTGAGACAACCTAATCTCAAAATGTTGACCCAAATTGTATAATTGACTAGGAGATAACCCATGGTGCTGTTGTAGCTAACCCAAGCCCACATGCAATCGGCTCTAGTGCTAGCCCAACCTGTCACATGGAAGGAAGGGTGAGTGACTTAAGCCCATTTAAATTGTTCACCTTAGGCCCAGGCCCACCTCTTCCTAATAATCTAAAACCAACACCCTTTGCCAACATCATACTTGAGGAGGATATTCTATCTGAGAATTCAAGGAAACGAATTAGGAAAGAGATAGAGAGGTTTGGGAGGAATATTAGACAAAGGCTTTACTATGGATTCTTTAACAAAGAAAGTCAGTCAGTTATTAGTACCCTACAAGAAATACAACAAGCATCTATTGCACCTACTGCTATTGTTGAATCAGAAAATGGTTTCTAGGAAGCTAGCCCTCAGCAGCTTTCCTAATAGCCATGAGGGTCTTGAATTTGAACTGTAGAGGGCTGGACAGAGGGATATAAACCCAATATTTTGTTTTTGATGGAAACTAAACTGGATAGAGGTAAAGGACTAGATGTTTTGAGAAAGTGTGGTTTTTTGAATGGATGAGAAATCCCAAGGGAAGGTTTCAGTGGAGGTCTTTTGCTAAGATGGTCATAGGAGCAAAAGCTTGCAGTCCAATACAGCTCGAAGCATATGATCCACTCAGAAATGCTAGATCATAAAGGTACTCCTCTTTCTATAACTTTCATTTATGGGCAACTTGATCATTCTAAAAGGGAAGAGGTTTGGATAAAGCTTAAACACCTCAGGCACATAGCCAAGACGAACTGGCTCTGCATTGGGAATTTTAATCAAATCCTATCCCATGAGGATAAATATGCTTTTAATTCTAGGAAGATTATTGGAGTTGATTTTTTTCAATAATCTTAAGTGAATTAGAGTTGTGTGAACTTGAGGCTAAAGGTCAAAAGTACACATGGATGAATTGTAGGGAGGATGAAAGCTTTGTCATGGAAAAATTGGACAGGGCTTTTACCACTGTGGATTGGATCAATTCTTATCCACAATATGTTCTCCATAACCAACCTATCATTAGGTCTGATCATGGTGTTATTTTCCTTGATTTAGAAAATTAACACCCTTTTAGGAGAAGGCCTTTTAGGTTTGAGAAGATGTGGGTTACTCACAATGAGTGTCAGCATGTAGTCCAAAATGCCTGGGGAGTGACTGTTAATGGGTTAAGAGCATTCCAACTTCAAAATAAATTGACAAATCTTAGGAAACAGTTCATTAAATGGAACAAGGAGGTGTTTGGAAGGGTTGAAAAGGAAATAAAGACCAAACAACAACTCCTTCAGAACTTGCAAGACGCCATTCACACCCTAGAGGATGTTAGGAGGGGAAAAAAACTCAGAGAAGAGTTAGAGGACCTGTTGTTTAAAGAAGAGATTAAATGGGCTCAAAAGGCTAGATGTGATTGGGTTATTCAAAGGGATAAGAACACAAAGTATTTCCAAATTGTTGTTAAACAAAGGAGGGCCAAAAATAGGATTGTAAGCCTAAGGAAAGATGATGGCACCTTGACTAAGAATTTTGAGGAAATTGAAAGTATTATGGTATTTGAAGGATAGATTCACTGAAACAAATCCCAAAACAGTTCAATGGATTCTTGGTGAGTTAAAACATCTTCCTATTCCCAAGTTGACCCACCAACAGTTACTTCAACTTGAACAATCTTTTACAAATCTTGAGATTGAATTAGCAGTCTTTTAGTTGGGCCCACACAAGTCCCTTCGTCCGGATGGCATTCCAACATTTTTCTACCAGGAGTACTGGAGTATAGTGAAGTAGGATATTCTAAATTATGTTCATGCTTTCTTCCATTCAGGCTCAATGTTGAAAGCCCTAAACAAAACTTTTATTACCCTTATCCCTAAAATGATGATGTCAGAGGATGTCTCTCAATTTAGACCAATAAGTCTTTGCAATGTAACCTATAAGATCATATCCAAGATAATGGTTAATAGGTTGAAACCTTAAATGGATAAACTCATATTACCATACCAAAGTGCCTTTATACAAGGTAGAAATATATCGGATAATATTCTCCTTGCACATGAAATTATTGGCACTTTTAAGAAAAAGAAGGGTAGGAAAAATGGATATGAGGCATTCAAAGTTGACATGTGCAAAGCTTATAATAGGGTAAGCTGGAATTTCCATAAGGCTATGCTGATATTAATGAATTTTGGTAGTACTTGGGTCCACAGGATCATGGAATATGTTTCCTCGGTGTAATATGCACTTCTTCTAAATGGCAGTCCTACTCAGGAGTTCCTTCCAACTAAAGGAGTAAGATAAGGAGGTCCAATCTCCCCGTATTTATTCCTGTTTTGTGCCAATATGTTGTCCATTTCTCTTATGTAGGATGAAGGCCAAAAGAAAATTAAAGGAATCAAACTAGGTACAAATGGGCTCTTCTTTACTCATCTTTTATATGCTGATGATTCCTTATTTTTCTTTCAAAATGATAGGAACTCTTTGAACAATTTGAAGGGCATAATCCTTTGGCATTGCTCCCTCTCAAGTCAAAGCATTAATTTCATGAAATCTGATTTGTATTGCTCTCCTAATATGCATACTTTTATTCAGGTATCCTTTGCTGATGCATTGCAAGTTAATTTAGTTCATAATCCTACCAAATATCTAGGTCTAAATTTCAAAATAAGAGGTAGAAGAGTTGTAGGCTTTGAGGATTTGGTAGAGAAGCTTCAAACAAAACTTCAAGGTTGGAGTGCTAGTCTCAGGCAGGTAGAGCAACTCTAATCTCAGTAGTTTTGCAGTCTATGCCATTATACACCTTCTCCTGCTTTAAAGTACCAGAGACAATTTGCAACAAATTGGATGCTACCATTAGAGATTTCTGGTGGAGGCATAGAAATGGTAATAGGAAAATGCATTTAATTGGATGGGATAAGTATTGTACTCCTAAGAATAAGGGTGGACTTGGTTTCAAAAGATTCAGTGCTTTGAATTAGGCAATGTTGGCTAAACAATATTGGAAAATTCAGTGTAATCCTAGCTCCCTACTAGCTAGAACCTACAAAGTTAAATACCTCCCTAGGACCTCTCTGACAGATTATACTCCTAAACCTTACCACTCGTAGACTTGGAGAGCTATTGCTAACCCTCAAGATACTGTACTGCATGAAGGAAGATGGATAGTGGGAGCAGGGCACCAAATACCTCTCAATCATCTAGAGTGGTTTCCGGCTCCAAGTCATAAGTTAAGGGAGCTCAATTTGACCAATGGTACAGTGGCTGATCTTATAGACCCAAATTCTAAGGCCTAGAATTGTAATCTTTTAAGGAAATTATACCCATACCCCACTTGTAGAGAGATCATGAAAACTCCTATTTCTAAAACAGATTCTAACCCTGAATAGCTAGTCTGGAAGCATTCCTCTTCAGGGAATTATCAAGTGGCTCAAGCTTACTCGTTTTTACAAAAACATCAACCCACATCCAAGAGAAATGGAGATACAAGTGCTCAATTGTCTCACTCAAATTGGAAGCTCTTTTGGAAGATCAAACTACTTGTTAGAATTCTTACTTGTGTTTGGAAAATTATGCAAGACAGCTTACTTGTGTTTGAAATTCTTCAAAGGAAGGGGGTTATAACCTATGCTAACTGTCTGATGTGTGATTCAGTGGTGGAATTCGACCTCTCATCTCTTCCTTCAGTGTACTTTTGCAAGAGCTGTCTGGCATGAATCTGCTCTTGCTATTAGAACAACAGAACTTAACACCCTCTCAGTGAAACAGTGGATTTGGAACTATATCAAGAATAATGATATCACAGGCAGCACAAAAATGGAGCTTCTTTAGGCTATGTTCTCTATTCTTTGGTCAATTTGGAATCATAGAAATATGGTTCTCCACAAAGGAAAGGTCCTTAATCCTATAGAAGTTGTGCTAATGTCCCAATCTCTTATTTGCAGGTATAGAGAGGCATTTCAATCCCAACAGAGTCAGAGACAAAGATTCAAGCCAAAGTCAAGTATCTCAATGCTTACTCAAGGCTGGGAAGTCGTTATCAAGGTGGCTACAGCCAGGAATTGTAGAACAAAAAGATGTGGATTCGCTTTTGAAGCTAGGGATGGACGATAATCTTCTGTTTAGTGGTGGTGCTAGCTATGGAAAACCAACTCAACACCTTGCAGCCCAGGAAGCTCTAGTGGAGGCTCTGCTTAAAGTGCTTGCTTTGGGTTCCCACAGAACCGTTGTACTAACTAATGACAAAAGATTAATGGAGCTATGCAACAACCAAAGAAAGGCAACCTGGTTGGACCAAGCCTTGGCTATGGATTTGCATAATCTTCACTTGAAGGGTCTGATCACACATTTTTGGTTAGTACCTAATGTTATGGTAGGCCAAATTTTATTTTTAGCTAGGACAGCCACAAGGTTTCCTGTTCAATGTTTCCAGCAATATATGTCTAGTAATAGCTTTACAATGTAGCTTGGTTAATTGTTGTACTCTCTAACTTCTTGCTTTTTAATAGATGTTGACTCGGTTTTATCAAAAAAAAAATTCATTGTAATGTCAGGTCTCTAGTACTAAATCTTTGCTTTACTGCCAGGGTTGGTTTCCAAAACCACATTAGCATATGCTAGTATTTTCTTATAAGACCTAGCATGGTTTCCATAACCCTTTTATCTAGCTTTTCTCTTTGCTAGATATAACCTCCATTAGCTTACTTGAACTCCAAACCTCTTTCACTTAGATCTTGTTGCATACTAGAATACCTTAAGTCAGGGTCAGCATAAAGTTTGCTCCTTAATTTCCTAGCAATCCAAGTGGAGGTTGCATTTGAATTTTTGGAGGACCTAATACATGTGTGTTGTGAATTGTAGGTTTTGATCCTAAATGTGATCTTATTGGGTGTTATAGCAGCATGAATCTGCCATAGACATCCATCATTGGCACATGTGCAATCATTGTAGCTTAATCATTCTTCACCCTAACAAGTTCAAATTTTTCTTGAATTTCAAAATCCCTTAATGCTTCCCTAAACTTATTCACATTAGTAAATACCATAACATTTTCTAACCTTATTGAACCTTCTTCTACAATGAAACTTCTTCCTTGAATAGCCCTATCCACATGAATATGCTCTATGTCAACATCAAAATCAAACCCATCCTCATGAACTTCTTCAGAGCCATAGTTTGAGAGGCCACTATCCTCACCTTCAGAATTTTTCTCAACCACAGACTCATCTACTTCATACTTACTATCACTGTCAATTTCATCTTCACTTCGCCACTCTTCCTCAGAAGCACTAATATGAAATTCTTCTTCAAAATAATCAAACTCTACACCCATAGGAGCAAGAATATCAAAATCCTCTTGAACACTAGCTAATGCCAATAGCATTTTATTAATAATCTCTTTCCCCTTAACAACATTAATGTCATGGCTAAAATTCATAGCAGCCCCTGCCAAAAGTTCATTGCCAAAAATGTCACTAAAATTAAGATCTTTAGATAAAGAAGTCATACCAACTATAGCTTGTTCTTGAGTGGGTTGAGAAGTAGTGCATTGAGGCTCATTAGGTGCAAATGAAACATGAATGTGAATTTTATGACACCCTTCATCTTCATATTTGTCAAACATATGTAGCATATTAGTATCATTATTCACATTAATGATGTCCCTTGAATTTAGTATTTCAAACTTGATGTTGATGTTTGCACCTATGTTTGTAGGCAAGTCCACAAGTATAGTCTCTAATACATCTTGACACATATCCATATATGAATACCGATTTTGATCAACATTGTGAATGATTGATGATGTTGGACCATGATGGACAAGCAAAGAAAACATAGTTGGTGTTGCTGCCATTGATTCTATTAAGCAAAGTTTGAAAAAAAAAAATCCAGTAATTAAGATACAAAGCGGCCTTGAACACATTGGGTTCCTTGGCTTAAATTAAAATTAAAAAGGAAAAAAAGGAAACAGCAAAACACTCTACAACTGTTACGTGAATAGTATTTAGATATTTTGCATAATTTTAGGATCAGAACAAGTTGTTGCATGATATTAGGATTTATCGCATTTGTGTTTGCATTTTAATAGGATAAGGGAATATGTTAGTCATTTGATTGGATTTATTGAGGATGTTTCGGAATAAAATTTTATTCACCATTAATCAAGCACATGTGAATCAAGGATCCATGAATCTAGCAACTACACCAAGCGTGGCAGCCAAAGTCAAATATGTGCTAAATAAAGGGAAATACTTAAAATGATATCATTTAATCAAAATGATGTTCGTAATGAATAAACTTTTGACTTTGATTTTTCCTAATATGCAGGGGTTATCTTGTATAAAAGTAGCAATAGTTTATTGGAATAAAATCATTAGAAAAACCATTTATGCAAAAAATTCTTTTGAGGTCAAGGATTTCTTAGTTGATCCTAATTTCTTTTTAGTGTTTATCTTTTAATTTCCATAAAGATCAAGTTCTTTACAACCAAAACCTATAACTTAGAGAGAGAAAAAAAATCCAAGATTACATACCAAAAGAGTCGAAATTATCAAGCAATAGGGCCAAGTTGCGAAAAGTGCAACCTACAAAAGCAACCAATACAAAAACTAAATCAATTATTTTTCAAGCAATTAATAGTTTTTCCATCACAATAATTTTAGCTATATTTTGATATCAAGAACTAATTTGTACCTCTCTTTAGATTAAAACTTGCACAGAAGCCCTCTTTCTCTTTGTTCAGTCTAAATTTTTTTTTTTAAAATGAAAATCTAAATTCTAACTCTGATGAAGACTAAAGAGAGCCATTGAACCAACCATGACTTGGGTTACTCTCTTTTGGTTTATATTAAGAGCACTTATTGCTCTTGGGAAGAGCAAAAAATGATGTAACATGTTGGAGTGTAGGACTAAAATATGATGATCAGAGGTGCATTTAAGCTAGCTGGATCAAGTGAGATTTGTGGGGTACCCTTTTCTGAACATGTAGTCTTGGAAATGGAAAAAAAAAAAAATTATCTAGATTTTGTTTTGCATGGAGTGAACAAATAATTGTTTGTGTTTAAGGACCAAAATGGTTGTTTTTCAATTGCCTTGGATGGGTTTGATATTAACCTCAGGGTAGTTATCTAGAATTTGCCCTTCATTTTTTAATTTTCATTTATTTGATTGCTAAATATGACTTTATTGAAATGTGCGATACTCCAATGTGATTGATTGTGTGATGTGTGTGGGTGTGTGATAAATCCCATATCAAATATTTACTGGGTTGACCTGAACTTTATTAACAACTGCAAGGAGCCTCAATTGTGACTAGTCATTTTGAGGTATAACGCAGATGTAGCTAGCGTTTTTCCTTAGGTTTATGGTATCAGAGCCGGCCCGGTAATCCTGTGTGGGCTCGGATACACTACCCCACAAAGTGGGCCTTAATGAGAACGTTAGGGATTTAAGTGAGGGAGATTGTGATACCCCAATTTGATTGATTGTGTGATGTGTGTGGGTATGTGATGAGTCTCACATTGGGTATTTACTGGGTTGAAGTGGGTTTTATTAACAACTGACTAGTCCTTTTGAGGTATAGCACAAATGTGGTTAGCGCTTTTCCTTCGGTCGTTACATATGGTATCAGAGTCGGCTCGGTAATCCAGTGTGGGCTCGGATACACTACCTCACAAAGTGGGCCCTAACGAGGACGTTAGGGATTTAAATGGGGGAGATTGTGATACCTCAATTTGATTGATTGTGTGATGTATGTGGGTGTGTGATGAGTCCCACATCAAGTATTTACTAGGTTGAATTGGGTTTTATTAACAACTATAAGGAGCCTCAATTGTGACTAGTCCTTTTGAGGTATAGTGCAGATGTGGCTAGCGCTTTTCCTTGGGTCGTTACAAAATGAATTGATAGATCATGTTTAGAGTCTCAAGTACACCAAAAAAAGTTTGGAAGTCAAGCAATGTTATGATAATGAGAAATTTTTGGAGTTGGTGATTAAGGGAGACAGAAAAATGAGGGTGGGGGGAGGGGAGGGTGGCTTGGAATTACGAAAAAGTGAGTTTTTTTTTTTTGGATAGGTTTAGAGTGGTCTTTCATTCATATTTAAAGCTTGGGTCATATTAATAGATACTTTAGGGCTTAGGACATTTGTTAATGGATCATTATAAGAAAGTTTTAATACCACGTTCATGATTTTTTTTTAAATTTTTCCATAAAAACTTTTAAAAACATTTCTTAAACCAATATTCTTAAAGCATTCGTTAACTTTTTTCATAATGGTTTTTATGTTTCATATAAGTTTTTATTAATAATTATCCCAAAGGCTCCTAAGACCATTTGTTTCATACAAATTTTTATATTTTTATCTTTAATTTATAAATGCTACTTGAGAATTTTGGTAAACCCTAGTCCTACTCCTAGATCCTTGCTCCTAATCTTTACCTAAGACTTTTGTAAGAGTAATCCTGGAGATACAAATTGTTGTACAAATTTTTTCACAACCTATTTAAGTGGTGAGTGGTTATTGGTAAATGAAAAATTGATGTTAATTATGGGTCTAAATAAATCTAGTAAGAAGTTGACAACATCAACAGTTTATAAAAATGTTATAAAATAATTTATGACTGTAGCATTACTTCTATTAGAAATAGTTATTGTAACATATACACACTCTCTTCAAATAAGCTTTAAAAAACACCTTATGGCTTATAGTTTTTATGTATAGTTTTTTAAAATGCCACTTTTTATTACTTAATTTTTTTCAAATAAACTTTATTATTTTACACCATTTAAATAGGATTTATTTTTATTTGCATTTCAAAAAAAAAAAATTGCTTATTCAAATAATTGATTTTTTTTTTTCCTTAAGAGAAAAACGTCAGGGCTTGTTTAGTTATATTTTTAATTTTCACAACACTTTTTTAATTCCACACATTTTCACGAGACTTAACCGACCTTGTTAAAACAACGTTCCAAACCGCTCTCAGTTTCTCAAGAAAGGAAAAAAAAAAAAAAAAAAAAAAAAACTCAACCTCCTTCCCCAGAAGTCACCGAACCCAAGCGTAGTCTCCTTCCCATTAATCAAGCTGAGATCAATCCTCCTTTCCCCAAAATCAACGCAGATCAGTTTCTTAAAGTAAAAGAAAACCAACCCAATTCCATCGTCCTTCACAGACATGCCTCTGATGGTTGAGAGAGACAAGCGTGTGGAGAGATGGTTCGGGAAGAGAGAGTCTAAGGTAAATAAAACAGTAGTATTATTTTTAGTTTTTTAGATGAACTTGAAATTTTTTCGGTGTTAAAAAAGAAAAAAAATCCAATAACTTGCACGAAAAAAAAAAAAACAAAAACTTGCACGTTACCCACAAATTCAATAACTAAATTGACAAAGAAATCTCGCACCAATCAATCATTGTCTTTCTCATTCCGAAAGATATAGGGCCTATTTGGTAGGTAAGTTTTAACACAATAACTCACATTTTAAATAATATTATACACATTTTTACATTTTTTTACCTACACGTATATCAAAAATACCCAAATAACATAACTCAAACTACTCTACCAAACACACTCATAATAAATAAGGATGATAATTTATGTTCGCATGTCAAATTCGTGTCGTATCAATTTTTAAATTATGAAATCTTGTACCAATCAATCGTTGTCTTTCTCATTCTAAAAGGTATAACAATTAACAAACTAGTTCAACTTCAACCTAACTTTCTCAATATAAAAATAGCCAATTGTAGATAAGACATAGAATTGAGTAAAACCAGTGCCTAGGACTGTTTAGTACATGCGTTTATACACATGTTTTCAGTTTTTAAATAGTATTACACGCATTTTTATCCACTTTTTCACTTATACATATTTTCAAAAAATACAAACAATATTACATTTAGGTTGTTTGGTACATGTATTTAAATACATATTTTTAATTTTTAAATAACATTATACACTTTTTTTAGCCACTCATATTTTAAAAAAATACAAACAAGTAGTGTTGTTGACGTGGTTCTCACTTTTTTTTTTTTTTTTTGCCTTTGACGTGTCTAGCTTTGAATGGACCATTTGAACAACATCTCTCCGTCTTGGACGGACCCATTGTCTCACACTCAAACCGCGTTGTTTACCCGCAAAAGCAAATTCTCTCTCCTTCTCTCACTTCAAATCCCATCGTCTATAAAGCTAAGCTCTCTCTATTTACAAAAAACCACTTGTGAACTTTTTTTCTCCGTTGAATTTGATTTTCTAGGTGCCATGGATACCCCATTACCTTTCTCTAAATTATCCTTTGGATTGATTGATAATGAAGATTCGCCCGGAGCTACACCCAAGTAAGTATCATATACTCATTTCTAAAGGATACCCAGATGCCCTTTAACATTTCTTTACACGTCTGGATTTTCAAAAACCAATTTTTTGCATTTTTTTTTTTATTACATATTAGACCTTTGTTTAATTAAAAATGTGGTAACTTTGCTTTGTACTAAACTAGGGAGAAGGTGTATGTGGTTTTAGTAGCGAATGGAAGCTTCAATCCTCCGACTTATATGCATTTACGCATGTTTGGTAAGTTGGGGTGTGAGTTTCTGTTTTTGTTTTTTCATGTTTTTACTTTTTGTTTTTGTTGTTTTTCTGTAGATAATTGAGGGTTTTATATCTGTTTAGACGCTGTTTTTTGCTGAAAGTTGTTTGAAGTATAGTTGTGCTTAGATAAAGTGAGGCTAAAATGCTGTATGTAAGCAAATAGGCTAAAAAGTTAAATGAAAAAGTTGATGGTGGACAAACTCATCCTAAAAATTATGTGGTTCACTCTATGGTTATTGCTTTAAATCATGGCAAACTCACCCTTAATTTTATGTCGTTGGCTCTATGGTAGTTGCCTTTTATCATCAAACCAAGACATCAATGGATGTCTTTTTGGTGAAGAGAGGATTCGATTCCAGTCCCCTATTCAATGACAAGAGACTTTAGCAATTGAGTCAATGGAACCCAATTCTTCTTTTTACTTGAATGGCTATGGTTTTAGGGACATGGGTGATGATGGGTGTGGTGGGGTTTTTGATGATCTAACTCAAGAGTGCTAATTGGGTTATAATTAAAGACTTTAGCTTTAATATATTTTTTACCTATTTGGCTATGTTATTTGTCAAGTGAGGAACTAAATCAAGTACATGTGTTTAAGGTTTCTTGGGTTCAAAAACATTGGGTACATGTGTAACTTTCCAATAAAAAGAAAAATAGAAGTGTTAAAGATTTAGATACTCTTATTGATTTCTGGGGATTTATTGTGTGGTAGTGATGTACCATTGTCCCTATGGCTCTACTTCTTTTGTTAGCACTTGGAATCTCCTAAGATTTGTTTATAGTTTTGTATGCCATTTAGAATTTTGTAGAACTTCTTCAAAGTCTTATTTGCAACATTTGATAGAGAGAGAGGTGAATAATTTCATAAGTGGTAGGTTGCTGTATATGGTTGTGGATGGGCATACGTGACTTGGTGCTTGTGCTCATTAGCCGTGCTAGTAGTGGAGGCAGTGAATGTAGTCTTGTCATATCTCTATGGATTGATGGTGTATCAACTTTCCTTATAATGGTTAGGATGTTCATTCGGTGGAGCAGTGATGGTACCATGGCACATGGAGCATTGTCTGGTGGTGGTTGATATGAATTTGTACATGATAGGCATCATGTATTTGGACTTGCTTATGGATTATTATTGTAGGCTAAATCATGTTTTGTAGAAGCATAAAGCGATTGGATTTTGGTTCCTTGTTTGTTGATTCAGACATGGTTCTTGTGAATTCTTACCTATCTGCAGGTTACGTGGGGCTGCTTGCAGTAAGGTGTAAGGAGTGATGGTATAGAAGTGAAGAGGAGTTCAGATGGTATGCCATGGATGGCGGGGGATGGGTTTGTTGATGTTGGTAGTGGCAGGGTTATGGCATCAGTTGTTGTGCTCTGATGGCTGGCTTCATTTAGGAAACTTAATGAATAAATTATTTTAGGTTAAACTTTAGTATGGACTAGTGTGCCCAACAACAATTTATTACAAACTGAAATGTGCTTAGTGTTTTGATAAGAACCTAATTCTAGTGGCAAAGTGAGCTCTAAAAGGGATAGCTGCTTTGAGGGCTGGGCCTCCAAGGACAAGAAAGATTTAGAGAGAGATAGAGAGAATTAGAGAAAAGAGGGAACTTGCTTATACTCTACTGTTATGATCCTTACAGCAGTGGCAGGCAGCTATTTAGGCTTGCCTTAATATATAGAAGCTCAGGAATTCCCTAACTAGATAACTAATCTGCTAACAGCTAGCCTAATCGATCACATGGTAAATGCTATTAAGCACGTGGGTTCTAACTAGCATTACTTAGACAACTATACAAGAGAGTTACAACCAATAGACTAGTATATCAAGGCCACAAGATTAACTACCAACTAACATAACTAGTGCTGCACTGGCATGCTTGCTGTTACTGCCTAGGCTTTACTGCTGCAGTCTCTAGACACTACTGTCTGCTGCTTCCAGCTACTTGATAGACTACTCAAACTGATTAGTTGAGCTCTTCACTGCTACTATACTGAGTGAGATAGCTGCTTAGTTGCTAATTACGTAGTTCACTGCATATCTTGATAAGCCACTGCATAGCATAACTCTTTTAAATGCATATCTTGATAAGCCACTGCATAATTCTTGTAAGTAGGCAGGGCATGGTCTTAACATATTTGGGACTATTATGGCTGTTCAAGCCTACTTCAGAATTTTTTTTTTTTAAAGCCTACTTCAGAAATTGGTCCTCAAGTTAATGTTATTAATAAGTTGGGTTTTGGAAACAAAAAAACTGCAATCTCTTTTTGGTAGATTCAATTGGTTGGATGTTTTTCATATTTACTCATCAAATTTCCTTGATGACCCTGATTCTGTTCTCATTAATTGGTGATCCATCGAAGATTATTTTTTGATAGGTAGCAGAGCTGTTCTATTAATATTATATATACAAAAACTTTATGTTCACAATGATGAAACACAAAGGATCAATAAAGTACAGGAATATCAAGTGAAAGATCTAAGAGAAGCTAGGAACTCAAAAATGGAAGAACATTGTATTAAACCCCAAGCTTTGGACCAATCAAAAAGAGTGATCCTTTAAAGATGTCTTACTATTTGTTTGTATAAGAATTGTTTTATTATATTGGGCACTGTTCATCCTTACTAGTACTTCACCCATTTTGTGGGAGGAAGAGATGCCATTTGTGCTAGGCTCATTGGCTATTGGCTAATTTGTGAATGTAGTTCTAAGTTACAGCTGACAAGATGTTGAGCCAATTGTTGAATAACAGCCATTGAAATGGAAAAAATTGATGCCCCCTCAGAAAGAACAAAACTCAGTGATTACTAAATATATAATTGCAACTTAAATGTAGAACTCTGTTACTAATTGTTATAATAATACATACATATATATGCCTACTTCATTTCTTTAATGAAGTAGTCTTCTCTTAATACAGTTTTTCCTACTTATATAAAAAAATAATACATACATACATACTGGTAATGAAACTTGCAGCTGCGATACTTTGCTTATGAAATAGACTTGATGATGTATGTTGCACTGCATGTTACCAATACTATCAACTTATTTTTGTAATCATGTTTAGATTTATATTATTTGTTAGTATTTAGACCTTGTTGATTTTGATGGGTTCATGGCAGTTAGATAAATAAAATCTATATCAGATGTACTAAGTTCTGAACTTAACTCATCATAATTACTAGCAGCATTACCTGCTAAGTCATTGTTTGAGCATTGCAAGAGTGTATAATCAGATAATAATTTAGTAGATCTATTTGTTTTTTGAAGTGCCAGATATTATTTTATATGTATGAAATGAGAAACACTATAATAAAGTTGTACACCTCACACTGTCTTCAATGAAATTGTATTTGCGTAAATAGATTGAAGTATATGGTGGCCATTCCTTCTTCTGAAAACTCACATGCTGAGATTGCTATCACTTGTTGTCTTGGGTTGGCTAATGAAGGTGCTTGTTGTTGAAAATTTGTTCTCAAAACAAGTAAAATCTACTTTCCTCTTTCATTTTAACTGTGGTACCTCAGCAAGATGATATCTTTCTCCATTTATTGTAAATGAACCCTTCTTGGATATCATTTTTTACCTGAATTCTGACTAGTTTCATACAGAAAGATCTCATTTTAAAATTGTGTTCATGAATGGTGAAATTTGTGGAAAGTATTTGCTGTTCTATTTAAATGTATATATGAATTTGATGGAATGCAATATTTAGTTTTCATAGGTATAATGTTGATTTGATTACTTCCAATATTGTTCTTAGAGCTGGCAAGAGATGCGCTGAATGCAGAAGGCTATTGTGTTATTGGAGGTTATATGTCACCCGTTAATGATGCATACAAGAAAAGGGTATGTAGTTGCTTGTATCATATTGATAGAAATCTAATTTCTAGAGTAGCTTTTGTCAGCAAATGGATGTCTTTCACTTTTTACACATTTCTTAAAACATTAAAGCAAATGGTTTAGGAAGTGAGTTACAAACCTCAATTTATCCAGGACTTCTCATCAATTTCTATGCCTGAATTTGTAACTATCTAACAACCCTTACTCCCCCCAATCCACTGGGGTGGGGTTTCCCAATGCACACCATGTGCTGGGATAGAGAAATTAAAACTACTACACACACAAATATATCCAAACACAAACATTGAGAGGCACTTTCCAATTTAATTGGAGTACTTATGTGTAACCTTATCCATTTGAGTGCTGCCTTGTAGGGACTTTTTTTTCCTGCATGGCAGAAAATGTTGATACTATTATCATTTGTCATGATTGATAGATATCTCATATCATCACTCATGGGTTACTTGATTGAATTTGTTTCTATTAAGTTATTCTATGTTTTAGTTATCACCATCCTGCCTTCATAAATTGATATACCCCCTATTTTTCAGTGACCAAATATCAATATAGTGTAACAAAGCAGTAACTAGAGTATTTTCGCAGGGCCTTTTATCTGCTGAACATCGTCTACAGCTGTGTCATCTGGCGAGCAAAAGTTCTGAATTTGTAATGGTTGACCCATGGGAGGTAAATTACTCCCTCTCTCAAGTTCTTTTTTTTTTTTTTTTTTTTGCAATTTAGAGCTGATGCTTGCTTGAATAGTACTTTGTTTCTTTTTGATATAAATGTGTTCTCATCTTCAAGTGTAAAATTTTACTATGGTCTTATCTCATCATGTTTTGCTTAGTTTGAAATTTAATTGTCGAAGCTCTAAACTCTTGTTACAGGCAAGACAAAGTACCTTCCAACGCTCTTTAACTGTTTTATTCAGAGTTAAGAGTATTTTATGCGAGAGTGGGCAGGTACCCAGAGGTATGTTTAGACAAAATGGTATCTTTTATTTGCTTTTGAGTGACTAGACTAAATAACAGTGATTACATTATCTTGAATCTTTTTCTTCTGCATATAAACACATATACAGATGAGCACTCATGCACATTCACAAATAAAAATTGGATGGCTTTCATTTTAGGACATTGGGTCAGGAATGCTTTGTCATTTTATATTTGGATTTGTATGGGGGGGTCTGTTGTAAGGGAGGCCTTCGCGGTTGGGTTCAACCAATGGGAGTGAAAGAATCTGGGGAAGGAGAGGGGAAATTCTACCCCTGGTGGGCAGCTTACTATCACCCTTAGTCCTTAGATTGCAAATATATTAGTTTGTGTTACTAATTTTGACTATATATTTGTATTAATGACCTTGATTTATTATGTTTAATGAATTTCTTTTCTAACCTGGGTCATATTTATGTGTTTTCATTGTTGGTTTAGGCAGAATAACATTAACTTGCTTTTCTCCTGATTCTAGAATCCCTTAAGGTTATGCTTGTCTGCGGTTCTGATCTGCTCCATTCTTTTGGCATTCCTGGAGCGTGGATTCCAGACCAAGTATGTACTCTCAACACATATTGGTTCATACGAATTAGGTGCTTATAATAAGATAAATATTGTCCTTGATATGGGGATACTACTGTCATTTAATTCTCATTTGCTATAGAAGACAATGACATGATCGTGAAATTTGGATATATTTAGTTCTTTAGTTCATGCAAGTGTAAAAATGCCAGTTTCATAAAAAGGTAGTGTGTAAGTTCATGTAGAAAGATTTATTTAAATGTTTCTTAATATCAGGAGCATATACTTGAGCTGAAATGCATATTGTAAAGTTAATCAGATGTTGAATTTCCTCGGTATGCAGATATGAAGTCTTTATGGGATATGGATCAAACCTTTTTGAATTGATCTATAATTAGTTGCCTTGGATTATAATGTTCTATAAATCTTGTTATTGTTCTCCAGGTCAGGACCATATGCAGAGATTATGGTGTGGTTTGCATTTGCAGAGAAGGACAAGATGTTGAGAAAATTATCTCTGATGATGAAATTTTGAATGAATACAGGGTAACCAGAATATTTGAATTGTTCCCATGTTTCTTGATGTTTTTTCAACTTTGAAGTGCAATATATATCATGTCGGTCATTGTTTGCATATTGATTATCCGCATTTTTGCAATTGACCAAATTCTGGAAATCATCTGAAAAGGTTAATGGCCTGTTTGGATGGAGGGGGGAAGGAGGGGAGTTAGCTAAAAATAAGCTAATTTTGTGCTAAATCTACTCTACTCTACTCCCCCTCCTTCTCCCTCAATCCAAATAGATCATAAAAGTGGTCCAAATTTTCTCATGCCTTCAGATTTGAATCCTTTGTCTCAATTGTTTTAATTTATGGCTGCTTTACAATCCTTTGCTTGCTGGTCTACCCTAACCTTACAACTCTAATATTGAATTTTTAAGGATAATATTAAAGTTGTGGATGAGCTTATACCAAACCAAATCAGCTCAACAAGAGTAAGGTAAAAGTAAAGCATATTTGTTTATTGCCAATATAAAGATGAATTTAACACTGAAGGTTTTTTGATAAAAAAAAATTAAATTTATATGTATCTCAGGGACTGCATTTCAAGAGGGTTGTCGATAAAATATCTGACCGCAGATGAAGTGATTGATTATATAAGAGAACAGCATTTGTACCTGAACTCAGATGATAAGTGATGATCTCTTCATCATCATATTATACCGTACATAATTGATCATCATTTGTAATAACCATAGCATAGGTTATATAGTGCCATGTGCCTAATTTATTTTAATTAATACTGGATAACTAATGATATAGATATGTATTATATATTCAAATAAATTATTTTGGATTAGGAATTTAGGATTAAGACTAGTTTTATTGATAGATAATAGGTATTTTTTATTATTTATTTTTATCTATTTGGAAGTTTGTATAAATTCAAATGTTGACAATCAATAAAAATAGTCATGAATTTTGAAATAATAGGCTGTACGTCTGAACTTTCTTGAAGTGGTCTAGTCCATTAAATTGGAGGCCTTGGTTTTCTCTAAACAACCAATATAAACTGTGTTCATAGCACATGGTATCTTTCGAGTAAAAAAGTCTTGTTTGAATGCATGCAATAAATGTGTTTGAAATTGAAAGTCCACTTTCTGAATTTTTTGGTCATAAGTTTTTTACTACAATTCCGTGCAAGCTAACTGGACTTGACTAGTGTTACAAGCTTATTGAGGGCATCCCATTCAAGAAATTATTTGATATGATGGAATATGATCCTCCCAATCAATACAATTAAACTATTATGGATTTCTTTTGAAGCAACTATGGTGGATTTTAGTGACTGTAAACTCTATAAAATTAGCAGTTGTTTAATGAATGGTTTCTTTTCATTGATTGGGAAGACCACAAGGCTGTTCTCACATTGTATTGAATAATTTCTAATCTCAAGCTTTCTTAAAAAACATCCAGAATTTACATATGATTAACACAATGGCTATAGGCTAAAGCATCACTAACAAAGAACCTTTTAATTGTCTTTCAGCTCAAAGAGATTGATCCCAAGATGAAGGATTAACTGTCTCTGAGCCATTAAACCAATGACTATAATTCATCTTTATGTAAAGAGTAAACAATGGTTTAATAATGCAGGCCCAAAAATTTGACTCAAAACAACTAAAAATGTTCATCAAGGACTCAATAAACATTTATAGGAACTAGAAATCCGTTGTAATTGAAAATCAAAAGGACTAATAATGTCTCTCACCAAACCCATCTCAGACAAAACCTTTAACTATAACAGTATATAAATATTAAGTTCTTATTGAGAATTGCCACTCCAGAATTACTATCATTCATTTGAACTGAGCATAAGGATCAAAGCTAGGCAGACCACTGTTCTGAGCACCGGAAGAAGAAGAAGACCCACCACCCATTGCAGAAGCATCAAACATACCCGGGTGATGGGCCATCGGAAAGCCCGGCCCGTAAGGCGGTGGGCCTGGCGGCACACCAACAGGCCCATAATCCATGCTACGCTTAAAACCAACATAAGGCAGCTGATCAACTCGCAGATTGTTGCGCTCATTCTCTGCCTCACGGTAGCGGTTGAGGTACACAGTGAGTGGCTCAACATAGTCATCAAATCCCAGCTTCCCCATTGCCCAAAGCACGTCCTCCGCGGTCACAGTCTTGCGCTGCTCACGCTGGCAACGCTCGTTGGCCTCACCGGTGATGAAGCTGATGTATTCGGACACACATTCTTGGATGGTCTCCTTGGCATCGTCCGATATCTTTGCATGGGATGGGAGTATGCGGCGCATGATGCGTATCACGTTGGCTATAGGCATGTACTGGTCTTGTTCACGTATAATGCATGGGTGGGCACGTTGATTTCCACTGCTAGTGTTGGCATTGACATTGAGATTGGCATTGGCATTGGCATTGTTTGTGTTGATGTTGGTGATGAAGTTGGGTATGTTGCTGTTTGGGTTGACAGGCAATACTAGCCTCGGAGCTGAAATGAAACAAACACAACATTGTACACTCATGAAAACCTCAAAAAGATGTAATAATAATGATAATAATAACAATATAAATGTACATATTTACAATGATAGTGTTACTTGTACAAACTCTTGTATTTAACTATTTATCAATTTTTAATGAAATTATTTAGTACACATGATTAATTATACTATTCTCTTGCATTAAAATGGATCTTATATGTAGATCTCGCACATGAAATTCACCTTTGTATGAGAGAAATATGTGGTACATAAGGTGTACCGAATAATTTCCCCATATCTCATATTAGGTGATTAATATCACATTTAATTGTTATGTCTATCTATATTAATTTATCTATAATTTTAATTTAAAATTAAAAGTGGAATTAAGAATTATTCTATAAATAGTTGGTGTCCACAATTTTTCACATATATGCGGGTCCTATATGAGAGGCCGATCTATAAGACCCATCTTTTAATGATAAAAAGATCTAGTATACCAAGTGCATTTGAATAATTTTACCGGAGATAGAGAGACGTATGAATAAACATTTTTTTTCCTGTCTATGTCAATTATATTGGCGTCCAAACTTAAAACACATCTAAAACCAAGAACATCCATTTTGGGACACACAATAACAACAATAAGACATAGTATAAGAATTAGTAGTTCTTACAACCGCTAAACACATAAGTAGAAAGCACATATTGATCGGTCTTTATCTCAAAAGGAAAAATAAATAAAAATTTAGTCCTCGGAGTCTCCAACTCAAAGACCAAAAAAGAAAAACGCAGGAAAAAGAAAGGAAAACTACCTTAGCCTATATGAAGTCCAAAACCGGAAAAAAAAAAAAAAAACAAAAAAAGAGGAGAAGAAGAAGAAGAGAGAGAGAACAAGAAGATTGTGTCAAGAAGTGGGGGCATGTGGATAACTTATATTAAAAGTGAGTGTGATAGCCATAGGTCATGCGTCACCAACCGAGCCTTGAATGAGCCCAATAGCTCTGGTTACCTTAATACTAGATATTTGACTAAAAACGCAAAGAGTGGTTCTAAGGCTACAAACTATTCTATAACTTTTAACCACAATTTCAATGTGGTAGATTATGAGTGATGTTTATCATTTACATATGAAAAAACAAAAAGAAAAAAAGATTGTGTCAAGAAGTAGGAAATGTGGCTAACTTATATTAAAAGTGAGTGTGGTAGCCACATGTCACGCGCCACTGACCAAGCCTTGAATGAGCCTAGTAGCCCTGGTTACTTAATACTAGATATTAAACTAAGAATGAAAATAGTGGTTCACAAATTATTTCATAATTTTTTACCATAATTCTGATGTGGTAGATTGTGAGTGATGTTTATTATTTACACATAAAAAATATAATAAAAAAAGAAGAAGAAGAAAAGATTGTTTAAAAAAGTAGGGACATGTGGCTAACTTATATTTAAAAGTGAGTATGATAAACACATGTCACGCGCCACCGACCAAACCTTGAATGAGCCTAGTAACTTTGGTTACCTTAATACTAGATATTAGACTAAGAATGAAAAAAGTGGTTCTGAAATTACAAACTATTCCATGATTTTTTATCACAACTCTGATATAGTAGATTGTAAATAGTGTACAAATAGACCTTTTTTTTCACCAATCACACTCTATCACATCACAGTCATAACAAATAAGTTATGTAACAAAGAATTTGTGGTACTACATTTTTTTTTCCGAATGAAAAAGGTCTAAAGCCATTTATAAAGGAAGCATCTCCATCACTCAAATTTGTATGTTTCTATAACCAACACGATGAACAAGACAAAAATCCCACCTGGAACCAAAAAAACCCGACACCTCACGCGCTTGCATGACCCAAGTGCCACTCCAGGTGGGTTCCACAAAACCACTGTTCAGATTCTATGATTGGACTATAACTTTTATTTTATTATTTTTTGAAAAGAATATTCTTGGACTCAAACTATATTAAGAAAATATTAGGTTTGACGGGTCAACTGGGTCGGGTTTAGTCAATCCCTAGCTCACAAAATGATCCCTTAAGATTTAATTTCTTATATCTCTTAATATAAATTTCGTCACGTTATTATTTTTAAATTTATAACATTTTATTTGAATTATTAAATGAATCAAAATAAGGAATATCAGTATCTTATGAGCTTATGATATATAGTTAAGTATCTACATGGCTTATGAGTCGAACCTATATCATTATCTATCATTATGAAAAAGACAAAAATCAATTTAACAAATCTAATAATTCCTAGTATGTTCTAAATAATGGATCTAATTATTTCTTGTATATATTATTATGGAGTATTATTCTAGTAAAATATCATAGCTTAGCAGATCTAATAATTTCTCGTATATATACTCTATAACGAATTTAATAATCTCTAATATACTAATAATGAGTACTACTCTACTAGGAAATCTTAATTAGCTAAAGCCAAACTTGAGTCTCTCCATCTCTTCCATGTCAATTGTCTCATGTTCTAGTGACTTGGCTAGCCTAGTTTGGTAATATTAACCTAAGTTGGTATCTCGTCATCTTTTCAACAAAAACGTTTAGAATTTAAGTTCTTCCTTCTCATTAAAATAAAAGTATATAAAAAAACAAAAAAACTCATTTGGGTATAATTAATGTCCTTTCTTTTCAAGAAAAAGGTAATGGAGAAAGAATCTTTTTCTTTTATTGTTTTGATAAAATGTAGAAAATATCACACATTTTCAATGCCTACATTCAATTAAGTTTGTTTATATGCCCAGAACAGAAAACAAAAACACATAAGTAGTTTATTTTTAAAGAAATCTTCTTTAAGAATATATAAAATGGTACAAATGGGGTTTATAATCACTCTTATTATCCAGTAACTAAACAGAATGGACCCACTTATATAGATTGTAGGCCCTGAGCCCCAAGAGTCCTGCATGTGTGACACGTCATTAAAATATTTTCAAAAGGATAAATAGAATAAACACAAAACTGGTTCATCGCATTTTCATGGAAAGAGACTCAAACAATGGTAAACAAAGGAAGACTTAAAAGAGAGACCCTTTTGAGCAAGCGTTACAGTAGAAAAAGGTTGCAAAAATAGACTATATCTTTCTTTTATTTTTCGACCCCCCCTACCCTGAAAATCAGCTAGAAAACAGTGTTAAATTTTCTGATAAATTTTTTTTTTAATAATACCCTTACATATATAATATATACATCCTTTATTATCAAGAAAAATAGAGAGAAAAAAAAAAAGGTCTTTGGGATTAATCGGCATTGCCTCTCTCTAAAGAGTATAGCTAAGGTTGGAACCTTGCAAAGGATATCAAGAAGAGATTGTAACTAAAGAAGCTTTAAGGACATCAAGCCTATTTGGTGACTTTCACTCCCTCTCTCTCTATGAAGAGGAGGCCAACTTGTATGGTTCTAAAAAGAAAAATTATGTTTATATAATCAATTATTAGGGAAGAAGAGATTTGAACTTAAACGTCTCCACTGGAAACAAAAAAAAAAAAATCAGATGAACTACAGGGTTATGGGCAAAAAGAACCAGTATTTTATCAATAACAAATATTGTGGAAATCTTAATTAAAGGCCAGAACAAAATATATATATATATATAGAGAGAGGAGAGAGAGAGAGAGAGAGAGAGAGAGAGTTCAACAATTGAAAGTCTTGTATCTCAGTGGTATTATCTGGTCTCTCAAAAAGAAAATCTGGGTTTGAATCATTCTGTCCCACTTATTGTAAACAAATAAAAAAGAAATAGATATAACACATGCATGCAATATATAAAAAATACGAAAAAAAATAAAATAAAATAAGGCCTATACATTTCTTTGATCAAGCAATGTAAAAATGCAAAACACACACATAATTAAAAAAAAGAAAGAAATTAAAATCAACAAAAAAAAAGTCATTATATATTTTATACTTTACCAGAACTTGATTTTGCATGTCTGTTGCCAAAGTGAGGGAACTCAGCTCCACGTTCCATAGTTTCTCTTCTTTCTCTCTCTCTCTCTCTCTCTCTAGACTTTTTGACAGTATTTTATATATATATTTCTTTTTTCTAAAGCTTTGTCTCTTGAATGGGCAGTAAGACCAGTGCAATGGGACTAATAATTTATAGACCTCGCTCCTTATGGTGGAGTCCAAGTGTCAAAACCGGCGTTTTCAACGAGGTACCTAGTAATGCCGGTAGTGATAGCCCCTGTGATTGGCTGATGGGGTTGCCTTTACCGGCTGTAACAGGTGGCCAATCAATAACCCCATGTGTAAGACTTCAATAGCCTTGGCTTGATTACGAGGCTATTTGTGGCTAAATGCTCTTGTTAATCAATGCTTCTTGTTTAATGACACATCTAGCCATAAAGAGGAGTGTTAATTTTACTTAATACTCAATTAATGAGGTAAAATGAGAAGTGTGCACAAATGATTTATTACTACACTTTTCTTAGAGGAAATATTTTAAAAAAATTTGAGACTATTTGGCTATTCTTAAATGTGGTCAAATGGTTTTTTTTTTTTTTTTGACTTAGCAAAATGATTATTGGTTTATTTAATATTAGCATGGTGACTTTCACTACATCTTGGACCACAAGTTATGATATTGATCTTTGTCATTCTCTATTTTGAGTTATTCATGAAAATAATGGAACATTTTCCTCAAAATTTTAGAAATATTTCCTTTCTTTTTGGGAGAAAAGGGGGCTGCATTTGAAGTTTTTAACTTATGGCTTTCTTTTTGTACTAAAAAATAGCCCATTATGAGAGCTTGTATGTGTAAAAGATGGTAATATAAATTATGCTATTTGGGGTTATAAGGAAATATTGTTCGGCGTTATCTTAAGTGAACATTTTTATATTCTGTGTCAAGTAAACTTGTATAAACTCATTAACCAAAGTGGGAAGCTATTGGCATCTCATGTGTTATTGTAATTCTTGTACTTTTGGTTCATTCTTGAAAGATTTTTCCATTGACATGTCTCATGTGTTATTCATAAAGATTATTGTGATTTCATGGTAATGAGTTTTTTATCTTACCTTTTCAAGTAGTAAACAACTTAGGTTTTTTTTCTTTTTTAAAAAATAAATATGCTTAATAATCATTTATTTACTTGCCATCCACGTGTTGTGACTTCAATACTTAATAAAAGTGCATTTGTCAGTAGAATTATAACAATACCTATATCACTTCATGACAATTCATTGGCCCACCAATGAAATATTGTTTGTTATTATCTTAAATTTTGGTGCGGTAGTCACTTCACAAGTATAAATACTTGTGAGATTTGAGGGGCAAAACCGAGGTTCAAGTCTTCAGGAGGAAGCTTCACACACATAAACACTTAGATTAGGTTATAGTAGAAATTCTATCTTATATTATTGAAATAAAATAAAAAAGTGAGTAACTATTATTTTCTGGGTCCAGATAAACTTGTCATATGTTCACTGACTAAATTGGTAAGCTATTGACGTTTCATGTGCTTTTGAAGCTCTTACTTATAATTTTAGCTCAATCTTAAAAGTTGTCTTAAGAGTGACAAGTTTCAAGTTCATAGATATTTTTGTTGTAAGAGTCATATTTGCAAATTGGCATATCCTGAAACAAAACGCAGGTCTTAGTGTCTAGTGTGTTCAAGAAGGCCTTAAAGTAATTTTACAAGCGGTATTATTGAAGAAACAAGAATGCTCAAAGAAATGCTCAAGAGCAGATGCTGATACCTGCTTGATATTGGTTGGTCTATCGAGATTTAATGAACCTCGATGCCTTCTCGACACCTCTTGATCAATCGAGCTTTGGGTATTTTGAATTCCAAAGATCATGTTTTCGGCCCATGATGACAAAACTTTTTAGGGATTTGTGTACTAGGGCTTCAGAATATATAAAAAACATATTTAACAGCCAGTGGCGGAGTTAGTATTTTAGTCTAGAGGGGGGCAAAATTAAAAGACGATATTAAAAGTGAAATTTATCTAAAAAACATTAATCAACAGTAATAACAAAATAAATAAATGATTGTAAGTAAATATGAATATATTTCATATTATTAAAATAAATAAACAAAAACAATCAATTCATAACTACTAAAAAATTTACAAACTGGTGGAGTAAAAATATTATTAGTGTTACTTAAAAAATATAATGAATAAATGTTTGAAATTATTTTTTGTGATTGATAACATGCCAATTTGTAAGACATAAGTAGTAAAATTTGTAATATCTCTAGCATCATTCAAAGATAAAATGATGTGAAAAGTATCATAAATAGTAAAAATTGTGTAAATAATGATGTAAAAAAAAATAGTGAAATATGTGATTAGATCACTTTCAAGTTTCAACAAGTAGAATTTTTTTTTTCCCTCCATGTGACTACTAATACAAAAAAAAAAAAAAAAAAATTAGGAGTCAAGGGGGGTTGGTGCCCCCCCCTCGCCCCCCTCTAGCTTCGCCAGTGTTAACAGCTGTCATCAGGTGTACAAAGAAACACAAAAGAAATACACGCTTAACAATCGTTGTTGCAACTTTTTGTGCACTTTAGGGTTTTGTGCCAAGTCACTTTTAGATCTTCAAGCATGGATTGAAGAAATTTGCCAAATTACAACAATCAACAATTGTTGTAGTGTTAGTCACGTACTAAAATTTGTGCAAATGAGAAGTCTTCTACAAGAACAAGTCCAATTGGGTATTAGGGTTAGTACTGATATAGGTCAGTAGATTCTATTATAGGTAGGTGCTTTGGGATTAGGCCGGTTGGGATAAGATTCTTTGTACTTGTAACTATTTGATTCTTGATTAGTGGATTATCTGGGAATGACGATCAGACATTCATTAGGTGGGACTTTTGCCTGCAAGAGTTTTCCCTATTGTGATCATATCATATATAGTGTCAAACTTATTTTCCACTGCATTTAATTTAGTTTAGTGATTTGATTATGCCATAATTTGATTTGTATATAATTTGACTAATTAATCAACTTGGATAATTGGATTAATTAGTTAGGGTCAATCTTTAACCCAACACTTGTAATGCTTTTTCATGAGTATATTATTTCACCTTAAGTAAAATTTCCATTCAATGTTCCTATGCATCGAACATTGGGTTGACACATGGTCATTTGTTATGCCTATACCTCTTTCAGTGCATAAGACCACTGGAGGTAAGCCAAACTAGCCCTTTTTTATTTTTTTCACATGTATATTGATTGTTTTTCATGCACATTTTATTTTTATTTTGTAAACATGATTAGTAATCATTTTATAAACTTATTATTAGGAGCAATAGTTTCAATATTGCATTATTGGTTGAATTAAGACAACACCTTTTTTTAAATGAGTTTTCATTGGTCTTTTGAGAAAATATTTATTGTCGTTTTCTTAGAGAGCAATCGTTAGTTTCTTTGTTCTGGAAAAGCTTGTCATAAATCCACTAACTAAAGTGGGTAGCTATTGACATCTCATGTGTTTTTGTACTTTTTTACACTTTTAGTTCACTCTTAAAAGATTTGTTAGAACAGTAATGTGTCTCGTATAAAGATTCTTGTGATACCTGATAATGAGATTTTATCTCACTTTCACGAGCATATTGGTAAGCTTCCGTTTGGATATCACTTAAAAATGAAAATTATTTCACTATTTAGCTTATTTTTATTATTATTCATGGTCTTACAGCACTTTTTGATACTATTTATGACATCATTGTACTATTTCAACTAATTTTTTCCTTTTATCTACTGAAGTTTCAGCAATAAGTTTCCGACTTCAGCAAAATAAGCTTTATCCAAGCAAAGCCTAAATGACTTGTTTCTTTTCATGATTTTTAACAATAATTTAATAACCATTTGTTTACTTCCTATCAAAGTGCAGTGACATCCACACTTATTAAGAACGTATACAACACCTTTACCATTTCATGAGCTTTCATTGCCCCTTTGAAGAAATATTATTTGTTGTTTTATTAAAGTGAACAACCGTTATTGTCTGTGTCGAGATAATATTTTTAATTATAAACTAAACTAGAAAAGTTCGTTTCATGTGCTTTTGAAGCCGTTATACTTTGGTTCATTCTTATAAGTTTTGTCATATTGGTGACTTATTTTGAGTATTGTTCATAGAAATTCTTGTGATGCCTTGCTAGTTAGTGTTGTGACTTCAATACTTGATAAGAGTGCATTTATGAGTTGAATTACGACAATACCTATATCATTTCATGACCATTCATTGGCTCGCTGATGAAATATTGTTTGTCATTGCCTTAAAGTGAGCAACTGTTATTTTCTGTGTTCAGATAAACTTGTAATAGATTAATTAACGAAAATAGGAAGCTATTGACATTTCATGTGCTTTTGAAGCTCTTGCTTATACTTTTAAGTTCAATCTTAAAAGTTTTGTCTTAAGAGTGACAAGGCCCAAGCTCATAGCAATTCTTGTAATGCTAGTTAATGAGTGTACTATGTTAAGTAAAACTTCCATCCGATTCTCCTATGCATCGGACATTGGTTTGACATGTGGTCATTTCGTGCCTAAGCCTCCTCCAACGCATAAGAGCACTTTAGGTGAGCCAATCCAGCCCTTTTACTTTTCCATGAATACATTGATTTTTTTTTATACAAGATAAAAATTTTACTCTAGCCTAATATAAATGTATATGTGTGTGAAGCTCCCTCCTGTAAACTTGAACCATGACCCTTACCTCCACACCCTGCAAGCACTTATACTTGTGGAGTAATCATCGCGCCAAAGATGTGCGGTGGTATGAATATGTTGATTGTTAACCATGCCCTTTTTTTAATTTTGTAAACATGATTAATAATCATATAAACTAATTCTGAGGAGTAGCAGTTTTAATATTTAATAAGAATGCATTTATGGGTTGAGTTAAGACAACAAATTTGCTGTTTTATGAGTTTGCATTGGTCTTCAGAGGGAATATTAATTTTTATTTTCTTAAAGAACAACTATTACTTTCTTCTTTTCAGAAAAAAAGCTTGTCATAAATCCATTAACTAAAGTGGGAAGCTATTGACATCTCATATGCTTTTGAACTTCTTACACTTTTGGTTAACTCTTAAAAGATTTGCTAGAACGGGAACGTGTTTTGAGCGTTATTCATAAAAATTCATGTGATACCTGATAATGAGGTTTTATCTCACATTTCACATGGATATTGGTAAATGGCCCCTTTTCTGTAACAAAAACTTAATTACCATATGTTTACTTGTTATCAAAGTGCAATGACTTCCACACTTAATAAGAATTTATATAGCACCTTTCCTATTTCATGAGTTTTCATTGGCTCTTTGAAGAAATATTATTTGTTGTTTTCTTAAAGTGAACAACTGCCATTGGCTGTGTCGAGATAAACTTGTCATAGATTCATTAACTGAAATGGGAAGCTAGTGACATTTCATGTGCTTTTGTTTTGAAGCTCTTACTCATACTTTTAGTTCAATCTTAAAAGCTTTGTCTTAAGAGTGCAAGTCCTAAGTTCATAGAGATTCTTGTAATGCTACTTAGGGTCTGTTTAAATACCACTTACTCCTAAAAACTTATTACTGAAAACATTGTAACAAAATAATTTTTAAATCTGTGAATAATGCCCTAGGACCTAGTTTTAGCTTAACATTTGCTGAAATTCGTATTTACAAGTCCCATGAATAGTGCACGAGACCCACAGAAACAAAAAAAACGTTAAACGCAGACTCTTTCATTTTTCAGTGCAATCCAAACTCAATCTTAATGAGTGTACAATTTTACTTTTGAGTAAAGCTTCCATCCCAATACTCCTATGCATCAGACATTGGGCTGGCTCGCGGTCATGCATTGTGCCTATGCACGCCTCCTCAATGCATATGAGGACTAGAGGTAAGCCAATCCAATCCTTTCACTTTTCACGTGTACACTAATTATTTTTATGCACATTCTATTTTTATTTTGGTAAACATGATTAACAATTATATAAACTTATTATGAGAAGCAACGATTACAATATTTAATAAAAATGCATTATCGAATAAGTTAAGACAACTTTGTTAATTTTATGAGTTTTCATTGGTCTTTTAAGGGAATATTAATTGTCGTTTTCTTAAAGAACAATCCTTATAAATTGTGGATTCATCTCATCTTTAACCATTTCTTGTCCTAACTGAAAGTCTAGGGACCGAGCTTGGGGCTATTGGCCTTTGAACTGACCCCTTCTAAATTTCTAATGTTTCTTCATTGCATTGGGTCATATGGATACAAATTACACTCAAAATAAAACCAAGCTTGTCAAGAAGGTGCCATGCTTACCATTTCAAGGCGGTATCTACCACCGCATGCCTCACAACAAGGAGGTCCAGAGGCGTTTTATTTTCACGTCTCACAGAATGCTCATTGCATAGTGACAACTAGATATCTTTCTTGTGTGCTAAATGCTAATATTTGGTTATACGACATCATTTAAATTATAAATTTGTAGGAGAAATATTAACACATTTGAAGATTGCAATCACTAGTACATACTAAAAAAAAGGGGTGGGGAGTCAATTGAGAAGCTATTAGCCAATGGTCACAATGGAATCCTCAATGATCTCAGAAACTTACAGACTGAAATTCTGCTAACCAATTAACCAACACATCATCCCCTACCCATATAACTGGGGAGACCGAGTGTAGTATCTAACAAAATTCACCCAGTCCCTACATATTATAATTTTTGTTAGTTTTAACGAATACCATATATACAAAACTCAAAACCACAACCTTCTATTTTCTAATATCTAGATTTTCTCCTATGCACTTTTGATCGCTTCCTAGATGTTCCAGTACCATTTACACTTTCCCTTTGCCTTTTTACATTGCCGTTACTGAGAGAATCGGCTAAGACGTTGGAGGTTTTGATGTACTGAACAATGTTGGTTACAATGGCATAGACAGTTACCTCACTTTTCGGCATCATGAAGGCCGTTCTCTCAATAACTGCATTCTGCCCACAGCATAAATCTTGAATTGCTGTGTCTCTCAGCCTTTGAAGTACAGCGTCTTTGTCAGGGTTAAAGCAATCAATTGAAACCTGCAAAGAGATAGGTATAATTTGTCTGGCTTTGGTAGGAACAAGATTATTATACAAATGTGAGAGCAAATGAGTTATACACTTATAATCGTCTGATCTTCAGCCGTCTGTGTTTTCTCTACAGACAGAAATACTAACAAACATGCATACATTTATATACATATGAGCATACATATTTTCATTCTCACATACAGGTACTCAAATCATTTGGAGAGATCGAGTACAAACTAAAAATGCTGACAAAAGCAATGGCTGACATGTGATGACCAACAGGCTGGCATATTTTAGAAGTTATTCAGAAACTTTAAATATTTGTAGCGTGCTCATGATTGCTAAGGATCCTTCTGTCATTTCTATTCTTTTTTCTTTTTTTAAAAATCTAGAGCGTTGTCAAAGAAAGGAGCACCCTGACAGTAATTCAACACCAAAGAAGCACTGTAAGCTACCATCAGTATCGTGTGCCATTCTTTTATCAAGAAAGTGAAAAGGACATTTCAGAGATGGCCTAATGAGCTCTAGCATAAATGTCACATCCTCACCCCATATTAACAGGACAAAAGGTGACCTCAAAATGTGTGCAAATTACAAAATTAACAACCTAAATAAAAGGAATCACACACATGCAATAAGTAGAACTGGTCCCTCTTCTCACCTTAAAATCAATAGGGATATTAATTTCAACAGACTGACAGCCACAACCATCAATGAAGTTGACTTTTAAGACCAATTCAAATGATTTTGCCTGCATGGTTCTCCTGACACATAACAATAACAACATGTAAGAAGATAAATAAGCATAAATAAAATAATGTCTAGCCAACCTATCAGGGGAAAGAAGTGATTAAAATTTTCCATTATAGGTGTTTAGTAGGTGAACTCGAAAAGCGGAGAGAACAAAACATTTGTTGAAATCATATTATATTCATGTATTGATTTTTTTTTTTTTCATGAACTAGAGGGATAAGATTGTCCAATAATCTAATTCTCTCCTATTTTCCTCCCATATTGAGAAGATTAAAAATGGCAGATTTCTTCCACTTTTCTATTCTACCAAATGAGATATAATATCAATCCATCTTCCATTTCCTTTCCAAACTTTTCTATCCTCTCACTATTCCACCCAACCATGTGCACTCTAAGGGTCAAAAAGTCCATTCACATTCTGATTATAAACAATCAAGCAACTTGCCCAATCCAAAATTATTGGCAAGTACCATACATCATTTTTTTTTGGTAAGTAATTGTAATTTATTAAACTTGGAAAAGTGTATACGGGAAGTATACAGAGATTTAAAAAACAGAAAGAAACTAAAGAAAGAAAATGAAGCTATAAGATTAGCAATACTTTTTTGATAAGTAATAAGACTTATATTCATCATGAAAGAACAAAAAACAAACAAGTACAGGTGTTCATGATGGTGAACACAAAAAACAGCAAACAAAAACAACAAAAAAGAAAAGAGGAGGGCAGCTTAGGGGGCACTTCTAAGGGAAGAAAGAAACTCCAAAACAGAAGTGCAGTTAGAAGAACCCCAGAACCTAGCCCAATCAAAAAGAGTATTTTGGCCAAGAGCTTGTAATTGTTCAAGCATTCTCTCCAGATCCTCAAAAGATCGCCGGTTTCTATCCAACCAAACGACCCACATCAAACAGCCAGGAACCATATTCCATATGTCCGAAGAAAATTTCCCCAACCAATTACTCCAACAGGACACCAAACTCTCCACGGAACCTGGCATGACCCACTAGATCCCAAAAGCTTGCAACATATGCAGCCACAAAGAATAAGCTACAGGACAGTGGATGAGAAGATGGTCCACAGATTCCGCCGAACAATGGCACATATAGCACCTATTCACCAAAGGGAGGCCCCGGAGCATCAAATTATCCAAGGTAAGAATCCAACCATGGGCAGTGGTCCACAAGAAGAAAGCCACCCTCTTAGGAACCTTGACTTTCCAAATCCCCTTCCAAGGGAAGTAAGAATGGGATGTACCCCTGATCTTGTAATAGAAAGACCAAATATCGAACTTTCCATTCCCATTAAGACACCAATGAGGTCTATCACACCCAATACCTCTTGGGATACGAGATTGAATGAGATTTAGGAAAGAGAAGGCAGCCTCAAATTCCCTCTCATGGAAATTCCTATAAAATCTCACATTCCAATATCTACTACTCCCATCCTCCTGAATATCCAACAAATCAGAAATACAAGCTTCCTTGTCACTGGAACACGCATATAATTGAGGATATAGCATTTTAAGTGAGGTATCCCCAACCCACCTATCATGCCAAAAACGAATGCGGGAACCATCACCCACCACAAAAGCCAAGTGTTTGGAGAACGTCTCCCATCCAGTCTTAATACCACGCCAAAGGCCACTCCCATGGGCCCTTCTACATTCTTTAGTCGTCCACCCCCCTTGACCCTCACCATATTTGGTGGCAATAACCCTCCACCAAAGAGTAATGAGTCTAAAATATGGCAAGTACCATACATCATTCACTGAATCATATACAATTAAGTTCCATGATGCCATATTTTCTCATTTTGAAGCAAATCCATTTAAATATGGAAAGCTTATTTTTTACTTAAAATGCATATATGATTAACTATACAACAATAACAAAGCCATGGTCTCAAAACTTTGGGTCAACCATGGATCCTCAAGAGACTTTTTGGATTGGCCACATGTACTTTCTCCACATTCTACCCTATCCAAAATCATAGTCTCTATTACCACCTCAATTAACATATCCTTTTTTTTATTACATCTACTAGTGTTATTTTAGGTCTTCCTCTTCCTCTTTTTGTTCCCTTAACTTGAATGAAATCTATCTAAATTTTTGAAGCTCCAATGGAATCATTACAGTGCGGAACAGTATGACATTGCAAATTACTGAATATTTAGGTCTTCCTTTTCTTTCTTTTTTGGCAAAACACAGCATAAAAACTTTTCTATTAAACAAAAAAGGCATAAATACTATGGGATAGTGTTGACACCACCTTTTCAGCCGAAATGGTTGCATTTGTAGGATAGCTTCTTTATAATCTTGGTTGTCCAAGAAGGAAACCTGTAGACATGCAGCAGAAAAATTAATTCTAATTGGAAGGCTACATAAACAAAATGACTTGGTAACTAAAATGTTTGAAACAGGGAGTATGATAACCATCCTAAAGTGGTCTTACATAAGTTAATCTTTTGGAGTAACAGTCATTGATTTCAAATTTACAGTTTATTTGTTTACCATGGAGAGGCGGAGAAGTTAACACCAGAGCAATAATATGACTAAAATATATTTCTTGTTATTAAAGACAAGCATACAACCTTGCATTAAAGTAGCCAAAATAAACTGTAAATATGCATTCATGGATTGCTCACAGCCTTGCTTTGAGAGTTAGAATAAAGACTCTCACAGAATTTTACAAAGACTTTGGAATTCTTGTTCAAGGGAAATGAGCAGCTGCATGAATTTCTAAACATAAAATCACCTCAACAGATTTGATGAAGGGCAATGGAGCTCGCCGTCCATGTGCACTAGCAACTTGGAGGGTCCAGTTCACATATTTTCTATCTGTAGTTCAAGCAGAAAGATTATGTAAAAAAGCTATAGTTCAAGTAGAAAGATTATGTAAGAAAACTATAAGACTAAAGGCCTCAAATAATTAGAAGAAGCTTCTATAACTCCTTGTTTTGGTTGCTTCATAAGAATGACATCTAGGAACTAGTAATATAACAGAGACAATAATTTGACCCTCACAGAGTTAATTAATTTAACAGAAAACAATTTCATAAAAAATGTCACCTATACTTGGCCCAATTAAATTGAGTGACATGAACCGAGTGACATGAACCAGAAAAAGGTCCTTGTTCAAAGTCTAATGAAGTTCTTATGTCTGCTGAAACAGAAATCAAGGAGATTTTGTCCAGATGCAATATGCATTACACAAAGTAAAATAGGAAGGTCAAGTATAGTTGTTTGCGGAAGACATGAGCTTTAACCCCAAATCTAATAGTAAACTCAGGGACAACGTAAGCATCCAGTTTATTCTATAAAATAGATAAATAAATAAATATATGATACATATTTTAAAAGTACAAATCCAGTTTTGAATGTAGATGGTGAAGCCCATCACTACCACTTAAATTTGTCATTGTCAACAAATAGCCTAAAGATGGGGCCGTTGGACTTGGATAGATAACATCTGCTTCTCATAAATGACACAAATGTCATTGTGACAGCATTCCAGACTAAGATACATAATATTGCAAAGCCAAGAAATTTACCTATACTTAATGCTTGAGTTAGAATGACCTCAAAAAGATCAATCCTTATAAATGGCGGAATCTGCAGTTTAAGAAACTCCATGGCACTAGCAATGACCTGTTCTATTTCAAATTAATTAATAATTTATTGCAAACATATGCCTGATAATAAGCAATTAAAAGCTAAGTGCAGTTACAATGTTAAAACTGACATGCTCCAATTGAAATATATCTTTATTATAAGACTTGAATGCTAAGACACACAGATTCCATATAAGAAACTGCAAACAGTGCCTCTTGATGCCATTTCAAAAGTTCAGAACCAGAGGGGAAAAGAAAACAGGAAAGATCTCTCTGCAATTAAAAGACATAAATTGCAATACCTTATCTACCCGCCCATGGATCACTAAACTTGCTTTCTTGTCCTTTGGAGTTTTCTGTAAAGTTGAAGAATGCACATTTTAGGCAACAAGAGTTTAGGCTAACAAGCAAAAATGTATACACCATTCTCAAAAATATTGAACCAGCAATTAAGGGAGAAATAGAGAGACTGACAATTCAATATTGCACTTGTTAGAATATTGGTTAGATGATTAAATTTACCATTTCCTATAGCTTAAGCTTGTGGGAAAATCAAGAATTTGTCATAGTATTAGAGCACATGATTTTGAGTTCAAACAGTGTCTTTGCCCTAATTCGATTTAAAAAAATTAAAGTCTCATGTGTTGGGATCCATTTATTAAGGGGAAGTTTGAGCCCACACTTGAGGGGAAGTGTTAGAATGTTGGTTAAATAATTAAATTCATCATTCTCTAATAGCTTAAGCTTGAAACAATTGGTAATTTATCAGCACCAGTTTATTATAATATACGGAACTGGCTTCTAAACAGGAAAGAATGAACTGTAATTAAGGAAAGGGTTTTAGTAAACAAATAGATCATAAGCCAAATAACAAAACTTATAAAATACCCTAGTGTCAGCTGGTACAAACCTTCGCTCAAACACATAAAATCTAGATTTGTTATCTAATTGTGGTCTTAGATATTTAAGAGCATTGGTAAGAAATTGTTACGTGAGACAGACAATAAAATGATAACTTGTTATTGTTAACTGATAATAAAATTAAGCAACTAATATTAGAGTGAGTTTATATGTGCAAGCCCCAACCACTCATCATCACTCCAGCTTTCAATTTGGATTATGATTGAGCACTTAATGCACTTTTTCTTGCGGGGCGGGCCCCCCCCCCCCCCCCCCCAACACCCCTAAGTAGGCAGTGAATTCATTTTGAACAAGAGATGAAGTACCTGAAGATTCACAATTATAATCTTTCCCCCACCACGGAGTGATTTAAGAGGTAGGTTACATGCTGGAGTTATTTGCAAACTGCAGAGAGAAATTATGCACATGACCATTAAACAAAGCATGAATGGGAGAAGACTCATAATTGAACCACAAGTGATCTTCAATCCAATTTGCCAAGGATGTCAACAAAAGAACCGAAAACGGGGAAATGTACTATGAATTTTTCATAAAAGATAAGTTGAGAATTCTGCAGGGGGCAGTTTAATACTGTCAAGTAAAAATCTTGCCCTTACCTTGTCCCCAAGCATAATACAACATCAGCCATCCTGCAGTGCTTCTCAGCAGGATCCATCTCCTTAGGGGGTAAGGCATCCTGCAGAAAGAGAGTATTTATCAGGAAACTGTTCTTCAATGAATTTTTTTAATATATATATATACACACACACACACATAGACACCAGCATCATCCAGTTTTCTTCACTATTTTTAGCTTATACATACATACATATTAACTCCATGAAGCCTTTATCATTTTATGTTTCATAGAATGGCACATTGCACTGTGGCAAATCTTAGCCTTTTAACAATTCCTAGTGACTGCCCAAATATCAGCTGTTATTTATGAATATCGTAGATATGTAAAAATACTATGAAACATAAAATTATATCAGCCTTTTAAAAATACTCTCTTTTTTTAATATATAAATAGTACTTTGAAAATATACTTCACTAGAGAGAGTATAAAAAGAGAATTCTTCCCTGCATATAAATCATAGCAATTGTCATCGAAATTGGTCCATAACCCTTTTTCCAGGCTTGGGATCAGCTGTGAACAAAATATACTATATATGATACTAAGTATAAGGACAGGCAGAGTTATTTTATGTTCCTATGAATATAAATTTCACTAAATTTCCTTCCTAGTAATTAATAAACTTGCATTGGAAACAAATTGTTTAGTCTGAAATCACGTCCAAGCAGTCATTGATCCCAAATAATAATTTTAAATTTTGATCCTCACCAAACTGAAACAAGTAAAAATAAAATTATTACCTCCCAGTCAAGAACTGTATCCTTGAGTTTAGCACCACATTTTACATCAGAACACCGCCTTGATGTCTCCTTCAAACCAATAGTTTCCACCTCAAAATCCCGCAAGTACCTAAACAGATGTAAATAATAATTTAAATTTATGTTGTTATAAAAGTGATACCCATACACAGGAATAATAATTCTGAATCTTGGATGGCTTGTGATAGGATGAGATGGTGTTTGAATGGGAGAGGTAAGTTTGATGTTCACTCTTATTATATGGCAATTTGTGGAACCAATACTAATTCATTCCCTTGGAATAGTATATGGTGTGTCAAGGCCCCAAAGAGGGTGTCCTTTGTCTAGACATTAGCTTGGGGTACGATTCTTAGCTATGACAATCTTATCAAGATGTTCTCTGTAGTTGGCTGGTGCTGTATGTCTCGGTGCAATGGGAAACGGTGGACCATTTTGTTGCTATACTGTGATGTTGCTTAGGTTCTGCGGAGTGCATTTTTTGATTTGTTTGAGGCTCATTGGTGGTGTCATTGACAGTAGCAGACCCATTATTTGGGTAGAGGAATTGCTTTGGGAAGCACTCTTCAGATGTTTGGAATCTTACTTCATTATCTTAAATGTGGATAGTGTGGAAAGAACATAAAAGCCATACTTTTGAGGATATTGAGACCTCTTGATCAGATGAAATTCTTGTTGGTTCATACCTTGTTTGATCAGTCTCGCAGGGTTTTACACATTGTGATTCTTTTTCCTTTTCTTTTTTTTAATTTTACGAATATTGTACTTCTATTTTTGAGTTCTACGACTCGCTTCAATTTTCTGTATGATTCTTTGTAATTCTTAAGATACTTTATGTTCATCATTGTGCAGTAAGTTTACTATCGTAAACACATTGTACTTTTCTTATCAATAAAATTCTTATTACCTATCAAAACAAAAAAAAGGAGCATGAAGTAATCCACTCATTCCATAAATATTATTACTTATCAAAAAATAATAATTCTAACTTCATCAATGGAAGACAGAAACTTTCCACAGAGTAATAAGAACATCAACAATTTACTACATTTTCAGACCAAATATCAACTTAGAATGTTAACGAACCCAAAATGAAAAGGGGGGGGGGGGGGGGGGACATCCAAAGATAGTAACACAATATGATTAGAAAATCAGTTTCTGTCGAAATATATAGCCTTACTCTACTCCACATGAAGGGCAAGCTTCCATAAACGAGTTCCCATGCAATTCAGCAAGTTTCTCCCTTGGAATTCCAGACCGAAGATGGAGGCCATCAACATTCTAGGATTTAAAACAACAGATTGTAAGATATGAAATATGTTTTCAAATAATTCCACATAAAACCCAATTGGTGGAATTAAGACACAAGAAAAACATTAGGTGATTACATCTATTGACGCATCAAAAAAAAAAAAAAAAGTCTTTGCACCTTTTGACATTATTTTGCCCTTAGCATTATTTGGAAAAGAATAAGCAATGTTGCCAAAACTAGTCAAAGACCCAGAATGCCAGTATAGTATCAGTAGTAGTCTAAACTATTCCAAATATCAAAAAATATATGAACCTTCATCTCCACACCTTTATGGTAACAGGGCCCCAAAAAAAAAAACCACTTTAACAATTGATAGCTTGAAATTACGAGCGAGCATCAAAAGAAGGCAACAGATTTTAAGCAAAATTATGATGAAACTAGATTAAGCACTCATTAATAAAAGTTCGAGCTGAAGTATTTCCCAATGGGATAATATCAGAAATACAGTCAAGGAAATAATGCAGCCATACCTGACTAATAAGGAACTTCAAAATACCAGCCTTCTCAAGTTCAACCAAAGCCATATGAGTCAAGCTTGGCATTGCACGGTGAAATGGCAGCGATGCTTCAGGCAAGGCTTTGCCTTCACGCTGTACTAATAATTGAGGATTAGAAGATACATACATAGGGATTTACAATGGATGATTATTTTTCTGAATGCTAAGACAAACCATGGTAAGGTGCATGTGGCAAACAACTGCACTAAAAGCATGGCAGCTGTTGAGAACATAATGAAATGTATGCCTTCATCTTTTTTTTCAGGTAAAGTTGCTTACAAACATAAATATCAAATGAGTAACATTTGAACAATAAGAAAAAAGAACACAAAACTTTATAATAGATGTTAAATTAATTGTAAAAAAGTTGACTATAAGCTGCTTATTAAATTTAAGCAGCCCATTCTAGGTTAAACAGAAATTATTGCGGCAGGGGATAAAGGATTACTAAATTAATACAGTTCGAATAAAGAACAGAGAGGGTCTTATTTAGACTCATGACACTGTATGAATTTCACAATTATCACCTGAAGGGTCCATATTCCCTTGGGACCTCGGAAATCTGGTATACCACAAGAAGTTGATATTCCTGCACCTGTAAACACCACTAGATGCTTACTCTGCAAGTAGAAACAAAAAAATGTGACAGCATTGATTAATAGAAAATCTCAAAAGAATTTAGCTAACATCAATTAGATGAGTGAGATGCTACAAGTTCAAACCTTTTTTACCATCGTGGCAAGTCGTTCAATCTGCAGAAAAATGCTAAGGTCAGCCAAAATAGTAAACACATAAAAATTCCTAATAATTTCAATTTATTAAACACAGGAAGAAATTTTTTAAAGAAACCAACAGCACATAAGTGAAGAAGTTTGCAATAATAATAATAATTGAATAAGCAGCTAGATGTATACTATCTTCCACAGGGTATGAATAGTGATTTTGGTCTAACTGAACCAATAAAATTTAAAAAGCTAATTCAAAACTACAATTGAGTGGAAAAGAGCTTTTCACCAGAATGAATATAATTCACATTAGATAGTTCAACAGTGTATCACAATGAAATCTGAACGAGGAAGAACAAACCAACATTTTGAGTGTCTTCTGATTTTTTTGGATGCCAAAAGATGACAATAAGGAGGAAAAAATATAAAAATCCTAAGCTTACAAATATATGTGGACGATTCAAAACATATATTTTTTTTCTTTCTCCTTACATCACATAATCTATGAAGGATCCATAGCCAACCCCAAATTTTGGGACTAACGCGTTGTTGTTGTTGTTGTTGTACATCGCCTAAAAATCCAATTGAATTTTTCTTAAGACCAACTATATAGTAGGCAATATTAAACCACATTAATTTTTTTAATCATTTCACACTATCAAAATCCATTATTCTATTGCATCTTTCTCCCACTTGATTCTTATGAAAAAGCCATATTTCTATTACATCATTGATAATTCCACAATATTACCTTCCGTTCCTCATCATGAGAGTATCAGGATGTACCTCAATTATATACCAAAACAGAGCTTAGTTCTACAACTATCCAAAAATTCGATTTAAATCCTTAAACCTTCATGGCTACAACCCTAGGCATGTATAATTTCAACATCCCAAGTCCAAAAACACGATTCACCCCATCACAATCCTTCAACTACTGCATGCATAGTTTCACATCACAACACAATTGGCATCTCAAGTCCAAAAACACAATTCACCCCATCACAATCCTTCAACTACTGCATGCATAGTTTCACATCTCAACACAATTGGCATCCCAAAGAAAAGATAGTAACCTTTGCAAATTCCCATGAAATGCATGTGGGTGATCAATAATGCCTCACATTATTAACCTACAATACCGAACCATCATACCTATATCACAAAATCAATAATGGGTATACGAATTTCAGCTTAATAACCAACAAAGCAAAGTGAAATTAAATTCCTGGAGTCCAAATGCCAAAACCCAGAAATGGGATCTCACAAAACCAGCCAGAATAGAACAAAGAACAAATTTCCACAGCAAAACAAATTGTAGAACCACCAACAAAAAACCCAAACTTTCACCAAGTTTAAGCACATAAAACTAAGTTACATTCATGGGTATCACAGTGTCATACAAGATCATCAAAATCTATCAAACCCATAAGGTCAATTAGCAAGCAAACTAGAAGAACCCAAAAAGGAAAAAAGAAAAGACCCAAAAGAGCAAGAATGTGAATGGGGAAAGATAAAGTCTCTACCTTTTCTTGCAAAACATGAGGTGGGTCGAAATATTCTGTCATTCCAACATTGCCCACATCTTCTATGTACGAAAGCTTCTCTGCATAGCCTAAAGACATGGTGTGTCTCACTCACTCTTTTCTCTCAGGTGGCTTTCTCTCTCTAAAAACCTCTCTCGCTCTCTCTCTCTCTCTCTCTAGAAAGTTGATAAAAACCTATAAAGTTTGAGACTTGGGAGAAGAGAGAGACCCTTTAGCTTCTTCTTCCCCCTCTTTCTCTCTCTATTGCTCACACAGACAGGGCATTTATATTTACAAACATTTTTTTGCTTCTTTTAAGGAGACCCCTCAAAAGCCAAAACTAGTACTCATGACACACTTCCCTGCATATCAGGAAAGAAATTCTTGCATACACTACACCTCTCTGGATTACCACAATGCCCTTGTAGGAGTAATTCTTAAGTGCTCACGGAGCACGGAGAAAAGTGCTCCTTCTTTTTCCTCTCACATTTATGGTGGGGTCTGCTCATTAAATTTATGGTGGGGTCTATTATAAATGTGAGAGAAGAGAGCACAATTTCACTATACTCCGAGACTACCTAAGAATTTTTCTATTGTAGAAGGTTTTTTGTCAATACCTTTTATTGAATTTAGTGACTTTTTGTGTTCCTATCACGCTTTTATCGCAACATTGACAAAGTCATTAATAGATAATCACTTTTTTCAATACCTTTTTAATTGATAATTTCAAAATTGTAATACAAAAGTCATATCTTTAAATTTTCTTAACAGAGAAACTAATGCTTTATGTTCATTGTCCACTTTAAAGTTTGAACTTGTGTTCTTAAATATTTTAAATAGAGGAATTATTGTTTTATATTTATTGTTCATTTCAAAATTGTGATACAAAAGTTGTATTCTAAAATATTCTTAAAATTTAATAAAGGTATTTTTTAATGAAGGTATTTGTCAATGCCTTTTATTGACTTTAGTGACTTTTTGTGTTCCTATCATAGCTTTTATCGCAACATTGATAAAGTCATTAATAGATAATCACTTTTTTTACTGCCTTTTTAATTGATAATTTCAAAATTGTAATACAAAAGTTGTATCTTTAAATTTTCTTAATAGAGAAACTAATGCTTTATGTTCATTGTCCACTTTAAAGGTTGAACTTGTGTTCTTAAATATTTCTAATATAGGAATTATTGTTTTATATTTATTGTTCATTTTAAAATTGTGATACAAAAGTTGTATTCTTAAAAGAAAAATTATTGTTTTATGTTATTGTTATATACTTTGTATATATAACATCTATAATTTCATACGGATATATACAATTTTTGTTGTTGTTCGTGTTCATATTTAAAACTTAAATTGGGTAATGTGTTCGATGTAAACTAAAGTCAGGTAATTGTGGGTTCCAGTTATCTCAATTAGTAAAATTTCTTATGGTTAAATAAGAAATTTAGGATTCAATCCCCGCTTACACTAAATATAGATTGGTATCTTAGTCTAGGGGTGTCCGCGGGTTGAGTTTATGCCCAACTCGAACTCGACCCGAAACTTTTCGAGTGGGTGAAAATGAAAACCGAAATCGACCCGAAATGCTAGTCAGATCTGGCGGTTTGGGTCTCATCGAGTTTCAAGTTGTATTGCCGGTGATGTTATTTTGGCCGGATCCATCGAGATCTGGCTAAATCACAACGAGATCTCGCCGGATCTTGTCGGATTTGGACTAGATATCGATGAGATCTTGCCGGGTCTCGTCAGATTTGATGGGATTTCAAGTAACCTTTGCCGGAGAACTCCAATACCGCCTGTCTTTGTAAGTTTTCATTGAAAATCCTTCGAATATCACTGGAGGTTTATGGGTTTATGATCAGGTCGGGTTGCTCGGGTTTTGGGAGAGGAAACTTGCCAACTGACTCGAAGGCTTCGAGTTCTGTGGGCAGCCACCCACCACCGACCGTCGGAGTGTCGGTTCGGGCGGTTTCTAGTTTTGGCTCGGGCAGGTTGCTCGGGTTGGTCGGGTATTTAGGTTGGGTGGACAGTCCTATCTTAGTATGATGATAAAGATCTATCATTAAGAACAAATGTTATAGAATGAAACTCACTTTAAAAAACATACGGTAATCAATGCTCTTCTCAATATCCTTGGGCTAATACGCTTTTTTAGGGCCACATATGTGCCAACTTCACTAGCCCATTTTGCTAAAAATTATGTACAGAAGGAATGGGTTGGACATATAAAAGTTTGCACTTGTTCAAATTACGCTCTAATTTCCAACTATGAAACTTTTTATTCTGCAAATATGCGCGCGTGCGCGTGTGTGAGATGGGTTCAAGTTACACCAAGGATAACTTTGTAAATGTTACACATTTTTTACACCGTGTATTTGTAGGAAATCTAACGGTTAAAAAAACATATTAGCCACCTCAACCAACCTACTTAATAAGGATCTTTTATGTTTCTCTTCCTTATTTATTACAAATTAAATTTATACTAATTTCTCTCTCTTGCTTGCTCAATATAGAACAAAATTCTCTTCTTCTTTCTCTCACCTATTACCTCTCTCTTGCTTACCCAGTATTAAAAAAAAAATCTCTAGAGAAGTAGATCTACTTCTTTCTCTCAATGTGATTTGGGTAGAGAAAGAAAAGATAAAAACAAAATGGATTTTTTTTTATGAATTAAAAAAAAGAAAAAAAAGAAGAAGAAGAACTTACGGAATTAAGAAGCTTGACCAAAGCTTCGAGGTTTTTTACTCTTTGATTTTGAGATTTCTTTTTTTCCCATTTACAAGACTTAGTTAATTGATTTTGAGTAGAAATGTCAGTATGAGTTTGAGTTATGTTTTGTATGAGGCTTTGTTTTGTATTTGTGGTTGACACCTCTAGCAACACATGTATGGTCTTGGTGAGCTGTTATGATTTTTAGATACACTAATTTATATAATCATTTTATATCTATAAAGTTTTCTATCAATTATTCTTTTTAAAGAGAGTACGTGAATTAGGAGATTAGGAAAACTGAAAACTCCAACCAAAATATATCAATTGTAAGAAGAAAGGGACATCATTAAATAACACCAAATGAGGTCTATGAAAAGCAATAAATGAGGATAGAGAAAATTTGTCATTACTTGGGTAAATAAGGTAGAAAGCAAAAATCATTTAATGCTGTTTTTTCAACCATTGAATCTATTAAAAATTGACAGTATATAAAAGGTGTAACTCTTAAGGAGTTATATCATGTATAACTTGAACCCATCTTTATATATATACACACATATATATAGATGAGTTCAAGTTACACTAAAAAAGTTACACATTTTTTACACTAAAAAAGTTACACATTTTTTACACTATAAATTTTTTAAAAAAAACTATAAATATTATTACTTTCCATCTGATTACCTAATTAACTCCAAAATATTTTTCTCTCTCCTCTTATTTATTGCTTTTCACTTGTTAAAAAGGCACACCACACACCACCATTTTGAAGAACCTACAAAACACAAACTCGTCTACAGTAGAACACCTTGCTATTGCCAAAGTGGGAGTTTCAGCAAAGAAACAATTGCACGGTACACTAGAAATTTGTTAGGTTGGCACTGTTTGCAAATCAAGCATTTTAGAGCTGTTTTCCTACCAAACTTAATTACCATATATCTATAAGAGTTTCTAAAGAGTTTTACTTTAGAAAGAATCCAAAAAATAGTTAAGTTAAATTTTAATTTATTTTTAATGATTCCTCCCATTTGTAATCAGTAATCATAGAGGGTATTTCCTCAACAAAAAAAAAATCATATAGGGTAGGTAGCATCCGAAAGTCTATGGGAGAAGATTTGTAGTATTCTAGCTTAGACACCCGTTTGAGGAAGCTAGAAATGTCATGGATAAGCTTCAGATAATCCAATTGCACACAGCAAAAAATACCAACATACAAGAAGGCAAATGATTTACACAATAAGCCTTTTGTACTCCTACTAAACGGATATGGCTGAGAGAAATCCAACCCATCATATGTGATTTACAGCAACCTCTATAGTTTGCTCAATAAAATTTCTATCGTTCACTTCAAAAATTGAAAGTTTGAGATAAAATTTTGGCCTTTATCAAAAACAAAAAATGAAGTGCTCTTCAACGGGGTGGAAAGAAAAAAGAAAAAAGAAAGTGTGGAAAGTAATAAATAAAGAGAGAGAAAAAAAAAAGTTATTAATTAGGCAAATTATATGAAAAGTAATAAATGTTTAATTGTTTGTTTTTAATCGTTAGATCTTTTAGAAATTTAGGATATAAAAAAGCAAAAAGATGTAACTTTATAAGAGCTACATCAAGTGTAACTTTATAAAAGTCTAGCTAGTTCAACTGGTAAAGTCTCTGATAGTTGAATTAAAAGATTTGGGGTCCCTGCCTACACCAAAAACTGATTGATGTCTTGGTTTAACGATAAGGAACTATCATATAAAGTTACACATTTTTTACACCTTAGATTTCTAAAAAATCTAATGATTAAAATAATATTACTAAATGCTATTATTTTCCATTCAATTATGTGTCTTATAACTTATGTAGATACTATAGGGGAAAAAAGAAGAAGATATCTCTTATTATCTTAATTTTATTATAAAAATTATATAAACGTAACATTTTTGGTTGAATGGTTTGAAATATGTTACTAGCATTTATCAACAATATTTGGGAATTCTAATAGACAGCCATTAATTGTCATTTGTTGGCTTTTGTGAGTTAAGTTAAGGAAAATATGCATTAATGATTTGCCTAGTGAGGCATTTAGAGCATCTCCAATAGGCTCTCTAAAGCCTTATTTGGAGAGCAAACACAGAAAAATCATCATTTATCACGGCTAGAGTATTTTTAGCGTGGTTTTGGTAAGTTAATCGTAGAATTTAATAGAAGACTAATGAAGAACTGAATTAACTATACTTGAAACTTATAGGACTGAAATGACAAAACTCTAATTTAGAGAACTGAAATGACAAAAGGTGAAATTTAGATGATCAGTTTTTTCGTCCTTCCTTTTACTCCTGTCTCTAGTCTGATGACCTAGGTGCTCCCTTTTTCGTCCTTTGCGACTGTCTTCCTTCATTCCCTTGTCACTAGTTTTTTCCACATCCTTTATCGCGGTTAGAACATTTTCAGCATTCATGTACTTCCGTGCTTTCAAGAGCATCTCTGCCATTGTCTTAGGGGGATTCTTCATAAGTGAAACTACAAACTCTCTGGACTTCAATCTAGCTTTAAAGGTTGTTAACTGCACCTTGTCGTCAGCTTCGTCTACCTCTAGAGTCTCCCGAGTAAAGCATTTCACATACGACCTCAAGGTCTCTTTCTCCCCTTGTCTAATAGTGAGTAAATGGTCTGCTAGCCTCTTCGGGCATTGTCCCCTGAAGAAGTGGCGCAAAAAGGCGCTGCTTAATTGTTCAAAGCTATCGATGGACGATATTGGTAATTTTGTGAACCACTCTCTCGCAGTTCCTCTGAGAGTGATGGGGAAAGAACGACACAATATTTTGTCAGGAGGCTGTTGAAGACCTAGTGTCGTCTTGAAGTTGTTAAGGTGGTCTAAGGGGTCTTTGAGTCCGTCGACTGGTTCAAGTTGAGGCAGGCGAAATTTTGACGACACTGGGCATTCCAGAACTGCTGCTGTGAAGGGGGAATTCACCGTCTTGACCATTCTGTCCAAGTTTCAATCTGTTTTTTTTAAATGGCGTTCCTCAACTCATCCATCTCCTTTCTCATTTCCCGGAGAAGCTTTGAACTTGATCCCTCTGGGGTAGTTGGTCTTCTGCAATCGCTTCGTCTTTAGCTATCCCCCTTGTCTTCCTAATTGACCCTAGAGCGGTTGTCTTCCTGCCGGAGTCGCTGCCTCATCTCGTGATTTTGTTTAGTAAGTTCTTCCACGCTAGTTGTGAGTGCTTGGATTTGCAAAGCCAATGCTGCAGGATCTTGATTGGATTCCATCTAGACTTAGAGAATGGCTGTAACTATATTCTTGAACCTTAGTGCAAAAATGTCGCTCCCCACAGACGGCGTCAAATTGATGATGCCTGAATCGTCAGTCAAGTGGGTTCGTCCAGATGATGCCAAGCCCTCGTCACTTCTCCTGCACAAAGAGACTATGACTTTCCTGAGATGGACACCGGTGTGGCGCATGCCACAACATCTCCAATGCCAAAGTTAGTACATAAAAATCTTTTGAGAATAAATGAGAAGCATAAAAGTATTTCTTTGGGTAAGGATTATGTACCTTTTGTGTTCCTAATGTGTGTATATATAGCTTTGTGGATCCTAGCTGTTGGGGCCTTTGATTGTGGTTTTAATACTCTTCTTGTAACATTTTAGGCCTTATTACTGCAGGTCTTGATGGGGTTCCAACGGTCTGACAGCTGGTTAGTAACTGTCCGGGGCATTGAATCCTCTTACTTATAACCTGCTTGCCCTCGTCCATGCCGCTTTGTGGGTGGACAAAGGTTTCTCATGAGTTTGTCAAAGAAAGATATCTCATCAGTCTTATCAACTCTTATAAAGTTACACATTTTTTACATCATAGATTTCTAAAAAATTTAATAGTTGAAAAAATTATGTGTCTTATCGATTATGTAGATACTGGAGAAAAAAAAATCTCTTATTATCTTAATTTTATTATAAAAATATTATAAATATAACATTTCTCATTGAATGGTTTGAAATATGATACTAGCATTTATCGACAGTATTTGGGAATTCTAATAGACAACCATTAATTGTCACTTGTTCACTTTTGTGAGTTGAGTTAAGGAGAATAAGCATTAATGATTTGCCTAGTGAGGCATTTAGAACTGATTAGCTGCACTTTGACACTGGCCAATTACTGTGAATTTGGAATAACTCATTTTATTGATTTATTTTGTTTAAAAATAAAATAATAATTGTACTTAAAAAAAAAGAGACATAAACTGGTTGAAAAGATAAATAAACCAACTTACAATTTACAAACCGTACCAAACATGAAACATGCCTAGCCAATAAATTTACCTGGGAAACAAACAAACTTCCAAATATTTTAAATTCTATCTGAAGTTGAAAGTTTTCCCCCCATTGTTTTCACGTTATATTCAGTTTACACATAATATGACAAGTTTAGTGTAATGTAAACACCCAGGAGCCTAAAAGTGGTAAAGGGAGTTCTGACTTTGAATGTGCTTTAAGTTTTCAGATTAACTTTTATAATCATGAACAAAATGGTGACTATACTATTTCTATTTTTTGGCACATTACATTAGCAAATGACCTTATTATTCATGCTTCAAAGCAAGAAACATCATGGGGTCAATCAGATTAGACTGCTGATGGAGCTTCAACTATTCAGCAAAAAAAGAAAAAGAAAAAAGAAGAAGATGGAGCTTCAACTTGGCTCACACGTTTTACCTACCACCATTGTTGTACTAACAGCCCTTGTGTATTCTATAGAATGTCCTAGAAGTACTGTTTTTTTCTCTTATTAAAAAAAAAAAATCTTTTTTTTTCTTTCTTTTTTTTCTTACCGACCTAAATAAATTAAGGATGGGTGTTTCTGTAGCAAAAATCAATAATCAAATATTTTTATTAATGAAATCTTGCACAATTCCTTTAAAAAAAATTGATTGGTTGTAATAAAAAATTCAAATCTTAACTAATATACTTCGACACTCGTTAATTAGACCCTTAAAAATTAAAGTTTAAAGAGATTTTTGTTTCTTTTTTTTTTAAATGAAAGGAAATTTTCATTAATTTGATCATAGACAAATCACACAGCTAAACCTTAAAAAAAAATGTGGGAGTTTTTATTTATTTATTTATTTATATATATATATAAAATAAGGAAGATAGTTTTATTATTGTAAAGAGGAATACAAGGGTATGAGCATTAGCTATGCCTTGGGGCTTGGGCCACTTCTAGCAAAGTAAGAAAAAGGTGGGACGGAAAGATTTGATCCATGACAAAAGAAAACAGCACACGATCAGAGAAGAAGCTATTGGAGACCAAAAGCCCATCAAAAGATTCAAAATTATGCTTCATAGCCCATCTACATAGCGTATGTACCGTTACTGAGAGAATTTGCATAGTTTGCATCATGCAAAATGGCCTAAATAGAAAATTTTGGCCTATCAACCTAAAAAAAAAAAATTTCACATTAGTCTTGTAAAGTAATGCATCTATCGTCCATTTTTCATTCTAGTTATAGGAAAAACTTTTTAAATTTATTGTACAATGTATATGCATTTTTTTATTCATTCTTTATGATTTTCGATGATGAAGGAAGAGAATTGATGATAGTTGTAATGTGTGAAAATAGAAAAACAATTAAAAAAAATATTTTAATAAAATAAAAAATAGAATAAATAATTTGAGATTCTGATATGAGTGTTTATAAAAAATGGTTATGTAAAATAGAAAAGTAGGTTATTATGCTAAAATAGATAAAAAATAAGTTTGCATGAGCTGATACAAATGCTCTAATGCATTTTATATGCTTTGATGGAGATGTTGACTCATTTTTTTCATTTTAGTTGCCATCTAGAAAGTGAATTGAAATATATATATATATATATATATATTTAAATAGAAGAGAAAGTCTATAAACATAGAAAATTTGACAAAAAATTTCATAACTGCTGATGTGTCAGATTGTTAGTTGTAACTCATAAATAAAAAAGTGATACTAGTAGTAGGTTTAGATAAGAACCAATAAAAGCTTTGATAATTCAACTGTCGTAAAAAAAACTTGTGAAAACATATATGTAGCATTGCTCTATTTAAAATCGTTAATATTTTATCTAAATTCAAATAATTATATGAATAAACTTTCATTTACAACGTGAATATTTATGCAGAGCAACTACAACATCAGCCTCTCTTTTTTGAGAAGGTTTAAACTACAGGAAGGGGAAAAGAAGAAATGAAAAATACACATTTACAAGCTCATAAATATATTTTATGAATTTAATGAATTAATGTCACCATGCATATGAGAGAAGAGAATACCATTCTTCGTGCTCCAAGAGTACCTACAAATTACTGTGTCTAATACCTTACCTCATTGGTCATCAACATGGCATCATTCCTTTCCTTGTTCCCATTTTATTTCTTGTTGTCCCTTAACCTTCCATTACGGCATCATGGCCCCCAATCTACATGAGCTTTGATGAAGATCTTACAATTTCTTCCTAATACGATAATGACCTTTAGATCTCTATGCTCCAAGAGTATCTAAAAATTACTCTGTGTCTAGTATCTTATCTCATCGCTCTTCACCATGGCATCATTCTTTTCCTTGTTCCCATTTTATTTCTTGTTGTCCCTTACCCTCCCATTATGGCATTGTGGCCCCCAATCTAAGATCTCCACTAAATCCAACAGATTTCTTAAGATCTCCATTAGCTTGCTAACATCAATGTCTCCCTGGGTCACAGCATTGATAGATTCATTCAATTGCTAATTATAACTTTATTGGATTCGTCAACACAACCCAGATGTTCTTGGTCAAATCCAATGTGATTGGCTTGATTGGATTTGGCAGGTTGAATCAATTGATACTTTACTCAAAACCAATTAACTTGATCAACCCTAATTTCACTATTAAAGTAGTAAGATACTTGGATACAAAAATATAATAATATTTGACTGTTATTGATTGTCATCATGTTACTCTTTTATTTTGTGCCAAAATGCAAAAAGATCTCCTAGGATTTGGAATAGTTGCAAATTAACTCATCTCCTATCAATTTTGTATTATTGACCTTTGAGGTTTATGAATTGTCCAAATTCACCATTCTATCTCAATTTCACTAACTATAAATGATAAAAAAAATGGTCACATGTTGTGCACGCAATCACTTTAATTAATTAATATATATACACATCACTTTCAAAATAAAATATTTATTTTAAAATTTAATTTAATGTTTTATAACTTTTGAATTTAAATTTAATTAATTGAAAAAAAATCACATTCGACTAAATGAAAATTGTAAAATTAAATTGAGTTAAAAAATTACATTTGACTAAACCTATTTGATTAATAAGAAAACATAAAAAATTACATGAATACAATTTTGAATCCTATTACAATTAATTGAATCCTCTTATTACAAGCTAAGATGCTACTAGCATCATAGAAAAATTACTCGTAAGGAACAATGGAATCAATCATTACAAAATTTTGGATGTGTTGGAGCATTTCAATATTAAATAATTAAAATGAATAAATGTGATAAAAATAAATGTAAAGATGTGGGAGTGAATGTGGAAGATGAGGAGTTAGTGAAAATGTTTAATCCCACATTGAAAATGAGAGAGACTATTTTGTTCTTTTTAATTGTGGTGATTAATGGGCTAACATGAATTGTCTCAAATATTGGGCCAGATACGTGCGCAAAGGAAAGGTGAAGGTTGGAGGTTAAGATGTCCTACATTTGAATCTTTTTATTGCTAGCTAAAATTTTTTAAGGGTTACAAAAAATTACTTATCCCGAACAAAGAAAAAAACTATGACAACAAAAACAAAATCTCCATAAACAATTCCACCAACCAAGCATATCAAATCAACCATCGCCCATTCTTCCACAACCTTGACAAAAAACAGAACATTTCTAGAAAAGTCACAATTGTTTTGCTCCAAAAGAGAGAAGGAAGATCCACGAAACAAAGATAAAGTCTTCCACGGCCTTGACAAAAAACAGAACATTTCCAGAAAACTCACAATGTTTTGGTCCAAAAGAGAAGGGGGATCCACAAAACAAAGACAAAGTTGACGCCTAAAGTTTTTTTTTTTTTTAAGATTTTATTTCACAATAAAGTGGTCATGTGTACTTTCTAAAAAAAAAAGTGGTCATGTGTACAATATTTGTCCCTTTTTTGGTAATTATAGTTTTTTTTTAAAAATTAAATGATAATAGATGCTATTTATTTAAAATCACGTTATACAATGAGAAAGAGAAATTTTGGGCATTTTTCTAGTCAAACAATGATTTTCTCATTTTCTTTTGCATCACTAATAAGAGAAAAAGCAGCTTGATTAAATTGTAAAAGCACAATAACAAAGGACACAAAATAAAAACTTTCACAAATCAGACTAATATCCTCAAATATCCATGCAACTTCCATAAGAAAATCCCATCTGAATTCATGGGAATATGCTTTCCTCATAACCTTAAGGTTAAGACTTAAGATTATCCTACCACAATAGAGCTAAACTGCCTCCACCCCAATTCAATTCTTGAAACTCCAAGGCCATGTCTCATCCCAATTTTCAAAACCACAAATGTCACATCAAGTTTCAATAAGAAATTTGACTTGGGGGACCTTTCTCCCTCGCTTAATGACAAACATGATATACTTTCTACAAATGTCAAATCAAGTTTCAATAAGAGACTTGACTTGGGAGACATTTCTCCCTCGCTGAACAAGAAACATGATATATTTTCTCCTCGCTGAACAGTGTGAATTGTCTTTGGGATTCCAAGCCAATGACAATTTAGGGTTCAAATTTTCATGCCGTAGAATGGGGTTTGGATACCAACCCCAATATTTGGACGTGATATAGACTCTTTGCCTTTTCTAAGCACTTGTCTCTTGTATATAACTAGCCATGAACCTATGCGTTGCGCATGATAATTATTTTTATGATGATTTTATTAATTATTTTTATAAAATTTAAACTAATTTAATAAAGAGTAATGTATTTTGTAATTATAATTTTATTTATTATTAGAATAATCATAATGTAATATAGGAACAATCATAAATTTAATAACTGTTGTGGTACTAAAATGAAAAAAAAATACAATTTTTCTTAGAAATTCAAAAGGCAAGTTAACAAAAATATTTATTTTTTAATAAAAGTTATTTATAACATTTTGTGTATCATTAAAAAGAATATAAAATTTGAAAATTATTCTTTTAGTTTTAAACAAACTTTCTCAAACTTATTTTTTCTGCTTACAATCCAAAATACTGAAAAAAGTAACTAAAAAAATTAATAAAACTTAACTATGATTAATTGAACCAATTAGGAAAGCAATTTGTTGTTTATAGTCTACTAAGGTTATTTTCTTTGCAGAAATTGTAATTTTGTTCACCAAAAACATATTATCAAATAAATAATTATTAGCAAAATATAAGAATTAAATTTCCATAGATGCGTTGTTATAAAATAATAATAATTAAAGTAAAATTGCGAAACATAAAATTTTTCTCTCATCCAATAATTTTTGTTTAGCCAACCTTTGCTTTTCTCTAAATAAATGACATTATAGAGTAATTCTAATATAATTATCAAGAGTATTTTGTCCACCACAAAGGATTAAAAAATAAACAAAAATTATTAAAGTCTCATAGTTTAACATCTAAATTGAATACTATAAAAATAATGTTATCAAATTACAACAACTACCAAATTAAATTATCCAAATTATGTTATGTAGTAGAATAATATTATATTTTTATATGCTATGTTTAATATTTTATAACGCAATAGGATAAGATTTATCAATCAAAGAGAAAAAAAAAAAACCACAACAATTAAAAACAAAACAAAACTGAATCGTATTAACCTAAAGTAGATTAAAGAATATAAAATATTATCAACCTAAAGCAAAGATGCAAGAAAAATAAAAAATAAAAATCCACCCAAAAATTTTGTTTTTGTGTGTGTGTGTGTGTGTGAGAGAGAGAGAGAGAGAGATAGGTAGATAGATAGATAGAGAGAGACATTTTTTTTTTTTTTGTAAATGAAAACTATGCATAGAATGAAAGAGAAAGTGACAAATTTATAGTAAGAGTGTATGAATAAAAAGAGACAAAAATAACGGAAGATGAAGAGAAAGATGAAAAATGATAGTAATGTAGAGGGTAGTAGGTAGTGGGGAGATGAGAAGGTGAGGGAAGGAGAAAGGTTGGAGAAGTAGTGAAGAGATAAAAAGGTAGGAGAGGGAAAAATGTCGGAGAAGTGTAAATATGAAATAAAAAAATATTTAAAAAATTATAATAAAATGAAAAGAAAAAAGATAATAATATAGATGCTGATGTGGTTCAACGCGAGCACAACGGTACTAAACACTACGTTTCAACTTTTAGTAATATATAGATATAGATGTAGATGTTAATACCCAGTTCTATGGTCTCACTAATAGGCTCAGAGGCACTTTTTCTTTTTTCTTTTTTCTTTTACTTATTAATGTGATGGAGGGAATTATCTTCATTCAATTTCTCATTCTCACGAATAATACATTTCTAAGTCCTTAAGGAAGACTTGATGGGGCCCAAAACCTCTTTATGATCAGCTAATACAATTTGATAAAATTACTCGTATTAGCGGTAGGGTGAATTAAGATGGAAGGATCAATTTGGACGATTTTTAAAACTCAAAACTCAAAAGTTTATACTACAAAATTGGTAGTACATGAGTTTAACTTGCAACTGACCCAAACCTATAGAGCCTTTTTGTATTTGTTTTTTTTTTTGTTTTTGGAGAGGGGGTGTTTGGATGCATTGCTCATATGTGAATTTAATATCTTTATTCAATCTCTCATTCTCACAAACAATACATTTCTAAGTCCTTAAAGAAAACTTGATGGGGGCCAAAACCTCCTTATGATCAGCTAATTCTATTTCATAATATTCTGATTCCGGTAAAATTACTCCCATTAGCAGTAGATGGAATTAAAATGGAAAGATCAATTTGGACAATTCTTAAAGCTGAGAAGGTCATACTACAAAATTGATAGTACATGAAGTTAATTTGCAACTGACACAAACCTATAAAGCCTGTTTGTATTTGCTTTGGTGGGGAGGGGGGGGGGGAAGTGTTTGGATGCATTGCTCATAGGTGAATTTACACAAAAATCAAACGTAATACTTACGCATACACACCCTAATAATATGATTCTAATGATGACTTTAGGTTAAAATTATCCAAACTAGTGCCTAGCTTTTACTATTTCTAGAAATTCGTTGTGATGTTCAATCTTCATCATTCAATCACAATTGTACAAACTTTAGCATCTTCACTACTTTGACCTAAAACAATCAATCATGATTCAAACCACTCAAATGGATAATGTGGCATTGTGCAATGAGAAGCTCGAGCAAGTGATGTACTGTAAAAAAAAAAATCTAAAATTAGTGGGAATATATAGCAGTTCTAAGTTCTAACTTTGACTATAGTTTGGCATATAGAGAGGACTTTTATTGTTTTATGTTTGCTCGTGAGAAACAAAACTGGGGTTTAATCAAACTAGGATAAAGAGATCCTTCTCTCATTACTCTTGTCCGTTGTTTATATTCGACTACTTTTAATGGACTTTGCCCTCAAGACCAACATTGGACTACATACCATGTACCACCTTTTGATACGTTTCAAGTTGAAGCTGTACGAGTCAAAATATGCATGTAAACCATCCTGGCTTTTTAATCATCACAGATTCACAATTGATTACTCTGTGAACTCATACTTCTTAGATGATTGTCATTGACAGTTTTATCTTCTTTAGATTCACTAACGACAAACAATAATTCATCGTTATTCAAAGTTTCAAACTATCTACAGGACTAAAGGCAATTTTGGGTGAAGGCTTTCAAACACGGAGGTTGACAAAACCCTGTTACAATTACATCATGACTAATGCCTTGGAAATCAAAACCATGAGCAAAGTCTGCAAAGTAATTAGTGGTGGTTATAGTTTGAAGCACAAGTGTCACATTAGGAGTTTATTTCAAGAAAAATATTCATTTAAAAATAAAAGAAATATTATAATATTTTTATAATAGATAATATAACATCAGTTATTATTAATTATAATTTAAATTTGTCACTAAAATTACTTCTTAGTTCATTAATAATAATCCGTAACAACCTGTCGTTTACAATTTATTGTAAAAATATTGTGGACATAATATTTTTAAAAAAATAAATTTTTTTTTTCAGTTTTATTAATTAAATTCATGTGTGGTTTTCAGCATCTGAGTGTATTTGAAATGATAAGGTGTAACTGTGTAAGCAAGCTAAAATTCATGTACTTTGATGGGGAAAAAAAAAAAATCTTCGAAACTCAAATCCATCGCATTTTGTTAAAGTTAATGTCAAAAAAATTATACAAGTAATTATTCAAACTTCCTAGTTCTATATCCCTGATTCCACGTGCAAGTCCTTTTTACTAAGAATCTCTTCTTCATTTCTTTTTTCTATTTTATTTTATGGGAAAAGATATATTACTTTTTCCTTTTTCTTTTTGAGTGAAAAAGATCTATCACATTTTTTTGGAGTGAAAAAGATCTATCACATTAGAAAGCAAGCACTATCCTCGTTACATCCTTACATGACGTATAAAGCTAATAATAAGATGAACTCAGTTATTGAGGTCATGCTTGCTCAGCGAAAAAAAAAAAATGATTGGGGTCTTCTCATTTAGCAATTTGATATGATGCCATCAAAAAAAGTTAGAAATAAAAGGGGCAACAATGCTAGATACAACGAATTTGAGTTTATTATTGTGATTAATATAATATCATTTTACATGAGATTATTATTAATATTACTTTTATTATGCACAACATAACCTTAGTTGTAGTGGGAAAAAAATTGCATCATTTGACTTATCGGCTTATCACAAAAGGTGTTGTTAAGAATGTTGCTCAAATTCATTATTGTTCTTGCTTTGAATATTAGAAGTTAGGATATAATGGTAAATTAATTTGTTCGTATCCCCTCGTATGTGTACTTTGGATTTTGGGTACATGAAGACCAAAACTGAACTATTAAATGAGCAAAATCTTAAATATAAAAATGTGTTTGTGAACAAACTTGTGAGCATGGAAATCGATTTAACTATTGAGTTTAATTTTATTATAGTTTTATGCGTGTACTTTTACTTAAAAATATATTTATAAAGATTTGAGATTGAATTGTATAAGTTTGTGAGTAGGTTTACATTATATCAAATTATTATTTGTAGTTCATTGATAATTTAATTAGTCCATTCATGATAAAAATTCAATGATTTGTGAATGAATAAAATTTTTTAGACAGTTTTACTATATCCAATCTTTAACGTATAATATTGTTTTTTGTATTGAACTCGAGCTAGACTCTTGTTCAAAATTAAATTAGATTATTAAGATATAACTTTTAATACTCGACTGAGCTTGGATATATGAAAGAATTATAACTACCAAAAAACTATCTCTTTGTGATCCCTTAGTAGGGATATCATATCACAGCACGTGTGCTTCAGTTGATTTGGCAATCCACCTCTTCCTTAACTTTTTCCCCTTATCGTTTGTATTGACTTGCCAAATCAACACCACTGAAACCAACATGTAACAAAGTCCCAATATGCTCTCATATGAGAGGGTACAAACTACAAAGTGGCTCATTTTTCAACTCGATATGCTCATATTATCGGGTGATAAATCGATGCTCATCAACCGAACTCGACCCCTTGAACACCTACCTATGCTAATTATATCATAATGGAATTAAGATATGCCACTCATTGCACTTCTCATATTTAGGGTCAAATGCAGTGTAGGAGTCAATTTTTTTATAGGTGGGAATCAGTTTTATTGGATGAAAAATGAGCAAGTGAACAGATGTATAGGAGGGAATCAATAATTGTGCACGTGTTTTGACTCACATAATTTTGTAAGACTCTTATGAGATATTGTTTAATAACATGGTGTGAACCCTTATGGATGTGAGACTATGATAACGATGGTCAATACTCATTCGAAAAATAAAGAAGAAGACTCAAAGTAATCTATTTAGACTGACCAACCAAAACTAACATAAACAATGTCAATTCTATAGTCAGTAGTGCCAATTCTATAATCAACATTGCTAGCCCCACACACAAACACGCTACGATGCTACACTTTGCATGTGACAAACGGTAAGTAATAGCTAGATATCTATAAAATAATGGGTTAGTAAAAAAACAATTGTTTGGTGTAGACTCATTGATATTGTTTAATAACATGGTGTAAATCCTTATGGATGTGAGACTATGATAACGATGGCCGTTACTCATTTGAAGAAGAAAGAAGACTCAAAGTAATCTGTTTAGACTGACAACCAAAACTAACATAAACAGTGTCAATTCTATAATCTTTTTTTGGTTAAAGGGGGAGACTGCATTAGAATTTGATAAGGGAATAATCCAGCCTATCTCCAAGTCGTCCATACAGGTCGTCCATGACCTACCTAACATTGAGAATACCCACGGGAGTTTGCCTACTAATACCTCGTTCTGGGAAGAGGAGATCTGGACGAGGTAAGCAACACCAGTGATACACTCATCCAGAACGCTATCCTCGTCCTGAGGATGTTCACCTGTTAGACGAGACAGCCCTACGCGTGTAACAAAGCACACCCAACTGAGATACTCCAGGACGGGGGTGTTACACTTAGGAAAATCTCCAAATAAGGTATGACAGTCCCTTATCCCACGGGTAACCGCCAGGTATCCGTTGCGAAACAAAAGCATAACTTCCAAACAGTTATGCCAGATACGTTTGAATTCTATCTCTCCTTGAAGTCAGGAGAAATTCGAATGTTGGTAACCGCCAATGAGTACGCTATATAAAGGCAGTTTCAGACAAACCCAAGGTATGTGGAATTTTTACTCCAGAAAAGTTGGAACTCATAATATGGAGAGGAAAACTAACCTTACCATCGGAGGGTTTTCGGCCGGCAACCCCGGTCGCCTTTGATTTGCTTTTCTTTCTTTGTTCAGGCTGCCGAAAGAACCAGTGGTCTTTTCAAGTACGAAGCATCCAGCCTACTGATTATTCTTTGCATCATCAGTTGGCGCCGTCTGTGGGAAGTTGCGAAACAGGCAAGTTACCCTATCTCAGACAAAAGGCTGAATGGTTCGAACGAGATCAAGGGCTACCAGCCCAGGCCACCAGGAGAGTAGGGATGCTTCCAGTAATCCCCTTCGCGATCGCAGATCAGCGCCTGTAGTGCAGCCACCGACTGTTCAACACATACAATCCATGGCCGCCGCTATGGCAGAACTGACACGTCACAACCAGGAGTTGAATAGGGAGATCAACCTCAGGAGACAGCGTCAGGGACGAACAGAGGGAAGGGCCCCAAGTCAGGAAGAAGGAGGGGAAAATGTAGAGTCCGAAGACCAAACAAGGGGTACTACTTCAAGAAGGGTACCGCACTTGGAAAGGAAAATGGACCAGATGAGGAAAGCCATGGAGGAAATGAGGGAAAACATGAAGCGAACAAACCCAGTAGATGATATGGTCCACCGAACAGACTCCCCTTTCACAGCTTCCGTCAACAGTCATCCTCTACCCCCGAAATTCAAAATGCCCTCTCTGGACTCATACGATGGAAATCGCGACCCTTGCGATCACATTGCAACTTTCAAGACGACCATGCACCTGCAGGGGGTTCCAGACGAAATCATGTGCAGAGCTTTTCCCACCACGCTCAAGGGGCCAGCGCGAGTGTGGTTCAGTAAGATCCCCCCGAACTCAGTGGGGTCATTTGAAGAACTGAGTAAGCTGTTTGTCAACAACTTTATTGGAGGACAGCGTCACAAACGTTCCTCCTCCAGCCTGCTGACTATAGAGCAGGGGGACAATGAGAGTTTGCGGTCCTTCATCACTCGGTTTAACAGAGAAGCCTTAACGGTGGATGAGATGGATGACAAGTTGCTGCTGGCCGCTTTCCACAACGGGGTCAATTCGGACTTGTTCATTCATAAGCTCTACGAGCAGGAACCACAGACTATGGCCGAGCTTGTCCATTCGGCCCAGAATTTTATGAATGCTGAAGACGCCATCATAGCCAAGAAGAGAAAACGCGCAGAGCGCTCGGAATCGGGCTACCATCGCCATCCTGATCAGGGACCTCGTCCAAAGAAGGTTCGGGTAGACGAGAGAAAGGATAAGGATGGTAAGAAGGCCAGTGCCTCTGCAAGAAATCAGCAATACACGCCCCTGGCTATGCCCTTAGAGCAGGTCCTTATGCAGATCAAGGATGATCCGTCCTTGAAGTGGCCGGACAAAATGAAGGGAGACCCCAACAAGCGTAATAGGAGCAAGTACTGTCGTTTTCACCGGGACCATGGGCATGATACAGACGAGTGCTTTGACTTGAAACAGCAGATAGAAAATCTAATTAGACAGGGGAAGTTGAGGAACTTCCTTGGACGAGACCAGAGAGATGAGAAAATGAAGGCCAAGGTGGAAGAATCGTCGCGCCCCCCACTGGGAGAAATCAGGGTAATTATAGGGGGAAGCTCTACGGCCCAGTCGTCCAAGTCAAGGAAGACATACCTCAGGGTGGTGCAGAACATCCAACAGTCTGGACGACCTACCAAGACGAGGGAGGTAGACCAACAGGCTGTCACTTTCACGGACGAAGAGGCAGGACGAATTCACCACCCACATGACGACGCGATAGTCATCACTCTTCTCATCTCTGACTACACAACCAGGAGGGTTCTGATAGACAATGGTAGCTCTGCAGACATTCTCTACTACCCTGCATTCCAACAAATGAAGTTAGGACGAGATCGGCTTCGATCAGTGAACTCGCCGTTGGTAGGATTCGGAGGAATGAAGGTGCAACCTGTGGGCACCATCGCATTGCCAGTGGTCGTTGGGACATATCCGCAGCAGATAACCAAGGAGGTGAACTTCCTTGTTGTTGATTGCGCGTCGTCATATAATGCGATTATTGGAAGGCCAACTTTAAACAGCTGGAAGGCGGTAACCTCTACCTACCACCTGTCCATCAAATTCCCGACTGAACATGGAGTTGGCCAGGTACAGGGAGACCAGCTGGCTGCCAGAGAATGTTACTTAGCCATGCTGGGAATGGACGAGCATATGCAGACGATGAGTATAGACGGAAGAAGGGTCGCGGCTGAGCCCACTGAAGCATTAGAGGACGTCCCTTTGGACGATGAGCAGCCCGAGAAGTATACCCGAGTTGGGGCAAACATGGAAGAGGGGGCAAAGCGCGTTTTAATTCGGTTTTTGAAGAGAAACCTTGATGTCTTTGCATGGAGCCATGAGGATATGCCTGGCATTGATCCGAGTGTCATTACCCATAGCCTGAGCGTATGCCCCTATTCGAAGCCAGTACGCCAGAAGAGAAGAGTTTTTGCTCCCGAGCGAGACAATGCCATCAAGGAAGAGGTGCAGAAGTTGTTCGCCGCGAAGTTTATCCGAGAAGTTCATTACCCAGATTGGTTGGCGAACGTAGTCATGGTCAAGAAGGCCAGTGGCAAGTGGCGGATGTGCGTGGACTTCACTGACCTGAACAAAGCTTTCCCCAAAGATAGCTACCCATTGCCGCGCATTGACCAGTTAGTGGACTCAACGGCAGGTCACAGGATACTTAGCTTCATGGACGCTTTCTCGGGGTATAACCAGATTCAGATGAATGAAGCAGATCAGGAGAAGACCTCATTCGTCACGAGCCAAGGTTTGTACTGCTACAAGGTTATGCCTTTTGGTTTGAAGAACGCAGGGGCAACCTACCAAAGACTGGTTAACCATATGTTCCGTCCTCAAATCGGGCGAAATGTGGAGGTTTACATGGACGACATGCTGGTGAAGAGCCAGGACGAGGATAAACATCTTGACGACCTTCAAGAGACTTTTGATACGTTGCGACGGTACCACATGAAGTTAAATCCGAGCAAGTGTGCTTTTGGAGTTTCGTCGGGAAAGTTCTTGGGGTTTATGGTCTCGCACAGGGGAATTGAGGCGAATCCGGATAAAATCCAGGCGATACTGAACATGGAGCCGCCAAGAAATATCAAGGAAGTCCAGTCCCTCACAGGACGAGTCGCCGCCCTCAACAGGTTTGTATCGAAAGCTACTGACAAATGTTTACCCTTCTTTAAAATCCTTAGGAAGGCTTTTGAATGGACGGATGAGTGTCAAAAGGCTTTCCAAGACTTGAAGACATATCTAATGACGGCCCCATTATTGAGTCCGTCTGAACCTGGGGAAGAGTTGTACTTGTATTTGGCAGTGTCTCCACATGCAGTAAGCTCAGCACTGGTCAGAGAAGAAGGGAGAGTCCAGAAGCCGGTCTATTATACAAGCCACGCGATGAGAGGAGCGGAAGGACGATACCCGATGATGGAGAAATTAGCCTTCGCATTGATCACGGCTTCTAGGAAGCTTAGGCATTATTTTCAGGCACACGTCATCAACGTCCTGACAGACCACCCCATAAAAAAGGCGATGAGCAGGTTGGAAGCTGCTGGGCGGCTGATACAGTGGGCGGTTGAGCTCAGCGAGTTCGATGTCAGGTACCTCCCGAGGAACACAATAAAAGCGCAAGCTTTGGCAGATTTCATCGCAGAATTCACCCCAGTCAGGACGACCTAAGCACGGACGAAGAAATGCAACGTGGGTGGTAAATGTAGATGGATCGTCCACACTGCATGCAGGAGGGGTTGGAATTGTATTGAAGTCCCCTGAAGGTGACAAGCTGGAATATGCTGCCCGCCTGCAATATCCAACTACCAACAACGAGGCTGAGTACGAGGCTCTACTCAAGGGGTTGGAATTGGCCAAGTCCTTAGGAGCCGAGTCGTTAACAATCAGAGGAGATTCTCAGCTGGTCATGAACCAAGTAAATGGGATGTGTGACGTCAAGGAGGATCGGATGAAGAAGTACCTTGACAAAGTGAAACGCCTTGCCCGAAAATTTTTAGCCATAAGTTTTATTCAACTTCCCAGGGAGGAAAATGCAGAGGCAGACGCCTTGGCGAAAGCCGCCTCGGCAGGGGTCATAGACGCGTTCGACGACGTCCAGTACATGCCGAGCATAGACATCCCTGACATACAGCAGATAGAAGGAGAAGAGAATTGGATGAGTCCAATAATAATTTACCTCAAGGATGGGAGGCTTCCAAAAGACAAGGACGAGGCAAGAAAGCTAAGGGTCAGGTCGGCCAAGTATGTTCTCATTAATGAAGTGTTATACAAACGAGGCTTTTCTCAACCCTATTTAAGATGTTTGGCTCCAGACGAGTCAAATTATGTTCTAAGGGAAATTCATGAAGGATCGTGTGGGAATCATTCAGGGGCAAGGTCCCTTGTCCATAAGGTCGTCCGTGCCGGTTACTATTGGCCAACAATGCAGGCAGACGTTAAAGCCTATGTCAGGGTATGTGACCAATGTCAACGCTACAGCAATGTGCCTAGACAGCCGTCGGAATACCAGACCCCAATGACGGCCCCATGGCCCTTTGCACAATGGGGGCTGGATATCCTAGGTCCTTTCCCCGTAGGAATCCGACAGATGAAATTTTTGGTGGTAGGAATAGACTATTTTACCAAGTGGGTAGAAGCCGAGCCTCTTGCAGCAATCACTCAGCAGAACGTGAAAAGTTTTGTATGGAAGAATATCCTATGCAGGTTCGGAGTACCCAGGGTATTGGTATCTGACAACGGGCGTCAGTTCGACAACGCACCTTTCAGGGATTTTTGCAACCATTTTGGAGTCAAGAACCACTACTCTTCACCCTCCCATCCACAGGCAAATGGACAAGCAGAAGTGGCAAACCGATCACTGCTGAAAATCATCAAGACTCGGCTTGAGGGGGCAAAAGGGATATGGCCAGACGAGCTGCCAGGTGTTCTATGGGCCTATAGGACGACCGCACGGACTCCGACAGGGGAGACCCCTTTTAAACTAGCCTATGGGAGCGAAGCTGTTATACCAGCAGAGGTCCATATGGCAAGTCACCGAGTGATGAGGTACCAGGAGAAAGACAACGAGGAACAACTGCGCCTTGACCTCGATCTTATTGATGAGGTAATAATGGATGCGGAGCAAAGAATGGCAAGGTACAAAAATCTCATGGCCAGACAGCATGACGCCATGGTAAAACCCAGACGGTTCAATGTTGGGGACCTTGTCCTCAAAAGGGTCTCCTTAGCGACTAGGAACCCAGCTCATGGAAAACTAGGACCAAATTGGGAAGGACCCTACAGGGTAATCAACTGCAAAAGGCAGGGGTCCTACTACCTAGAAGCCCTGGATGGACGTAAGCTAGAACATCCCTGGAACGTGGAACATCTGCGAAGGTACTACCAGTGACGAGCAGGGACGAGAGAAGTCAGTGGCAAAATTACAGTTGTGGTGTGCATGTTTGCTTATATCTACTTTTGCTTTTACTACTGTTATGGTGTGTTATGAATAAAAGTGCACTGGTTCTTAAACTTTTGCACTACTTAATAAGGCACTAGCTTGTGAAAGACGATGCTATGTAATCTTAATAAGGCACTAGCTTGTCAGCACGTGCCAAATTTGTGAACAATGTTCATGTAATAATATGGTGTGGACTTCTTGTGCATTTGAATTCCAGTCTCCCTGATAATACCTACGGACGAGGAAAAAGCCTTGGTCTAAGTAAAATCTCTGGACAAAGACTAACTCGTCCAAGCTTTCCTCAGGAAATAATGAGGATAAAGCAAAAGAAAAATGCTGAGCCACGCTCGTCCAAACTATCCTTAGAAAAGAACGAGGATAAAGCGAAGGAAAGATGCTAAGGCATGCTCGTCCAAGTTTTTCTTAGAAAAGAGCGAGGACGAAAAAAAAAAAAAAAAAAAAAAAAAAAAAAAGCTAAGGCATGTCCGTCCCAGATTTCCTTAGTTAAAGCCCACTCGTCTAAGAAGGAAAGTAGGCTTTAACGCCTGACAACCCAATGACGAGAATATGGTTAAGACGATTACAAACTTGCAAAAATACGAGTAATAATAGCCTAAGGGCAAGCAAGGTAATCATCATCGTCCTAAAGTTGTCGTCCATGAGGGAAATGTGTAAACGATTGCCCAACCCACAAACATTGCTTAAATGGCAAAGGAATAACACAAAATGCATAAACTCGTCCTGAAACAACAATAATAAGTGAAAGTAAACATTCATTAAGCGTTAAAGGGTGGACGACCATCGTCCAAAAACCCTTAAGAAATAAGCCTTGAAAGGCAGTTGTTTATGAAATCCTTAAAAGTACTCCGGACGAGATAAATGTGTTATACATAAAAAAAAACAAACAACAAAAAATAAAAATAAAAAATAAAAAAAGAAGAAGAAGAAGCAAAACACTTGGACAAATAATGATAAAATCTTTCAACGGAGAAGGTCATCAGGCATCAGGGTCGTCTTGAGCAGGCCGGGTGGAGGCATCGTCCTCAACATTGATATCTTCAGAGCTAGTCTGGAGAAAAGAACTGGTAGTGCCTCCCAGTTGAAGGACGATGGGGCTGAAATCAACTTCTGGAAACTTTTCCTTCGCCTCCATGCGAAAATCCTCGAAACCAGCCGCATAGTTGGCGTCCAGAAGGTCAGTAAATTGCTTCGAAGCCCTAAATTCCTCCACGGCTTCGTCCTTAGCACCCCACGAGGGAATTGCTTAGCTCGTCGATCTTCTTCTGAAAGTGGTCAAGACGAGAGTCTTTTTCCACTATGTCAGCCTTTAATTCTTCGACAAGGTTCAGCAAACCCTTGGACGCATCTTTAGCTTTGGCAGCCGTCTCAGCCCAGCCTTTGCACTCGTCTTTAACCTCCGTGATCCTCCTCTCCAACAACAGCCTCGTCCTGTCCAGTTCAGTAGCCTGCCTGGACGCAGCTATGAACTTAGACATGGCCTGCACGAACGAACAAGAATTTTGTATCAAGTGAAGTAAACTAGCATAAAAACCAATGACGAGAGGAAAGTTGTATTAGTTACCTTGAAAAGATCGTGAACACCCGAGTGCTCGAAATCCTTCAGGGACATGTTATAGCATGCAGTCACGTCCTCGTCAGACACTGCCTTTTGGAACCTCTCCCAAGCCAAGTCCTCACTCTCAAGAAGATTGGGCACAAGGTCAGTGGGAGGTTGAGACGAGGCAGGAACGCCAGTCTTGGACGGAGGAGTAGGAGCAGGTTCGGACGATTCCACGTCAAAGATTTGGACGGACGGAGGTTGAGGAAGAGGAACGGGAGAGACGACCCCAGCCTTGGACGACTTTCTGTGCTTGGCTCTCCGGCTGGGGAGGTTTTCAATGTTGATAGCCTTTGACAGGCTCCTCTTATCGCCCACAGAAGGACGACCCCTAGCCTCTGTGCCTTGCTTGCCACGCTCGTCCATGACCCCTTTACCCTTGTTTTCTTTCATTGTAGCCATCCCTAAAATAAATAACCATAATAAGTAAAAAAAAAAAGAGAAAAGAGAGAGGAAGAAGGAAAGTACAGGAAAGTGCAAGACGATAACTCACGTCGACGAATTGTAATTTCGTGGGCTAAGGCTTCAGGAGAGGGTTCAGGGCCAAGTCCCCAAGTTGCAAGACGCTGCAAAGTGACCAAGGAGTGGAAGTCCCTCTCTGGATGAAGACGAGCTTTCTGGACGCGTCCTAGATGGAACTTGCTCAGCGACGGCCTTTTAACACCTGCAACAAGGACGAAGAAATTAGCTTGGAAAGATATGTAATAAAGGCGAAGCTACAATAGTGGCGAGCATACCTTCAGGACGAAGGTTCCCTAATTCTCCTGTATATGGGGGAAATGGATCCCTACCCACATCAGCAGGGCGTCCTGCCCAAATACCGGAGACGAAGAAGAACTCCGTCTTCCAATTCCTATCCGAGGTCACCAATGACTTTATTATCCTACAGTCTTTTCTCCTGGCTGTGAATTGATAAAAGCCACGAGACTGACTAATTTCGGAGGGTTTATAACAAAAAAGGAACTCGTCCACAGTAAGAGGACAGTCCCCTTCGAAAACCTCTCTCCACAAAATTTGCATAGAGACAATTAGTCTCCATGCATTAGGGTTCAACTGACATAAACCTACACCTAACCTAGTGAGTAACTCCCTGGCAAAAGCATTGAGGGGCAGCCTAAGGCCACCTAGAAGATAGGCTTCATAAACCCCTATGCCAAAATGAGGTTGGCAACACCACTCATTACGGACGGCTAATCTAGGATTTAGCTCGTCCGGGATTTGGTACCAGCTCCTAAGGGACGCCAATTTTCTCTCGTCCGTCTTGGCTGGAACCCCGACAGCGCAACTGTACACAGTTTCGACCTCGTCCCTTCTAGTGGACGAGGGCGCGCTAGACGTACCAGCTTCAGACCCAGATGCTACCCTCGTCCTAAATTCTTCGTTGAAAACCTCTAAGGGAACCCCAGGAACCCCAGAAACATACTCGTCTGTGTTACCACTACTACTGCTACCACTACCAGAACTACTATAGCTAATTGTGTTGCGGTATTCATCTATCTCCCTATCAACACTATTGCTAGACGAGGAAAAAGTTTCGGACATTTTGAAAATGAAGGGAAGCCTAAAGAACGAGCGAAGAGAAAATACCTGGATCTAGACGAGGAAAACTAAAGGACGCTGGAATACTCCTAGACGAGGCGATGGACGAGAGATGTCAAACGAGAGAATTGGAAAAATGGGGAGGGTAGGGGAGGAAATCCACTATTTATAGGCGTTGAAAAGTAAAACCCAGAGCGAAATGACCAATCAAGAAATAACACGTGGCAACCCCTCGAGAACCCCAACCAACATAACGGTTAAACCAAGTGAGCGATGACACGTGACATAATCTGGACCCTCTCAACCTCGTCCCTGACTTTGGGACACGTGGAATAATATCTCGAAACGAGCCCAAGAAACAAAAGAACTCTGGACGACCTTAGAACATGGGGGCAACTGATAAGGGAATAATCCAGCCTATCTCCAAGTCGTCCATACAGGTCGTCCATGACCTACCTACCATTGAGAATACCCACGGGAGTTTGCCTACTAATACCTCGTTCTGGGAAGAGGAGATCTGGACGAGGTAAGCAACACCAGTGATACACTCGTCCAGAACGCTATCCTCGTCCTGAGGATGTTCACTTGTTAGACGAGACAGCCCTACGCGTGTAACAAAGCACACCCAACTGAGATACTCCAAGACGGGGGTGTTACACTTAGGAAAATCTCCAAATAAGGTATGACAGTCCCTTATCCCACGGGTAACCGCCAGGTATCCGTTGCGAAACAAAAGCATAACTTCCAAACGGTTATGCCAGATACGTTTGAATTCTATCTCTCCTTGAAGTCAGGAGAAATTCGAATGTTGGTAACCACCAATGAGTACGCTATATAAAGGCAGTTTCAGACAAACCCAAGGTATGTGGAATTTTTACTCCAGAAAAGTTGGAACTCATAATATGGAGAGGAAAACTAACTTTACCATCGGAGGGTTTTCGGCCGGCAACCCCGGTCGCCTTTGATTTGCTTTTCTTTCTTTGTTCAGGCTGCCGAAAGAACCAGTGGTCTTTTCAAGTACGAAGCATCCAGCCTACTGATTATTCTTTGCATCATCAATATTAATTAAGCTAAAATATTATCCAACAAATAAAATAATATTCTTTTATCAAATGAAAAACAAGAAAAAAAGAAAGAGAGAAATGCTATGCCCACAACATTTTTCACAACACTTTTATAACAAATTTGAAGTGGCAGGTTGTTACTGGTTATTATTGGTAGACAAAAAAGTAATATAAGTGATGGGTTTAAATTAGAACTAGTAACAACTTAATGCCTAAGATTTGTTGTGAAAATATTGTGAAAATTGTATTTCTTAAAAAAGAAAAAAAGAGCAATATACAAAATTTTTTACAACAGTTGAGTTAATAAACTTGTATTAGTTTTCATTTAAATCCATAACTAACATCATATTTTTACTTACCATTATCAATTTGCCACAACATGTGTAAAAAATTTTGTTGAATTTTTTGTTTAGATTTTTCTATAAATAAAAAAGTGATTTATGTTAATTAGTAATTTTGCATCTAAAACAAGAGAATAAAGTTTAAGTAATATTTAATTTTAAAAAAATTATATTGAAATGTATAAAATGTCTTCAGTTTTTGTCTTTTACCCCTAAACGCTCAAACCGCCCCTATGTGTGACACTAACATTATTATTATTATTGTCATTATTATTATTTTCTTTATGAACGGACACTAAGCCATGTGACGGTAAAGATAATACCGTGTCTACCATTGAGGCTTTGATGAAGCTTTTATCAGTGGCGGTTCTAGGATTATTGTTTAGGGTGGTCAATAATAAACATAAATTATGCGAAATTTAAAACAAAAGAGAAATTAAATATATCAATAGCACAACAAAAAAACAAAAAAAAAAACAAAAACTGAAATACATAATTTTTTACAATTGCTTTATATGATGTTTCATATATTTATTTTAAATTTGTTAAGATCTACATGAGCTTTTTCTAAAGTTTAAAATTAACAAATTTTTACTTTTGTTGTTGGGTATATTAATTTGTTTTTCCAAATTTTAGATCAAATTGGTTTGTTGTTAAGTTTTTATTTTTTTTTATTTTTTATGATTAAAATGTCTAAGATATTGTTATGATTATAATCAAACTTATTTCAGCCGACCTTAAAAAAAATTTAAAGTTAAGGGGTTCAAATATTTATTTTAAGGTGTCAAAACAAAAAAAAATTTATATGTATATATTTTGTTTGGGGGGGGGGGGGGGGGGGGGGTCTAGGGGCAGTTCAAGGGGTTCATTCGAACCTCAGGCTCCAAAAGAAGCCATCATTAACTATATTATTATAGACACAACACATTCATTAAAGATATACTATTTAATCAGTTTAACTCATACCAAATATCACGTAAAATAATATAAAAACTCCTACCATCCCATCACACCCAATGGTGGTGCATTATTGTACTATAATCGACCCACACCACACCATGCTAACCTCACCAACTCTCTCCTTCATACACGTAATCAAGATAAAAAAAAAAAGACACACATGGGCGTGTCCCGGCGGCTAAGTGAAAGTGGGACCCATGTGACGTATTTGGAGAGCGGAGAGATCCCATTGGTTCTCCAAACCGAGTGGGAACAACGTCACCACGCACTCTCCAAATGGGTCCCTTCGATTGAGATTAGAGTAGTTTTCCTCGCATCCTACCACCGACTCAATCAATCTCTCGACCCCTTATAAATACCTACAGCCACAATGACCCTTAACTTCAACGTTCCCTTTTTGCGCACACACTCTCACGCACACCAAAAAAGATAAAAAAAACAAAAGAACTCTCGAGAATCTCAATAATCTTCCATACAACTCTCTCTCTCTCTCTCTCTCTCTCTCTCTCTCTCTGCATTTCTCTCTGAGTTTATCATTCGGTGAGTTCTTTTTGTCAGCACTTTGTTTTATCTATACATAATATATATATATATATATGAAATTTTGGGCTTCTTTGATCGTAAAGATGTTGTTTTTATGAAACATTTATTGGATTTTGTTGTTGGGTTTTGATTTTTTAGCTATTTTCTTTAGTGGGTCTTTTTTGGTTTCAAGGATTTTAGTGTTTTACTAATACAAATGTTGGACTGGCTGGGACCAGACCAGTGAAATACCGTTTGTTGTTATCATATTATCGGATTCTGTTTTTTTTTTTGTTGTTGTTTTTGATGATGATGATGATGTTGTAGACCAGTAGAGGTTGTTGCTTTTGTTTTTGTTAATGGGTTTTCAATTTGTTGATTTTAGGCTGCAATGTAATTGTTATCTCCAAAATTTGGTGTAAGTTGGATTTTTTTTGGTCCCTTAGTCTTAAAAAGTTGGAACTTTTGGCGGGTAAACAAAAGAAAAGGACAAAATTGTCACTTTTTCTTTTTTGATTTTCAAATTCAATAATTACAATGGAAAAGATGGTTTATATATAGTACCTTTATTGAAAATACTATAAAGGTTAGTTGAGGTACACTTTTCACTATTTTTTATAATATTTTTAAAATATCACTAATATATGTATACGTAAATTTTAAAGATGAAATCTAACTTAGATGAAGTTCCGTTTTAGTATTTAGTTCTCAATTCGTTGATTTTAGACATAGATATAATTTTTGTCTATGAAATTTGGTATAAGTTCGGTTTTTGTCTTTGAATTTAAAATTTTGCAAATTTTGGAGGGAAATAGACAAAATAACTAGATTGATACCTTTTTTTTTAAGGACAAGACTATATAAATATATATTTTTAAAATTTTAGCTTAGATTGGTTGAACTAAAAGAATTAATTGGAAGCTAAACAATAGGTTGTTTATTATGATGTGTGGAAGTGAATGATGATTCTTTTGAGTTATTTTTTATTTATCTATTTTATTTCAGGCGGTGGGATCATATTTGTGACTTTGGTTTGTGGTTGGTACCATGATGGTTTCAAAGAAAGTGTGTGAAAATGGAGGTGAGCATGTTAGGTTGCTGCCGGCAACCAATGATGACCATGGAGGGGTCATTGTCAATATAGAGGAGGCCATGGATGCTAAGGTGTTTGTTACTTTGCTTAGAGATTCAATCTCCGCATGGAGGCAAGAGGTTGTCGTTTCTTATGGACCCCCTTTACTATAAATGAGCTTTGGTGCATTACTTAGATGAATGGTGTGAACGTTTGTTTCAATTGCTTATTGTGTCTTAACAAATTTTATGTACTAAATATAAGCATCTTGGTATAAATTTTTGTTCAATTTTTTTAATGAATAGTGCATGATAATTTTATTCTTGACATTTTTGATGGTGGGGGTTCAAATGTTATGCATGATTGCACGTTAATGAATGATTTTGTGGCCTTGGAGAGACTGTTGTACTGCCTTGAAAATTGGTTCACAAACCTCTATATGGGATTCTTTCAGTGATGGATTTAAGTTGTGATTCTATATCTTCTTTACTCCTTTAGCTTCGTTTGATGCCATTTGACCAATGGCATAAAAGGTGTTTCTGAATCCCACAAAAGTGGGCACTAACGAAAGCCACATTGGAGTAGATAGGTGGAAGGCAGATTCTCTGTATATGTGAGTTAGATTCTTAAAATGTTCTCTCATTTGCTAGTCATGCTTTTACAGTTTTACTAGAGTCCAGAGTCTTTAAGGTGCAAAATTGGAATACAACACTATTTTATTTCTCCTAGTGACAGCACATATGGTAGTGCTACAACTTCCCTAGTAGAAATGCCAGGGAGAGGTTGTCCTTGCCATTGTGACTGAGAAAGGAAGGCAAAAAGTATATGTCAAAATTCATTGGTAAGGGTTTCTCTTGAATGTACATAACATAGTACACAGAATATTTTTCTTTCTTTCTTTCCACATATTTTCTTGATTTTATTATAAATACAAAGTGTTCACTCTTGAACTGATCTGCACATGGGGTTTGCTACCTAGTGCTTCTCATTCTTAAGTTGGAATCTACCATTACTGTTATGGAGTTGGATGTATCTGATGCTAAATATCTTTTGAAGTACGGTATTTGAAGTTGAGTGTTTAACTATTGAAATCTAAAGCTTTCACAGAGTGGTGGTTAGGACAAAAGAAACTTGTAGTAGGAAAAGAGGATCAAATTGTATTTGTGGCAGCTTTTTGTTTTTGTTTTTATTCTATATTGACTTGTGCTAGGTTAAAAGGCATAAATATAAAAGAGGAAAAGCTGCTATATACAATTAGAGTAACAAATGCAACTCAAACAAGAGCCTTAGTTGTTGGTTAAAGCATAAGCCAGTCCACATATAGCCCAGGGTTAACAAAATATTTGACCCTTTTGTATTAATTTGGATGAATGTAACTGGATGGTTCTGCTGAAACTCATAGCAGGTACAATTTGGTGTCAAGCGGTTTGAAATAAAGTTTGACAAAAATTGATCTAATGGTATAAACCGGCATGAGTTTTAAACTATTGTTAAGTTAGTGATCTTCACAATTACATGGTTTTTACTTTTCTTTTTGAAATTTATTTGTAAGTATTAAGTTGTCAGCTACACAGATTCTTATCTGTTGATGAAAATAAAGGTATTTTTCTTTGCTAGCTTTGATTAATTTTTTAATATACTTATACTTTACAGGGCAAGAAGGGCATCTGGATTAAATTACCGATTGGACTTGTAAATCTTGTTGAACCTACAGTCAAGGTAATTATTGTCTGCCTCTAAAGAACATAGTGTTGACAAACAAGTAGTTGCTAAAAGTGGGTGTCAAATTACCCCCATAAGCATCTCAATGACCATTCCTTTGACTTGAACCAACCATGTTGAATCTGCCACCCATTACATAAGTAATATTTTAGAAAGATTAGAAAGAATCAGTGTCATACTTTATTTTCATTTTTTAACTCAGTTTTCTTTGTTTGTTTAAAGCTGAGGTTTTGATGTTCTGTTATCTAACCAGTGCATGAGCTTGGTGCTTAATTAAGGCCTAGAAGCATCATCATCATGATTGACTCATGGTCTTGAGACACTTTCTCTTCTTTTTTATTTATTTATTTTTTAATGTTTTGATCCTCTTGTTGACACTTTTTATTTTTAAAATGAAAGAGTATATTTGAACAGATAATTTTTTCTCTATTTCTTTTTTTCAATATTCTTCCAATTTGAAGATCAAGTTCTCAATCATGGTTTGTTGATTGATGCATATTAATTTCTCTTTTGTGCATCTGTCATAATGTTGGCAGGAGGGATTTCGGTACCACCATGCCGAGCCAACTTACCTGATGTTGGTTCGCTGGATTCCTGAAACCACTGATACTATTCCCGCAAATGCTTCACACCGAGTATGTATTGGTGCTATTGTCTTGAATGATAAAAGAGAGGTAGGTACTTCCTCTGAAGTTACTGGTATTTCTCCTATTTATTTTGGATAAACATACATCATAAGTTGTAGAAAATGTCCTCCATGGTACATTTAAACACTGGTCACAGTCAACAGATTGAAATTTATAATACTGGTTCTAACATTCACAAGAATTATTTTCTTCCTAGCTATTTTGGTTGCTGGAACAGAATAAAGTAATATCTAAAAAAGTGCCTTATGGTTATCTTTGAGTAATGGCAATTATTGACGTGGATTATATTCATAATTCATTTATATAATGGTGTGAAGCAATCTAACCAGATCTCAATACCATATACAGAGCTTGCTCTCATTTTATTGACATGATGTTTTTACGAACTCTGGTGCTTCATTGTAATTTCACTTTTGTTCTCAATTTCTATTGATTATTGGTTTGACTCTTATCAGAGTTGGTTCTTGTCTTCAAGTAGGTTCAACAGTATTTGCTTTATTTAAAATTTAACTCTTTTTATTCTCCCATAGTGCTGATTTTGAATTTCTCTCTCTATGTGCTAGTTGCTTGTAGTTCAGGAAAAAACTGGTAAATTGAAAGGAATGGGTGTGTGGAAAATCCCTACTGGAGTTGTTGATGAGGTATTTTCCTTAACTGATCTGATTTTACATTATTTGAAACCCAAACGCATTTTATTACCAGATATTAAAGGAGCTCCTTAATCTGCAGGGTGAGAATATTAATGAGGCTGCTATAAGAGAAGTAAAAGAAGAAACAGGAGTAAGAGTCGTATATCAATAAATGTTGTTCATTTTCTAAGTTATTTATTGGTATGATGCTTGTATTAAGATGAAAGGTTTTTACTGCTTCAGATTGATGCAAAATTTGTGGAGATACTGGCATTCAGGTATAAGTTCTTATTGTCTCAAATATTCCTTTCAACATGTATTTAATATCAGCAGTTATAGATGGTGTTGTATCATATAAGATACAGAGCATGATCAGGAACTGAGCCACAATACCACCTCTTATTCATACTTTTGTACCATTATCTTTTGCTTTCTGGGTTACAATAAAAAATGAGATGTGATGGATAGGTTTGGAGTTGGGCAGCGGTAGTCCTATGTGTTAAGTCTATGAACACCTAACATGAAATAGGTTTCACCTTACCAATAATTTAGTTCTAATTAAAACAAAGAAATTAAAAGTTAGTTTCTGGTCATGACTGTGAAATCCAGTGACCAGTTGTGACAAGTTTGGCTGTATTGGTATTGGACAAGGTTTCTATATCGAATTTTTCTTAGATTTGAGTTACATTCCATCTAGCCTTTGGGCCTTATCTTATGAGGTTATGGGTTCCATTGGGTTTGGTCAGTCTTAGCTTTCAAATGCCAACATGAAGAAGACTTGGTCATTAATGGAATTCTAAATTTGTAATAGCTTGGTTTCTGTCTTTCTGGCCCAAAAGATATTCCTTCAATGGCAAATCTTAATTTTTTCTTCCCATGAGCTCCATCTCAAGATACCCTTTCTCCCCTCATACGAATAAGTTGAAAGGTGACATCATAGATACAAAACCCATTGGGTGCATGTAACTTACCAACAAAAAATAATCTTACTTTTTTTGGTTCAAACGTAAAACATACTATCAAATTTTTAAGAAGTTCAACTGAAATCAACAAGCTTGCAAGTGTTAGTTAGATGCAACACCCAAAGAAAGTCAACAAATTCTCAATTAATTTTGGAGTTAGTAACTTGGATTTCTTTTCCTCTAGCACTCCACTCCACCTTGCTATGTCTGTTGATAAGTCTCTTACTGTAATGAACATGAACCTTCTGGGTTTTGTAAAGTTCTTGTATAATCTATCTAAAGTGTATTCTACAAATCTTGTAGGAGTTACCCTGATGCATTCATTTCCCTCTCTCTCTCTCTCTCTCTCTCTCACATCTTACAGGCAAGCACACAAGTTGTTTTTTAAGAAGTCGGATCTATTTTTCATTTGCATGATGCAACCTCTGTCCTCAGACATAACAAAGCAAGATCTTGAAATTGAGGCAGCCCAGGTAAATCTTGGTTGACAGTGTTATGTGACATAATATATATAACAACCAGGAAATAAAATGTTTAATTCTATAGTTTTACACTACTTGTAACAAAGTTCTTTCTACAGCAATCTTAGCTTCATTAGCCTATAAAACAATTCAATCCCCAATGCTTTCAAAGTATTGTATTTGACAAGGAAGAACTAATAATTCTGGAAATCAATTAACAAGGACTTGAGCTCAAATGAAATGTGGACTTGAGTGCGTTGTTCCACACATACACACACAGCCCATGGAGGTGTCAGCTATCTATCTACTTTTATCAGCTTAAAAAATCTGTGCTGAGATCAGATGCTTGCAGGATCTGTCAATGTGGATTGCTCCCTTTAGCTGCTCTGATGTGAATGTTAATTTCTTTTGATATTTTTTATGAGCCCGCTTTCAAAATGCATATCATAACTGACTGATATTGGCATGGTTGACATTTTTTCTCCTCAGTGGATGCCATTTGAGGAATATGCAGCTCAACCTGTTGCCCAGGATCATCAGCTTTATAAGTACATTGCTGAACTATGCTTGGCAAAGGAACAGGGTGACTACACTGGCTTATCACCGGTGTCTATAACTTCATTTTTCCACAACGATTTGAGTCATTTATATTTGAACAGCCGACATCTGAACCAGTCCCCGGTTTCTTCTGATCAATCTTAGACAAGAATACAATTGATATCTGTTGTATCAGTTCCCTATCACTCTATATTATTTGATTATTTGAATAAATAAATATTCCTCTTTGCTCCATGACCAGAACTGGTAAATCGCATATGCTTTTTTTTTTTTTTTTTTCTTCAATGTTTTTCTATTCTATATGGACGGCATAAGTCAGGCGTTTCGTTAGCCACTCTTGAGTGCGAGGTGTAACTTGTAAGGGTTTATAAGCTGTCTTTGCAAGAGCTGAATGGCTGAAAAGACTGTTTGGTGGTCCTTAATTAATTTGGATTAGGCTTTTGTTGGGTTGAGCTGAGAAAATCCTACTTAATGTTGTACCCTTCAATGTGTTGACAGTATTGGAACCCTTCTTGACAGTAACAAACGACAACATAGTCTTATTGCCAAAATTTTAGGATCGGTTATCGAATCTCAATAAATAAGTTAAAGTCAACCATATTCCTCTCCATCATTCTATACTCTCTAAAGTCAAAATCCCTATTACCTCAACTATTCTGGACGGTATATAGGCCTTTTTTAAGAGAGAAAAGAGAGAGGAAAATGGATAAAGAAACTATGTTGTCCGTAGGTAGAGTGTAGACGTAAGCTATTTGTACACCATTATGACAGATGTCCGCCATGCGGCACCGAATCCAGGATGCAGAAGAAAAAATTGAAAGATCCAAAAACATAGTAGACGCTGGAGGTGACAAACTGAACAAGGGTGTATTCTAAAATCATCTATATCCTTTGTAGCTTCATACTCACTCCATTAGCCTCTCTTATCTAGTTAACTTTTTTTTTAGGGTCCATTTAGGATTTACTTATTTTGCTGAAATTGAAATTTTTTTGTAAAAAATACTGTAGATAAAGGTAAAAGATAGCTGAAATAGCATAATAAGACTTATGAATAGTAGCAAAAATAAGCTGAATAGTAAAATAATTTGTGCCAGGACACTTAATATTCTACTCAGAAGGAAAGAAGTTTGATGTTTTAGCAAAAAAATTGTTTCTTATTGCAATTTGGTTACCATTGCCCAACTTTAGTTATGTAGTATCATGAAGGTTTCTAAAGATGTCATTCCTCCACCAATTGCTTGTATGAACTGCACAATTTGTCAGTATCTATGCAATACACCACCCTGGCACCATCACCTCTCTCTGGCTATCCTTCATATGGAACTCCACTGCCACCCCCAACGCATTCAGACTATGCTTCATATGGAGCAGTAGCAGTGTAGCACCACCGCCACAACCGCTACCACAGCTGCCTGCTCAAGGAAAAATGCCCACCAGCCCCAGGTGTTTAGTGCTGCCACTCCCCTCTTCTCACTATCTACCGGTACTCTCCTCCCACTATATATTGATGCGTTCCTTATTACAACTTCTCTGGTTCAACTCCTTTGCCAATCCCCTTCTTTTCCATTATGATATCAGCATTTTCCTTTGCAGTTTCGTCCTAGGTGTGCACGTGTGTTTTCAGGTCTTGGGACATTTTACTAGAACACATTTTCTGAATTGGAAATAGCTTGCAGTAAATAGAGCCTTCTTTGTTGTTATCGTCACCTTTATCAGTGTCCCACATTAATGTTATCCTCAACTTCTTTAATCACCATAAATAACACTTCTCTCTTTTCTTTCTTCCTGATTTCATAATTTCTACTATAGATGGCTTTTGTGTTTATATTTGATCATCATGCTTTTTTTTTGGTTGAATTTTTTGCATGTTTATCTATGAGAGAGAGAGAGAGAGACAGAGAGACAGAGGTTGGTGGGTGCTGGGACAAAGGGGTATAGACTCTGCAGGTAGCAGCAAGACCAGTGTCTATCTTCTTAAAGTGGGGTTGTAGCGGATACCTTTGATTTAAATTGTTTTTGTCTCTTTGTTATTCGATTTCGATGCGAATCATAAACTACTTGAAAATTTGATCTGTGACAAATCAAACATTCTGTTAATAGTTTTCTTAAAAAAAAAGAAAAGAAAAATCTGTTAATACAGTACTTATTAGAAGTGTAATTCAACTTGATGCTAAGGTGGAGTTTGGATAGCGCGTTTCCTGCGTCCGCGTTTTGTTTTTTTTTTTTTTTTTTAAACCCAGCCGCAATGTTTGAATATTCAGCCATGAACAGTGCACAAATACACTGTTTATGGGTTCCACAAATTTCACTTTTTAGTCACTTTTTTATTAAAAATGGGTCCCACAATACTATTCACACATTTAAAAATTATTTTGCTACAATGTTTTCAGTTTTCAATTTCAGCAAAATAAGTTCTATCCAAACGGACTCTAAACTTGGGTTAGATCTTAGATTCATGTTTACAATTTTTTCAATCCAGGTAACTTGATCCAACCAATGCTAATACACTACTACTAACTTCAAAAAGATTTACACACCCGTGCGCGCACGCGCGCATATATATATATGGATTTTGGGACTAAATTTTAAAACTTTTTCGAATATCAGGCCTACTTTATAAATTGTAATTATTTGTTGAACAAAGGACTTGAGTTAACCAAAAAAAGAAAAAAGAAAAAAGAACAAAGGACTTGATAGTTCAATGAAAATCAAATATTTTATTAGCCTAATAAAATGACCTCAATATATTCCTTGTGTGGGTTGGGTTGATTTTAGAGTTGTCGTATCCTTAAAAAAAATGATAAATTACATATTTAGTTTCTAACTTTTCAAAAGTGTCAATTTGGTCTCTAATTTTAGGGATGTATTTTACAATTTAGCTAAGATATAACAAAGTAAATCTCTTTTGTAAAAGTTTTTTTTTACCAATTTTTTTTTCTCTTTTTTCTTTTTATATTTCCTTTTTTGCTTATATCTCTTTTAACTTATACATGTAGAGTTATGGATATATAAATGCAGATTTTGTTTTTGTTAAGAAAAAATGCTATAATTTTTCTAAGGATAAATTACGTATTTAGTCCTTAGTCATTACACCATGTGTTAATTTGGTCTCTAATCATTTGAATGTGTTAATTTAGTCTCTAACATTTGGTATCGTGTCAAAATCATTCTTGCCATTTAGTAATGGATGAAAAATGTTGATGTGGTTAACGGTCAAAATAAAATATTATTTTCATGCCACATAAACTGCCATGTCAACACAACCTTAATAAAAAATAAAAACAGATAGATAAGTAAGTAACCTCGTGGGTTTGGATCAAATTCCCTAACACAGTAGTTGGAAATTGGGCTATTGATGTTTGCAGGCCCTACATAGTAGGGATTTACATCCTCTAGATTTTCTAGGATATCTTATCAAATAAATTTCCTTAAATCTTAACTATTCTTTAATGATTTAATGATTTGGATTTTGCCACCTCTACATTTTACTAACAATAATTTTAATTATTTTGTTTGCAATATTAATTTAAAGATACTGTTAGTGGAATGCTGATATGGCAAAATCTAGACTCCTAAATTATAAAAGAGTTGTTAGGATTTAAGGAAATCTATTAGTAAAATATTCTAAAAAAAATCTAGAAGATCTAAATCTAGATAGTAGACCTAAATTTTGCAGTTGTGGTTGCACGTGTATATTTATTGGAGGATTGTACTTTGTATTGATTCATTTAGTTTTTTAGATATATATATTTTGGAGGCATATGAATTGTAGTTTTATTGTTTGTTATAGATCTCTTAACTTACTTCGTGGAAATATTGTTTCCTCGATTAAAAAAAAAAAAAAACAAAAATTATCTTACATTTTTTCTTGATATCTTGTTTTCTCATACTTGAGAAACGGTAAGGAATACATTAAGGTCATTGGTTTATGAACTAATTTTAAAAATATTTTATGGAAAAATGATAAGACAATTAATTTTGTTAACAACTTTTAATATTACCTATAAAAATGATATCAAAACTTTCCAATATAATTTATTAATAATTGCCCTAAGGGTACCAATTAATATGACCCTTAATAATTTCAAATTTGAGGAGGTGAGGCTTTTCGGTGCAATGAAAATAGAACATGAGAACATGGTGGTTGGTCCTATTTTGCTTCAACATGAGTACTAGTATCAAGTGTATTAAATGTTAAAAATAGGCGTAAATGTACTTTTAGTTCTTACATTTTGGTCCGATTTCTATTTTAGTTCCTACATTTTATTTTTACCACTTTTAGTCCCTAAATCAATTAATGCGTGACATTTAAGTCCTTGCCGTCAGCCAACTAACAGAAAATGCTGACGTGGCCGACGCACAGTAAAAAAAAAAAAAAAATAGTGTTAAAAAATTGCCATGTCAACATTTAAATTAAAATAAAAAAATTAAAAACAAAATTAAAAGCAAAAAATTACATGAATTGTGATCTAAAAAGATTAAGAACTTGTTTTTCAATGTTCTTTAAACCCAGAATCAAAGAACATGAACCTCAAACCTACAGGGAAAAAAAAAAAAGAACATCACCAAATCAAATAGCATGAAGCCATGAACAATAGCAAACACAAGGAAAAAAAAACCATAAATTAAAAAAAAAAAAGCAACAACAATGACAACAACAAACAACCATTCAACATCGTAAAAAACGTAGATAAAAAACCAGATCAAGCCCACCTGGCACAGATCAAAACCACAATCCAAGCTTCGTTTGCATTACAACAATGCAAACAAACCAAACCCATGTTTGAATCCAAACACACTGGCCAAAGAAACCCCACACCCACAAGAACACCCGGTTGAAGTAATCTCTTGGATCCGAGACTACCCAGATCGGAAAGAAAAACCCAAGATGGATTTGCAAACGGAGATGAGTGGACTGAGGATCGACTCGGAATCAGCAAGGGAGTACTCGATTGGCCTGCCATCGTGGAGCGAACCCGGGCCAGACGAATCGGACTCAGATTCGAATTCAGCTCCAGTTGGTTCCTCTTGCTCCTTTGGAGGTAGATTGAGCTTTTCAATAACGGACTGTAGGTTCTGTTTTTCAATCGGACGAGAGGAAGAGGAAGAGGATGTTGTCGAATCGCGAATCGGTGAGGCGATCTCAGATGAGGAAGCAGAAGCAGCTGGAGGATCTAACGGATGAGGTGACTCGTTTGCAACTCTCGAATTGCGATTTGGTGCTAAAAATCAACGCCAAGGAGTGGAACTAACTACGGGGCGATCGAATTCGCCAACAATGTTCTCAGAGCTCAGCATGCGGAACTTACAGATCGCTTGCGATCCTTGAACTCGGAGCTTCAAATGATCGAAGAAATGAGTGGATTCTTCGTGGATATTCCAAAGATTCCTGATCGAAGAAATAAGAGGATGTTCTCCAATTGGTTTTGTGTGGGTTTTCCTGTGTTTGCTTTGATTTGATGATTTTTTGCTTTTAATTTTGTTTGATTCTGGGTTTAAAGAACATTGAAGCATTTTAGATCACAATTCATGTAATTTTTTTTTATTTTTTATTTAATTAAAATTAATTTAAATGCTGACGTAACAATTTTTTAATACTGAAATATATTTTTTAATTATTATTTTACTGTGCCGTCAGTCACGTCAGCATTTTCTGTTAGTTGGGTGATGGTAAGGACTTAAATATCACGCGTCAATTGATTTAGGGACTAAAAGAGATAAAAATAAAATGTAGAGACCAAAATAGAAATCGGACCAAAATATAAGAACTAAAAGTGTATTTACACCTTAAAAATATTAAATATTTAGTATTCAGTGTACAACACAAGCCTATTTTGTATTAGTATTAATTTCAATTTTTATGTATAACTTTTTAAAATCTCACTTTTTCTCATATTTCTAAAATTTTTTCAAAACATAAGCACACTTTAATATACTTTCATTAAATATTTCAGCAAAAGTTAGGTATGGCAACCACAAAATATAACTTAAATCTCAAAAAATTTGTGCTATAATTTTTGGCATTATTTTATTCCCCACTCTTTCTTTAATAAAATATCTTATCTTCTCTCTCATTCTATGGTCGTTCATCACCATACATTCTCTGCTCTTCCTCTTCTATCTGTCTCTCTTGACCGAAAGATTGCTCTCTCTTTCCCGAAAGATTGCTCTCTCTTTCTCAGCCAATTTCCTCTCACAAACTCCCTCAACCACAGCTCAAAATATCGACACTTGCTTGCTCTTTCTCCCTCTTCTCTAGCTTTCTCGGCCAAATTCTCTCTCTATCTTGCCACTCATGGTGGTGGGTCCTTTAGTTTTTCAATTGGTTTATGGGCTTGGAATATACTGGTTGTTGTGGGTTGCAATGGGCGCAGTTAAGATCAGTGGTTGTCGGTTTTTGCATTGAGCGGTGGCTGTTGGGTCGACTGGAGTGAGAGAGTGGTGGTGCTGGGTTGTGCGTGGTGGTTGTTGGGTCGATTGTGTTGTGGAGAGTCAAGCCGTGGAGTTAAACGCCATACGATATCGACAAATCAAATACCCAAGTGAAGGATCATGATTTTGCATTGATTCATTTCATTTTTGAGATGTTTTCATTTATTGCATGTATTTTGGAGGCATATGAATTGCAGTTTTTATTGTTTGTAAGTGTGTTATACTGTTATACATCTCTAACCTACCTTGTGAAAATGTTGTTTCCTCGACAGAAGAAAAAAAGGTTCTCCTACACTTTCTGTTGATGTGGCTTGTTTTATCATGCTTTTGATTATTTTGGGTTCGGGTAATACGAGCAATGCTTAGAAAACATTTTGAGGAGGCGAGGTTTCTGGGTACAATGAATAGAACATGAGAACATGGTGGTTGGTCCTGTTTTGCTTCAAGAACGGTTACACATAACATAGGTATGAATCTAAACTTGATGAGGTGTAATCATTTTTTAACAAACTGATGCCTATAATGATGTTTGGAGCTTTTATAATCTACATTATTCAATAGTAGTTTCAATCTGATTCTTGCAATTATATTGTTTTTCAATTAGATCTGTTTATTTAAATTTAAAACGTGATCTAGATCAAGACATCAAAAACATAGTTTTAAATTAGATACATGAATAATACTAGACTAGAGTAGATATTCTTTAATGTAAAATTAATTTTGATAGATAAATGAAATCTAATGAAATAGATAATTGATATTTTACACTCAATATTCATTAATATTCTCATAATGAAATAGATAATTATCTATTTTACACTCTATATTCATCAATATTATCACCCAAAGTAAAATTAATTGTCACTGCCGCACACTTTGGTAGTTACCCTATAAGGATAAATGCTTGTGAGGTGTGGGGGTAAAAGTTAGGGTTTAAGGCTCTAGGAGAGAGTTTCAAACACACATACACTTAAATTAGGATAGAATAGAATTTTAATCTTGTATATAAAAAAAAAAAAATTGTCATCCTCTTATTCATCTTCCAGAATCATCTATGCATGAAACCACCCCTTAAACTTATCCACAAACACTGAAACTTTTTCCACAACTTCATCCTTCATATCTAAAACTTCATCCACAACCTCTGAAACTTCATCTGCAACCTTTGAAACTACTTTATCCACAACTAAATCCGCAACCACTGAAACTTCATCTGCAACCACTGAAACTTCATCCGCAACCTTTGAAACTTTATCCACAACTAAATCCGCAACCACTGAAACTTCATCCACAACCTTTGAAACTTTATCCACAACCTCTGGAACTTCAGCCACAACCTTTGAAACTTTATCCACAACTTCACCCGCAACCACTGAAATGTCATCCACAACCTTTGGAACTTTATCCACAACTTCATCCGCAACCATTGAAACTTCATCCACAACCTCTGAATTTTATCCACAACCTCTGAAACTTTAGCCTCAACTTCATCTGCAGCCACTGAAACTTCATCCGCAACCTCTAAAAATTTATCCATAACTTCACCCGCAACCTCTGAAACGTCATCCATAACTTCTGAAACTTTATCCACAACTTCATCCGCAACCATTGAAAGGTCATCCAGAGCCTCTAAACCTTTATCCCCAACTACATCCACAACCGCTGATATTTCACACGCAACCTCTGAAACTTTATCCACAACTTCATCAGCAACCACTGAAATTTCACCCGCAATCTCTGAAACTTCATCCACGACTTCATCTATAAATTGTTCCAAACTAGCATCCTTAGCTTCTCCCAAATTAGTATCTTGAGTATCTTCTGACTCCTCAGTTTTGACGGACTCTAAATCAGAATTGTTGTCGTCCCAATCTACATCGGAGCACTTGTCTAGTGCGTCTATGTCCACATCACCAACCATTTCCAAAACTTCTCGAAAAAATTGTTCCGTACTAGAGTCCAGTGTTTCTGTGACTACACATGTCCCTCTCTCTAACTTTTCTCTTAGTATGTTCCACTTCCAAGCCAGGGTGTGATTTTCTCCTCCCTTCCTATTTTCCTCATCTAATTTACTACACGGGTGCAAACCCTCGCCTAATTTAAACAGGAGTAATGGAATGCCCTTGCTATAGTTTACTACAGTGGCTACTAGTTTCAAATTATTTTCCGCAGGCTTGTTTCTGTTGAAGGCATGCCAGCTAAAAAGTTGAGATGCTGCAGATCGATTCATCCTTTTCATCTCATAGGTTGCTTGAACTTCATGAATATCTAACAAGTTTTTGTCACGTGTTGTAATGATGATTCTACTTCCAGAACCAAACCAATCACACTCTCCTGCCAATCTTTTTAATTGCTCTATATCATCCACATCATCAAGAACTAAGAAAACCGTCTTAGAGGAAAGTCTTTCCTTTATCATGCTAACTCCTCTAGCGATGCTGTGGACTCTCACATTTGTGTCTGCCAAGATTTCAGACAAAAGAGCTTCTTGTACGTGGGTTATTTGATGTGTTGGCTTGGTTCTTTCCCTAATCCCCTCTACATAACTGCTACCATCAAAATGATGCGCATGCAGGTTATAAACAATTTTTGCGATTGTTGTCTTTCCAACTCCATGAACTCCATAGATCCCTACCATGTGAACATTGTCTGAATTGATATCCAAAAGCGAATTAATCTCTTGGAGTTGAGGTTCTATTCCAACCAGGTGTTTAGGAACTGATAAGGGTGCACGATTTACTTCATTCAGAATGCTTCTAACAATTTCTTGGATCAACTTAGATTGGTTCCTACCAACAATAAATCGTAAAAACAAGAGGTTAATATAAAATATATATAAGAACATCAAAATTGATAAATGACTTAGATTAATTATATTTGTGCATTAAAGCTGAAATATTGTGCCCTTGGTTTTTGTTCATGGATACAAGTGGGCATCTACTAATTAGATGATTCACGTGTTCGTTGGGCTCAGGACTTAAGCTTGATGCAATTTGTTAAGTCCAGTATATAATGAGTTAAGTTTAGGAATTTCGTCATTATTTTTGGAATCGTGCATTGATTATATACCTGCACAAAAAAAAAGTTGCACAAATCCAATTATCTAAGTTTAGGTTATTTCTTTTATATATATAAATAAAAGAAATTTGATTCTTTAATTATATAGATTTTGATTTTGCTATAATGAGCAAAATCTTTTCTTATTATTATTTTTTTTATACAAGATAGAAATTTTACTTTAGTCTAATTTAAGTTTATATGTGTGTGAAGCTTCCTTCTGGAAACTTGTATCTCGACTGTTACTTCTCACAAGTCACAAGCGCTTACACTTATGGACTGACTATCGCACTAAGAGTAAACGGTGGTATGATGGGCAAAATCTTGGTATTGAAGATTTGTTTTATATCTATCAGAGCAACCATCTAATTATATACTGAAGATCTGTTTTATATCTTCGTTTTTGGATAATTCTAACAATAAGGAGGTAAGATTAAACCATGATTCTTCTTAAAAAAATAAGAACAAATAATGTTATTGAAGTGCAATGCTTTTTGAAAAAAAAAATTAATATAATTATAAGATATTGGGTGTACTCCAGTTTAAATACTAAATTTTTTTATTAAAGATTCATAACCAATATAATTTTAAATAGCGTTTTATAATAGTGCAGCATTAATTATTAATGCCTGTGCGAGCATTTGTTCAAATACACTCCCGCACATGATCTCATATTAATAGTGGCACTGGCATGCCACATGCATGTCGATAACATATCTTATAAGAAATACTAAATCTAAAATTTATGTTATTTTTAAAAAAAATTACCTACATGCATTTTTATCAATCGATAAATGCTAGACGTCCAAAACAATCATGATATGGTAAGTCTTATGCTCAATGTGACCCATCATAACCACTATTTCTTTCTATTTTTTCAGGTATTAAAAATTAATAAAATTTAGACAGAAACTTTAGTGGAGCAAGATACAAACGTGTGGTGTGGTGTCTATGCCTCTACTTCCTATTTTTATTAAAACTGGAAACTTATTTAGCACCATTAAATAAAGAGAAGCGTAATGTTCTCAATATTTTCACAATAAATTTTAGGTGATAAATTATTATTGATTCTAATTTAAACCTACTACTAAAGTTTTTTATCTCCCACTAGTAACATTTAGTTGTAAAAATATCATAGATATAGTATTTTTTTAAGGACAAAACTTAGATACAGTATTTTAGGTGGTATTCTTTAGATTCTTTTAAGATTCAGTGGATACTTTCTAAAAAAATACACTTTCATCTAATGAGAAAATATCTATGTGACAGAACTTTAAAAGGGAAATTTAAAGAATACCACTTAAGTACTGTACTTAAGTCTTGCTTAAAAAAAAAAAAAAAAAAATGAAGGTGAGAGTAATGTTTTCGATATTTGGTTGAAGAAAAGCCACGACTTCTTAGTTCTTACCTGCAATTTGCAAAGGATGGATTTTATATATGGTTATTGTTGTTGACTCGCGTTGCTGGCTTACTCCACTTATAGCTCACGCATCTACTAACTTTGACACAGTCTCCATTTCTTTTTATATTTAAATTTTATTTTGCTAAGGCTAATGGTTTGGCTTCTTTATTATTATTGTGGTGGGCTTTTTGTATCTTGGGCTGGACTGCTCTGCCATACTGTGGCCCAATAATTCTGGGATAGGAGAGTCGGGACTGACTCAGTTGAAACTTACTTAAGTCAGTTTGTGCATAAGTTAGGACCCCTTCGCAGAGATCTTGGTCACATACCCATAATAGGCTATGCTGTCATAGATATGTTATGGCAGATGAAACATAATATAGTAGGATGGTAAGAAAAATTCTAACTGAAGTGCTTGCTATTGACCAAAGATAACGTTTAAACAATTTTATAACAAGAAAACACGATAATACGAGTATGATAGAAATAAATCAGTAACTAGAAAAATAACGTTAGTATTTAAACAATTGTGATAAAAGAAAGGAAGGGGATTAGTATGCTAAACTTGGCTCCTTAGTAGATTTTAGTCCAAGAAGGGAACCAATTTCTAATGTGGGTAATCTTACAAGGAAATCTTGCCTTACAACTTACCTATTTTAGAAAATGGACCTAAGTGGCTTAATCTTAGATTCTTTAACTTGCTAGAGAGTAGGTTATTGAGAGGGAGAGAAGTGGATAGCCTATTTGTGCATGCTCTATCACTCCTCACACTTGTTTTCTCACTTCACTCTCTGCTCTAAACACAACAACCAACCAATCAATCTTTTGGGGTTGTAGAGAGGGCCGGTGTGGCTTCAAATTGTATGGGCAACATATATGCATATCTTTAACCATTTAAAAAAAAATAATGATATTGAACTTAAAATTAACATTAAGTTTGTCCGATAACATAACTCTTATTCTCTATAAGAATAATTAAAAGAAATTCATGCTAAGGCTTATGAGTACTTACCCATCTGCTATAGTCCATCCAGACAATTTGGCAGCTTCAGTTAAAGCTGCTTTCCACCTTTCTAACCTTTCTTCGTTTTTCTTGAATTCTTGTTCATGTTGGTGTTTCTTGAATTCTTGTTCATGTTTAGCCAATGCTTCCCAAAATTCCCTTTTGATTGCGTACTTCTGATAGATTCACATCGAAAAAAATTGGTCTAACGATTAGGCCCTTTGATTTCTTGCAGCAAATAATCTTTACCAGTTCATCTAGGCACCATGTGGAAGATGCATAATTTTTGGAGAATACAACAAGCGAGAATCTTGACACTTCAATTGCTTTCTCAAGTGCTGGTGAAATGTTTTCCCCTCTTCTAAGATCTTGGTCGTCAATGAAGGTGTATATACCACTTCGCACCAGACTGGTATGTAAATGACTTGTAAAATTGTTACGGGTATCTTTACCTCTAAAACTCAAGAAGACATCATATTTACATGGAACGTTAATTTGGGAAGTTGCCTTCATGACAGCTTGAGTTAATTTCCCTGATAAGCTCAAAACACAAAGCCGTCTTGTATTTATCAGCTGGTTGCTGTGATATGTATAATTTAGTAGTCAGGCATTTGCTTTCTTCGTCACACCAGATAGTTTCTCCCGCAATTCATGGACACTTTATAAATTTATTTTAAATAGAGTAATTTTTAGTTTTTTAAGTACCTATTTATAATACTCATTTTAGAGTATAATATTTATATTTTATCAAAATATTGTTGGATGTTTTGAAAGTCAATTTTTATTAATTCATATTTTTATATAATTTTTTTTTTGTTATAGAATTGGTTTCCGAATAGTGAGTGGAATTGTTCTCTACTAATTTAAAATTTTGAGATTGGAACTGGCAAGCTTCTTTGACATTTGTAAGTGGAATTGCTCTCTACTAATTTAAAATTTTGAGATTGGAACTGGCAAGCTTCTTTGACATTTGTAAGGGACTAACATATTATATTATTTTTAGACTTTACTTTTTAAAATTGATTAAGTGATTTTGAAATTTGAAATTTATAAATTTAAATTCAAATTATAATTGTTGGGCTATAGGCTTTCTTTTAATTATTATTGCAGCCCACTACCAACTAAACCCACTAAACCCACATCTTATATTACAAGCTACAGAATAGAGGAAGAGATAGTCAGGGTTTTACCTAAGAGGCTAAGAGGTGTTTTCCTTGGAGTTAGAGCACGTACAATTGAAGAGACAATCAGATTGTTCAAGGTAAGATTTCTCTCAATTAGAAACAAGAAAAAATAGAATTTTATTAGGTTATTTAGAAATTTGATTTTGATCCTAAGATTTATATTCTAACGTTTAGATTTGCCGCTGGATTAGATGTTAGATTTGAGCCATGGGATTTCACAAACCAATATTTGGTTTAAGTCTTCCATTGGATTTGTACATATAATCCTAGATTGAAATCAAACAATTCGGCCATCTTCTTCTTCCATTGATTGGTACATATATTATATATATATATATATATATATATAATGGTTATAGAAGAAGTCAAATAAAGTGGCTATTATTCTTCTGTTGGATTTGTGTATATATATATATAATGGATAGAAGAAGTCAAAGATGGCGGCTGTGTTTTGCCTCTGAGACCTTGCCTTGAGATTATGCTATAAGTCAAATTATACGGCTATGGTTTCATTGCCTCTGGGACTTATGCTATCCAGTGTGGTGTTATATATATATATATTAGGATATTAGGATAGCTGTAAAGTTTTCTATGGTGGATATATATATATATATATATATATATTATATATATGGCTTGTTTGGGGTTATGTATATTAACTTAAACTCTAAACATTAGCTGCTGACTTTGCGTTTTGATAAATTCAAGGAAAACGCATATTTTTTTTGGGTAGAGATACTTTGCATTAGTGCTATCATTTAGTTCAGCAAAGTATTTTACTAGTGAGTCAGTTTTTGTAGTTTAGTAAAATTTATATTTTGTAGAGGATATTGGGTAATTTCCATAATTGATTATAGGTCCGATTTAAGAGTGTCTTGAGGCTCTTTGGAGATTATTTTGGCTGAACTTTCAGAGTGATTCGAGTGCGGTAAGTAATTATGCATAATATGCACAAGTTTTGCTCTTTAGGTTCTTAGAAGTTAAAGATTTTCAAAGTTATATTTTTAAGCTTACATTTTTTTTAAAAGTTTCTCAAAAAGCATTTTTACACTATTGAAAGAGAAATTTTAATTGGCTTTTAAATAATGTTTTAAAAGAAATTTTGAATTTTGAATAACGTTTTGAATGTCCAAATCCCATTTAAAAGATGATTTTTAACTAAACTATTTTTTGAAAATAATTGAGTTTCAAAGCAAGTTTTCTAAAAAGATTTTTGTTCTTTAAATTGTTTCAAACCAAGTGATTTCGAAATCATGTTCTTGTTTTTCAAATGGTATTTAAGATGTTCTTTTTAGCAAACTGGATTTTCAAACTTATTCAAGAATTGTAAAAATATTTATATAACCTCTTCAGTTCCTATTCGTTCCCTAAGAGAGTCAAGCATCTTTTGATTTATGTTTCAATTTGATATTGTGATATTCAATATATCTTTATTGTTGGAACAACTGTTAATGTTGAGAAAATTATTATATGTTGCATAAACTTTATTGTTTGTGATATGTGACTCAAAATGAGTGTTTTTAGAATTGATCAGATATATGTGTAAATCCGCTCACAGGATTATATGTGAGAATATGTGTTGATCCCTCACCAACAGGGGTTAGATGTTGGTATCCGCTCACAGGATTGTATGTGAGAATATGTGATGTGTATATGTGACACTGTGCTCTGATCAATTATTTGTATATTTTTCCAAAAGACTTTAAGATATGATTATATGTGTATTAAGTGATTCTTTACATGTTTTGAAAACTATATTGGATATTTTGAGTGAAATTGTGAAATCAAATTCGTGCTTTGCTTGACTCTATTCCGTTGTGTATTCTATATAATTACTTACTAGATGTGTGGCTCACTCCATCAATTAATATTTTCAGATTAAAGTATAGTTGGGAATTAGAACCTTTGGACCACTTGTGAGGTGCAAGGTAGAACGTGGAAGTTATAGGCGGCTTCAGTGTTACTTGAAGACTCATAAAATTTTAGTTACCTTTGTTTTGTAGTTCACATTTTTATATAGTGGAGTTTATTTTCAATTTTTGGAGTTTTGAAAAGATTATTAGTTTTTTTTTTTATTCCGCTTAGAATTCACAATATTTTGGAGATTATTATAAATTGTGGATTTGAGTTATTATAAGAGGTTTATCAGAAACGTTGTTTATTTGGAGTTTTATGGAACAATGTTTAAATAAATTATGTTTATTGAGCTAGGTAAGGTTAGCAAGTTAGTCATGTATCTAAATTCATGTTTCATGGATTTGGGTCATGACAATTTAAATTTCTAAAACTTAGATGGTAAAGTTTTAACTAAATTAAATTATTGTTAAATCTTATCCTTTAGTCAAGAGCTCTGTAACTTAATATCCTAATAAAATATTAATCTAATAAGATACAACTTGAGGGGAGAAAAAACAAAACAAAAACGTGGGTTGTGTCATGTGTGAGATTTAAGTTTAAAATTTTTTATAATAGACTTATAGTTTGAATAGAATTTAAATTTATTTTAAATTATTGTTATATCATGCAACTCTAGGGCAAAAAAAAAAAAAACAAAAAAAACAAAAACAAAACAAAATGTGAGTTGATTGGGATTTATGTTTAGAAAATGTTGATAATACACTTTTAGTTTGAATATAATTTAAATTTGTTTTAAATTATTGTTAAATCTTATCTCTTAGTCAAAACATGTGTTTCTACTTATATAGAAATAAAATGTGGGTTGTTGTGTGAAATTTAAGTTTAAAAATTTTTATATAAAGTTTTATTTAAATTAGATTATTGTTAAATCTTATTCCTTAGTCAAGTGCTTTGTCACTTAGTATCCTAATAAAATATTAATTTAATAAGATGCAACTTGAGGAGAGAAAAAAAAAAAAAAAACGCGGGTTGTATCATGTGTTTAAAAATATTTTATAATAGACTTTTAATTTGAATAGAATTAAATTTTTTTTTGACTTAAAAGATAGAAAAATATTATCACATGCATGTCTTACCACTAAACTAGTGTAATTCTATCATGCAACTCGGAGGGGGGGGGGGGGGGGGGGGGGGAGAGCCAAACAAAATGTGAGTTGTGTGGGATTTAAGTTTAGAAAATTTTGATAATAGACTTTTAGTTTGAATATAATTTAAATTTGTTTTAAATTATTGTTAAATCTTATGCCTTATGAGCATCATTTTTACCCATTAATTCATTTTTTATCTTATGAGCAAAGATAGGAGGTAGTTCGTCAATAAACGTCTCTTTCCAATAAAGCTTCGTAGAGTCTTTTCTGAGCATGACACTGGAAGTAAACACATCTTGGTACCATCTGTAATCAGACATAATAGGACATCTCAAATTATTCAAATAATCAGAAATTTGAGATGAAATATTAGATGGAGTACCAACAAAATATTTAAGAATGGTGTAAACCAAAGTATTGACACCATCAGGAACCACGATTAATATTTTCATAAAAAATGGGCATACCATTAGTATCTCTTTTAATAGCATGTTTAATAGATTCTCTGGATTCTTCTGTGAGATGTGAATCCCACCATCCTCAAAGAGAACCAGTAAAACCAAATAAAAATGGTTAAAACAACAGTTGAAAGATAAAAAGAAAACTAAATATGAAATAGGTAATTTTTGTGAACAATATGATTTACCTCCTATTGCCCCTTCTAGGCAAAAAGGAAAAAGTAAACATGATAAGGTTTACAAAAGTTATTCCTATAAAAAACATGAAAGATACATAACTCATTTTGTTAAACCCAATGATTTTTATACTAAAAACAAATTTGCTTTTTGAAAACATGATAAACAAAGATTAGGTAAAGGTAAATGCTTTAACTGTGGCAATTTTGGTCATTTCAGTAAAGGCTGTAACAAAAAACCTAGTAAATTGAAAAGCAAGTTGAACATGTTAAATATTAATAATAATGATCAAAATTAACTATTTCAGATTCTTGAATCTGCTGCTTCAACCAGCCAAGCAGTTGTATATCAAAATAATTCAAAGTATTAAAAAAAACAAAGTGTTTATTGGATGTACTTCAAAACACTTACAGTAGTAGTAGTCACAAGATTACAATGATCAACAAGGATAGTAATTAACAAGGATAGTAGTACAAGGCTTGAAAGCTAGTCCTGGTTCTAATTATAAGCTTTGTGTAATCAGTGAGATATTCTAAACTAAGGGAAGTTCTAGAGAGGGTTCTAAAGGAAATCTTAGAAGAGAATTTTGAGTTTTACAGTAAGGGACAACCCTCCTTGTATAAGTAAATAAAGCAGTGAATAGTACAAAGTGAATAATGACTTTTACTATTCATATATATATATATATATATATATTAATATAGAAATAAAAGGTGATTTTTGTGTGGAATTTAAGTTTAGAATTTTTTTTATAATAGAGTTTTAGTTTGAATAGGATTTAAATTTGTTGAAATTTAAATGATAAAGTTTAATAAAATCAAATAGTTGTTAAATATTATTCCTTAATTAAGGAAATATATCCTAACAATTTTTTTTTTTACTAATTAATGAGAATAGCTACTTAGTGCTACCACGATTTTTAAGCCTAACTTTTACTATATGTTCAGAAATTTTTGATAATAGACTTTTAGTTGGAGTAGATTTCAATTTCTAAAACTTAAATGATAAAACTTTATCTAAATTAAATTAATGTTAAATCGTACTTCTTAGTCAAGAGTTTTATAGTTTAATATCCTAATAAAATATTAATTTAATAAGATGCAACTAGAGGAAAAACCAAAAACAAAAACATGGGTTGTGCCATGTGTGAGATTTAAGTTTAGAAATTATTTTTTATGATATACTTTTATTTTGAATAGAATTTAAAATTGTTTTAAATTATTGTTAAATCATGCAAGTTAAGTAAAAAAAAAAAAATGTGGGTTGTGTGAAATTTAAGTTTAGAAAATTTTGATACTAGAATTTTAGCTTAAATAGAATTTAAATTTGTTTTAAATTATTGTTATATCATGCAACTTGAGGGGATAAAAAAAGCAAAAACAAAATTTTAGTTGTGTGGGATTTAAGTTTAGAAAATTTTGATAATAAACTTTTAGTTTGAATATAATATCCTACACACAAATTTAGAAATAAAGAATAGTGAATAAGATGAATTTATTCGATTAAAAGTTAAAACATAAGCATAAGTTGCATTTTGAAAAAAAAATACAACAACAAGGAGTGTATTGTATGAGATTTAATTATAGGGATGACTTTTTTTTTTTAATGAAATAGGGATGATTTATTGGTTAAGATAAATTGTATCGAAAAACCATGCATAAATATACATAAGTTCTGAAATTTTTTGATAATAGACTTTGAGGTGGAGTAGAATTTAAATTTCTAAAACTTAGATTATAAAGTTTTAACTAAATTAAATTATTGTTAAATCTTATCCCTTAGGCAAGAGCTTTGTAACTTAATATCCTAATAAAATATTAATTTAACAAGATACAACTTGAGGGGAGAAAAAAAAAAAAAAACCAAAAGCGTGGTGTGGGGAGTAAAAGGACCCAGGCAGGCATTTGGGCCTTTGGGCTCTAGCAAGGAGGGCCGATTTGTTCTTGAGCTAAGAATTTGTTAGTACTGGGAGTCGGCCCATACGCCGAGGATCCGAGGGCACATCCGAGGGTAAGTTTCTCCTCGGACAGACCCAAGAGAACTCGGAGATTCACTATGAAAGTCAAGACAGAATTCTGGAAAGGTTGTTGGTTAAAAGGGGAAAATCCTGAACCTTCTAGATACACCGGTGTTGGAAAAATATCATGAGCAAAAGCTGCCACCTCCACATTAAAGACTCTGCACCTACCTCCCTAGCCGCATTAATGAGGAAGTGACCCCTGAACAGTAGAACTGAAATTTCTGGTTACTATTCAAAAGAACTAAGGGAAGAAGTATTTAGGGGAGAGGGAATTTGAGCAACACGTGGATAAAGCATTAGTGAAAGAAGTATTTAAAGGGGGGTGAAGGATAAAGAAAAGGGAGATCGGTCTAAAACTGAAAAAGAGATTAAGAATTGTAATCTTTAAGAAAGAAAGAGAAATAATATTGAAGTAGTCCTTGGCTTATGTCCGAGGAGGTCTATTTGCGATTATCATTTGTTATTTATAAGTGTCTGCACACCTTAGCCTGTTATCCAGTTCTCGGCACCTCTAACCTAGGTTTCAAGCCCACACTCTACAAATTTCATTGTTTAAATCTCATTGGGCCTGATCCCATAATTGTCTTTGGGTCCAGGTGCAATTGTGCACTTACACGTGGGTTGTGTCATGTGTGAGATTTAAGTTAATTTTTATTTTTTTATTTTTATTTTATAATAGACTTATAGTTTGAATAGAATTTAAATTTATTTTATATTATTTTTATATCATGCAACTTGAGGGCAAAAAAAAAAAAAAGCAAAAAAAAAAAAGTGAGTTGTGTGGGATTTAAGTTTAGAAAATTTTGATAATAGATTTTTAGTTTGAATATATTTAAATTTGTTTTAAATTATTGTTAAATCTTATCTCCTAGTCAAAACATGAGTTTCTTTTTATATAGAAATAAAATGTGGGTTGTTGTGTGAAATTTAAATTTAGAAATTTTTATATAAAGTTTTTTCTAAATTAGATTCTTGTTAAATCTTATCCCTTAGTTAAGAGCTTTATAACTTAATATCTTGATAAAATATTAATTTAATAAGATGCGACTTGACAGGAAAAAAAAAAAAAAGCGGGTTGTATCATGTGTGAGATTTAAGTTTAAAATTATTTTATAATAGACTTTTAATTTGAATAGAATTTAAATTTATTTTAAATTATTGTTATATCATGCAACTTGAGGGGGGAAAAAAGCCAAAACAAAATGTGAGTTTTGTGGAATTTAAGTTTAGAAATTTTTTATAATAGACTTTTAGTTTGAATATAATTTAAATTTTTTTAAATTATTGTTAAATCTTATGGCTTAGTCAAAACATGAGTTTTAATATATATTGTGTGTGTGTGTGTGTGTGTGTGTATTTATGTATGGTGTATATATAGAAATAAAAAGTGGATGTGTGTGTGTAATTTAAGTTTAGAATTTTTTTTTATAATAGACTTTTAATTTTAATAGGATTTAAATTTGTTGAAATTTAAATGATAAAATGTTACTTAAATCAAACAATTGTTAAATACTATTTCTTAATTAAGGAAATATATCCTAACAAAAAATATATAATTAATTTACTAATTAATGAGAATAGCCACTTAGCGTTACCACGGTTTCTAAGCCTAACTTTTACTATATGTTCACAAAATTTTCGATAATAGGGTTTTAGTTGGAGTACACACTGGATCAATTCCTTCCAAAAAAGAGAGGTAAACACTGGATCCCTATCACTAACAATAGTAGAAGGCATACCATGCAACTTGAACACGAAGTGCAAGTAGAGATTAGCAACTTTGGCAGCAATGTAAGGGTGGGAGAGAGCCATAAAATGAGTATACTTGGTGAGTCTATCCACTACCACAAACTTCAAATGTGACTTTGGTAACCCTTCAACAAAGTCCATGCTCACATCCAACCATGGCTTTTTTGGAATGGGCAAGGGTTGCAGCAGACTAGCAGGGAAACAAGTTTCATGCTTAAGTTTTTATGCAAGGTCTTGAGATAACCAGAATGGCCCCCCAAAGGGTTGTCATGCACCTGTTGTAATACCACAGCCTTCAAATCCTTATTAGAATTCCCCAAATATAGTCTTCCCTTGTAGAATAGTAACCCATTACAGAAGGTAAAAACTGGGAATCTTGGAACCTAATTGAACATCCTGCAAAATAGCCTAATTTTGGGATTAGAATCATAGGTACTCTTAAGATCCGATAGCCAAGAAGGAGTGGGAAGGAGATAATGCACAAAGTGCCCTTAGAACATCAGAAGGATTTGAAAATACACGAGACACTTGGAGCAAGAACAAGGGATTCAAATTTTATAAATCACTTTTGTTGAGTGGTGTGCCTCCCTTTGCTCCAATAGATATTTAAGACTGGTGGTTTATCTTCCTAACAAGTAAGGTCTCCACTTGTATACCGAAAAGAAAAAAAAAAAATAAAGGAGGGGTTTTAAGTAAATTTGGTATGGGGTCAATTGTTATAATTAAAATTACTATGGGGTTTTAGAAATAAGATTGAAACCCTAGTTTATATAGTCTAATTTAAGTCAACGTATACTGACAGATGTTTTGAGGAAGGAGACTAGCCAAAATACTAAGTAGAGAAGGTTTGACTGCACAATTGAGGTAAGAGCCTAAAAATCTCTCTGGTCAAATCTAAGTGTTACTTGGAATTAGAATATATTTTATGTTGGTATTTTGGACACTAGTGAAATTATCAAAAAAATTTATGCGTAAGTGTGAACGGAGAAGGGTTGGAATTTGGGCGATGAATCTTTTTTTTTTTTTTTTCCACTACACATCTTCTCTATAATATGCTTTATTCGGGTGCTTTGTTGGTCATGAAATTTCTCTAGGCGCATACTATATTTTGTGCACATTTATTATAAGAAACCAGTGGACTATAGGTTAGACCACCAATAGTCCAATAGCCTTTTAGACTTTAGAGTTTATGGAGATAAGATGTCGAGATTTTTTGTTGAAGTTGAACTCAGCTTTATAGAGCATTGATTACTTATATAGTTATATATATGCTTTGACTTTTCAACCCAAATGATCATGTGAGGAGAGTTATATTTCACAGTGCTTTGGATTATTTTTTTTTACGTGAAACAAATTTTCAATGCAAATGATAGAATGTGGAATATAGCCACATAGGAGAGTTAATGGTGAGAAATTATTGGGTATTTTAGAAGTTTCTCCTTTGGTCAAATCTCTTGCAAGTTATTCTTATTATTTGATTATTAAGTAAATAGTACTTAAAATTGTTAGGTGATATCTAAGGATTTTAGAGAAAGTGTTAGGGAGAAGTTCTTTGTGGTGAGCTAGCTGAGGTAAGTAACCTTATCCTAATTGGGTTTTATTTTGCTTATATTAATGTATTTTAACTACTGAAAATTTGTTTATAATTGTTACAATTTTATTTCTATTGTATCACTAATTTCAAAGTAAAGAATTATCACAAATATATTTGGTTACTGAGTAAATAATGTGTTTTATTTAATTTTTTTTAGCTATACTGATTCAAAGTAAAGAATAAAGAATTTCCACAAATATATTTGAGTATTGAATATAAGATTTATTTAATTTAATTATTTTTTTTAGATATATTGATTTAAAGTAAGGAATATAGAAATATCACAAATGTATTGAAAATATTGAATATATGATTATATGTATATGCAATTGAATAAGATATATTTTGTTAGAAATTATAATTTCATATATATGATTTAATTATTTTTTTTAGCTATATTGATTTAAAGTAAGGAATATAGAAATATCACAAATGTATTGAAAATATTGAATATATGATTATATGTATATGCAATTGAATAAGATATATTTTTGTTAGAAATTATAATTTCATATATATGATTATAGACAGTCTGACTATGAATTGATTCTGATACCCAAACTAATGGGGGTTATTCATTGGTATTCTGATACCCAAACTAATAAGGGTTATTCATTGGTACTCTGATACCCAACCAATGGGGGTTATTCATTGGTATTTCGATACCCAGCCAATGAGGGTTATTCATAGGTACTCTGATACCCAGCCAATGGAGGTTATTTTCATTAGTACTCTGATACCCAAACCAATGGGGGTTATTCATTGGTACTCTGATACCTAGCCAATGAGGGTTATTCATTGGTACTCTGATGCCCAGTCACGGGGATATAGCGTGACCATAGTCATAAGATTATTAAGAAATATGAATTACATTTGAATTATTTTGAGTTCTTAAACTACATATATGATTATGGAAATGTTTGAGTATTGGAACTATTTTGAGACACAAAGAGTACTGCTTATGAGTTTTGGAACATATTGCAAGTTATGGCTTCTGGATATGTGAGAAATTAACTATTTTCTAAACTATCTATGATATATTTGTAAGAGTAAAGTATGTGATCTATGTGCAAGCTATTATTTTATGACTATGAAACTTCTTCAGTTAATTTGAAAACACATAGTGTATTATAATTTTTTTAAAAAAAACACATATTACATCTTTTACTTTACAGATCTATTGCTTGATGGAACTTATTAGGATTTTGGTTACTTATTGAGTTGTCAACTACCCCTCTCTTTCTCTTTTCAGATTTTGATAAGGAAGAGTAGCATATATTTGGGCTTCCGCTGGGATGTGCGCATGAGTGAAGTTTAGGAAATCAATGAAATAAGATTTGGATTTTTATGTTTAAGATTACCATTTTGTGTGGACCTTTAGATTTAAAGGGTTTAGTTATTTTTATTTTGATGTTGGAAGATTATTATTTGGAGATCTTTTGATAATTGCATTATTGAGGATATTTTCAGATTTATCGATGAAATTTTCTTTAAGGATAACTCTTTAATTGTTATGAGAGTCTTACACACTTGTAGGGTGTAAACTTTATAAGTGTGTGACTGTTGTCACGTGCCTAGCTCTTACTTGAGTTTAGGGCATGACACCACTTCTTCACTGCCACCACCAAAGCTAATAACTCTTTCTCATAAGTAGAGAGAGAAAGCTTACTTCCCTTCAAAGCCTGGCTGTGATAAACAATAGGTCTATGATCTTGCATTAAGACAGCTCTAAGACCCAAACCAGAAGCATCAGATTCCACAGTGAAGGGCTTGGTGAAATTAGGCAAAACCACTGGGGGGCATGAAACAGCTTCCTTAAGCCTTTGAAAAGCAGTGGCAGCCTCTGAAGTCCAAACAAATGAATCTTTTTTTGATAATGCAGTCAATAAGGTTGCAATTTGGCCATAGCCTTGCACAAATTTCCTGTAGTACCCAGTGAGACCAAGGAAACCTCTTAAAGCCTTAACATCCTCAGGAATTGGCCATTGCTGCATAGCAACAGTCTTCTTAGGGTTAGTCTTGACACCCTCACCAGAAATAAGGTGTCCAAGGTACTCAACTTTATCACAAGAAAACATACATTTGGATTGTTTAGCATAGAGCTGATGCTTGGCCAAGGTTTCCAAGACCAATCTAAGATGACCAAGGTGATTAGATAGAAACTTGCTATAAACCAATATGTCATCAAAGAAAACAAGAACAAACTTCCTCAAAAAATGCCTAAAAATAGCATTCATTAAGGATTGGAAGGTAGAGGGTGCATTGGTCAAGCCAAAAGGTATAACCAAGAATTCATAATGCCCGTCATGTGTCATAAAAGTAGTTTTTGGTATGTCCTCCTCCTTCATTATGATTTGATGGTAACCAGATCTCAAATCCAATTTAGAAAACACACAAACCCCTCCCAACTCATCCAACAACTCATCAATGATAGGAATAGGGTATTTGTCTTTAATAGTCTCTAGATTCAAAGCTCTATAGTCAATACACATCCTCCATGACCTATCAACCTTCCTAACTAGAAGGACAGGAGATGAAAATGGACTGCAACTATGTCTAATTGAACCAACAGATAGCAATTCTTTGACTATTTTTTCAATTTAATTATTCTGATAAAAGAGATACCTGTATGGTCTTTGGTAGATAGCTTGTGCACCTTCCTTGAGCTGAATTTGATACTCATGCCCCCAATTGGGAGGTAAGCCAACAGAAGTAGCAAAGACTTCCTCAAACTCCTTAAGCAAAGCAGCAACCTGGGCAGGAACTTGAGCAGCATTATCTGTAGGACTCATAGAATTAGAAATCCGCAAAATTAACCCCCTCTTCACAAGTTCTTTCAAGAAATGTACCCCTTCTTGGATGTTAGTACCTACCCCTTTCAAACCATGGAGAAGCACAGACTTTTGGCCATAAAGGAAGCACATGGTATGCAGCTTGAAGTCCCATTGGATAACCCCAAGAATACTCAACCACTTAGTCCTAAGATCAAATCACCAATGTTATTAATTCCGTTTCGGTCCCCATTTCGGTTTGTCTAGTGGAACGAAATATTTCGGTACCAGCCTATTTCGGCGTACCGTTTCAGGGTGTTTCAGTATTCCTAAAATATATATATATATATGTATGTATGTATGTATATATAACTAGATATTATTACTATTATCTAAAGTAATGAATTTTATTTTATTTTAAAAAAAATCTTAAATAAAATGGGATTAAAAAAATATTTATTTATAATTTTTCTACAAATAATACAATAAATATAGTGTATAAACTTTCACCTAAAAAATAAATTCAGTGAAGTGGATAAAAAAAATTATGTAAATATTTTTTAACTTTTTAGTTGTGGCATTTTTGTAAATAACTAAGTATTTATGAATAGTTTTTAAGTTGGGAATTTCCTAGAAGCTTCCTGACCATTTCCATTAGCCCACACATATTATTCCACTAATCATTTCCTCTTCATTTGATCTCCTCCGTTCTTCTACTTCACAAACTTCTCCGCTTTTTATCTTCTTTTTTTTAATGCATCCTTAATGGCCTGTTTGGAAGTTAAAAAAAGGAGGGGGAGTAGAGTAAAAGAAAGGAGAGTAATTCAATTACCTTGTTTGGAAGTTTTTTAAGGAAGGAGGGAGAGGAATTTGGTGGGGTTTGGAGGGTGTTTTAACTACCTCTAACCCCTCATTTTTAATTCCCCAAAATTGGAGAGATTTGGAGGGAGAGTAGAGTAGATAAATTATTGACAAAATGAATTCTTCAATTTACCCTTTCTAAATTAACAAAATTACAAACTGGTTATATAATTAATACTTGTTTATTTCCTGTGAAAATTTAAGGTGAATGAAAAAAAAATTGAACCCAAATGGTTTAACACTACAAAGGACAAATCTTCCCAGTGCTTTCTTACCAACCAAACACAATTTCTCAGCAACCAAACACTACAAATTTAGTATCTTTACAGTTTCTATCCAATATTTTCTCAGCAACCAAACAGAAAGGAGAAACCCAACTGGACTATGCTACCGAGCAATCACTGGGATCGAGTTCAGAGCCACGATCAAGCAAGAGCGAAATGACGTCGGTGAGTCCATTGCAGGCTACGACGTGGAGAGTCGTGCAATTGTCGCTGTCCTTGAAGTTGACGTTGACGCCGGAGAAAGTGAGAGAGAAATGTCGAGAGAAAGTGAGAGAGAGTGAGTCGCTGTTCGCCGGAGAAGTTGACCGTCATTGTTCGCCGAGTACATCAGCCTTACTTCTGGATCGATTGGTCTCTCCACGTCATCGGTCGGAGCCATCCTGGTTTGCCCAGAGCCATGTTTGATTGATTGGTCTCTCCACATCAAGCTTATCGAGCTCCAGAGCTACTCCACCTTGACCAAACCTGCCGATCTCTCTCTCATCTCTCCACCTTGTTTGGTTGCTCAGAAAATTTTGAATTCTAATTTTACTTTTTGGATGTCATATAGCTTTTTGTTTGGTTGGTGAGAAATGGGAGGAGGCTTTAGAAATTTATGAAGGATTTTTATTTTTTCATAATTTTTCTGAGGTAAAAAAATTATTTTATAATAGTTAATAGTAATTTTATACTTTTATTAGTGTTATTATTTGATAGAATGAGAATGTTGATTAAATAATTATTTAATCTAACAAATTAATCATAGACTAATATTGCAAGTTCATTTTCAAATAGGGGTAAATTTGTCTATTTAAATCATTTCTTCTCGTTTTTATCCTAATTTTTAAAACATCCAAATGAGGTGGAGGATAACCATTCCCCTCTACTCTACTCTCCACTACTCTACTCCCCTCTACTCTCCTCCCTCTCCAAACTTCCAAATAGGCCATAAGTCTTAACTTTTCCTCACACAAACAAAGGCTGGAGCTCAACACGCCCAACAGGTAAGTGTTCTCCAACAAAGTAAATGTCAACAACAGCAAAGAATGGTGGCTCAAAGCAACAAGGAGGAAACTGAAGGAGAAACAGTGGCTTTGAGTTTAGAAACATTCCAAAGCTTTTTTATTCAAAGCCTCATAAAGTCTCACACTCCTTTTTTCTCTTTGGAAGTGGCAGAGACACAAGCTTGAAGAAGTGAGTTTAATGGCAGCACTTGAGCTTTGTCCATGACTTGAATTTATTTTTTCTTCTTCTGATGAGTGAATCTTATTTTTTTTTTTTTTTTTTTTTTCTTTTTCTTTTTTTTCTTTTTCTTCGATCTCTGTGAACTGTGAAGTGTGAAGCAAACCCAAAACACATACCGGCCGAATCTTTAGCTTCGGCCGGTATTTGTCGAAACACACTGGAATGACTGAAATGCCTCAGAATTGGCCGGATTTTGACCTGAGGTGGAACAAAGGGTATTCCTGTTCCGGATTATATATCGGTACGAGAAATTCGCCTATTCCGACCAGAACGGAACATAATTCATAACAATGCAAATCACAACCTCCCATAGGTAGTACATGCAATTGAACCAAAAATTGATGGCCCTGTAATCGAATAGAAATATCCGTGCACAAACCATGAGTTCTAATTACCTCACCATTAGCCACCTTTACTTCCAAAATCTATGTACTGTCCACAAGGATATGTAATTGAGAAAACTGTGAAGTATCAACAAAGTTATGTGTATTACTCGAATCTATCAAAATCACCACAGATTTATGCTTAACTTTGCCCAACACCCTCATGGTACCAGAATAGGAGTACCACTTAAGGCATAAAGTGTAATACCAACCTCCTCAACATTGTTGTCTTGACAATTCAAAGATATTCAAACAGAACTACCACTACCATCATAATTTAGTAATGTGTACTCCTGAATTAGCATTAGGCATAAACTCCACACAATCAAGAAGAAATAACATAACATTTTTGCACTTATGACCAAGACCTCATTTCTCATCACAATTGTAACATAAACCTTTTTCTTCCTTTCCTCCATTTGAGCAGGGATATTGTTTTAATGGGATCATATTATTCTTATTATTTGTCATGGTGGTACTTTAGGAGGTGGACTTAGAATTAAGGACTTACCTGGTTCCAATTGACCCTTGAAACTCTTTTTACAGCTCCAGTTGTACTTTTCTTGAATCTTGGAAAACCCAAAGCCTCATTGGTGACTGAGGATTGAGTATACGAACAAAAGTTAATTTCAAGCTACTGAGGAAGCAACTCAGTTTATGTGAAGATGATAGCCCTTTGATTCTGCTTGACAAAACTTCAATTGAGCCTTGTACATTGCCATCGTAGTAGTTTGCCTCAACCTTGTTAGTGTTTCCATGGGGACATCATATGCAATGGTGCCAAACCTCACATGCAAAGCCTGAACTAGAGACTCCCAATCACTAAACACCCCCGCTTCCTCCCTTCTTGGAACCAAATAAGAGCTTCACTTCCATATGAAATGAAGCTAACATCAACTTCTATCCAATAGGATATTATAATATCTAAAATATTGATTGGCCTTATATACCCAACTCGCAAGATCTTCACCAAAATCTTGGAAATTCCAGCTTCATGGGGCGAGACACAAGTAATAACGTAGACCAGAACTTGGGTTTGTACTCTCCCCAATTATTTGGGATTGAGAACTTGATCTAAGAAGCTTAGAGGTTGTTTGGTTTAAGTGTTTTATTCACCCAATACTCAGCAAGTTGCTTGTTTGGATGAGTTTTGAGTCACAGTTTTCATCAAGCAATCCTCTGATTTTGAGTGATGAGTATGGAAACTGAAAACACATTTTAGGTGTTTTTAGTTTCCATAACTCTGTTTTCAATGGCATTTTTGTACAATTATACCCACATGCATGGACCACTGTCAGTTGCAACACACGTGAGCGCTGCTTTTGATGCCTTTCAACTGCTTTTCTCCACAAACATTTTCATTTTCTTTCTTTTCTCTGGTCTACGCTGCACTGTTCTTTCTTTCTTCTTCTTCTTTTTCACTTTCTTTGGTCTCGCGCATTGTTCTTTCTTCTTTTTTTTTTTTTTTTCTTCTTCTTTCACTAGGTTCGGTGAGTTTGGGTTTCTGGGTTTTTTTTTCTTCTTCATCACAGAACCCATAAATAGTGCTGCGTTGGAGATCGTCGTAGGTCCGATTTTTTTTTTGCTTTCCTTTTCGCCTTTCTCATCTCAGACCGTGGTTTGTGCTTCAAGCTCAGAACCGAAGTGTTTTATTGTGGGTATTGGGGGTGAAGGAAAAAAAAAAAGAAAAAAAAAAAGTAATGCTTGGGTTGAAGTCTCTGGTTTTTGGGAGGAAATGGTGTGATGAATGGTGTGAGACGGGTAGGCTAACACGATGCCTGCATGTTGCTCAGTATGGGTCCAACAAAAGTATAAAAATTGAGTGATGAGAAATGAAAACGTGTGTCAAACGGGTGGGATAGAAATTGGGTATTTTAAGTGATGAATGATGAGTGATAAGTGATGAAAATTGAGTGACGGTGATGAAAATTGAGTGACGAAACTGAGTGATGAAAATCCTCTCCCAAACAAGGCCTTAATTTCTGCAGACTGCATTCAACTGCTAACTCATCTCATTCAGAGTTCTTGTATGAATTTCTTGTATAGTTCGCATCTCCTGGAATTCTTGGTATGGTGATCAATGGTGGTTCCAAGCGAAGCAATGACTTCATTGGTTGCAGCTGAAGCACATGACTCTATCACGGATGACAAGGAAAGCTTGCTTTGATACCATTGCAAGGATTGTTGATTCTTGATTGAAAGTAGCTGAATATAGGACACTTCAGTGGGAGAGAGAAATAGTGAAAGAGTAGAGACTGAATAAGGGAAGAATGAGAGTAATTTATTACCAATTGCTCAAAGTGTGAATTAGTCTTGCCCATACCCTTTATACAAGATGTGAACCATTGGTGATACTTCTAACTAACTCTTCACAACACACACTAAATAACTAACTACTCCTAACTAACACAAAACAATTATTACCCTTAACCGACCACAGACCCACTAACCCATGGTTACTAAACATATAAGGCATAATTGAATACTTCAATAACCAATGCACAATGATTCTAACATTGGGATTTAGTTTAGAAAATTTTGATAATGGACTTTTACTTGAATAGAATATAAATTTGTTTTAAATTATTGTTATATCATGCAACTTAAGGGAATAAAAGCAAAAACAAATGAGAGTGTGTGGGATTTAGTTTAGAAAATTTTGATAATAGACTTTTAGCTTGAATATAATATCCTACACGCAAATGGACTTTTAGCTTGAATAGAATATAAATTTGTTTTAAATTATTGTTATATCATGCAACTTAAGGGGAATAAAAAAGCAAAAACAAAATGAGAGTTGTGTGGATTTAGTTTAGAAAATTTTGATAATAGACTTTTAGCTTGAATATAATATCCTACACGCAAATTCAAAAATGAAGAACAATGAATAAGATGAATTTATTCGATTAAAAGTTAAAACATAAGCATAAGTTGCATTTTGAAAAAAAAAATACAACAACATGGAGTGTATTGGACGAGATTTAATTATAGGGATAACTTTTTTTTTGTAATGAAATAGGGATGATTTATTGGTTAAGAGAAATTGTATCAAAAAACCATGGATAAATATACATAAGTTCTGAAATTTTTTGATAATAGACTTTTAGATGGAGTAGAATTTAAATTTCTAAAACATAGATGATAAATTTTTAACTAAATAAAATTAAAGTTAAATCTTATCCCTTAGTCAAGAGCTTTGTAACTTAATATCCTAATAAAATATTAATTTAAAAAGATACAACTTGAGGGCAAAAAAAAACAAAAACAAAAACGTGGGTTGTGTCATGTGTGAGATTTAAGTTTAAAATTTTTTAATAATAGACTTATAGTTTGAATAGAATTTAAATTTATTTTAAATTATTGTTATATCATGCAACTTGAGGGCAAAAAAAAAAAAAAAAAGCAAAAACAAAATGTGAGTTGTGTGGAATTTAAGTTTAGAATATTTGGATAATATACTTTTAGTTTGAATATAATTTAAATTTGTTTTAAGTTATTGTTAAATCTTATCTCTTAGTCAAAACATGAGTTTCTTTTTATATAGAAATAAAACATGAGTTGTTGTGTGAAATTTAAGTTTAGAAATTTTTATATAAAGTTTTATCTAAATAAGATTCTTGTTAAATCTTATCCCTTAGTCAAGAGTTTTGTATCTTAATATCCTAATAAAATATTAATTTAATAAGATGCAACTTGAGGGGAGGAAAAAAAAACAAAAAAGTGGGGTGTATCATGTGTGAGATTTAAGTTTAAAAATATTTTATAATAGACTTTTAATTTAAATAGAATTTAAATTTATTTTTAATTATTGTTATATTATGCAACTTGAAGGGGGCGGGGGGGAAGCCAAAAAAAAAGATGAGTTGTGTGGGATTTAAGTTTAGAAAATTTTGACAATAGACTTTAGTTTGAATATAATTTAAATTTGTCTTAATTATTGTTAAATCTTATGCCTTAGTCAAAACATGAGTTTTATATTATAATATATATTATACACACACAATGTATAGAAATAAAGGTGGATTGTTGTGTGGGATTTAAGTTTAGATTTTTTTTATAATAGACTTTTAGTTTGAATAGGATTTAAATTGTTGAATTTAAATGATAGAGTGTTACTTAAATCAAATAGTTGTTAAATATTATTCCTTAATTAAGGAAATTATCCTAACAAAAAATTATTAATTTACTAATTAATGAGAATAGCCACTTAGCGCTACCACGGCTTCTAAGCTTAACTTTTACTATATGTTCAGAAATTTTTGATAATAGACTTTTAGTTGGAGTAGATTTTAAATTTCTAAAACTTAAATGATAAAGTTTTATCTAAATTAAATTATTGTTAAATCTTATCCCTTAGTCAAGAGTTTTATAGTTTAATATCCTAAAATATTAATTTAATAAGATGCAACTAGAGGAAAAAAACAAAACAAAAACATGGGTTGTGCCATGTGTGGGATTAAAGTTTAGAATTTTTTTTTTTTATAATAGACTTTTATTTTGAATAGAATTTAAATTTGTTTTAAATTATTGTTAAATCATGCAACTTGAATAAAACAAAAAACAAAAACGTGGGTTGTTTGGGATTTAAGTTTAGAAAATTTTGATAATAGACTTTTAGTTTGAATATATAGAATTTAAATTTGTTTTAAATTATTGTTATATCAAGCAACTTGAGGGAAAAAAAAAAAGCAAAAACAAAATGTGAGTTGTGTGGGATTTAAGTTTAGAAAATTTTGATAAAACTTTTAGTTTGAATATAATATCCTACACGCAAATTCAGAAATAAAGAACAATGAATAAGATGAATTTTTTTGATTAAAAGTTAAAACATAAGCATAAATTGCATTTTGAAAAAACAAAATACAACAACATGGAGTGTATTGTATGAGATTTAATTATAGGGATAACTTGTTTTTAAATGAAATAGGGATGATTTATTGGTTAAGAGAAATTGTATCAAAAAACCATGGATAAATATATATAAGTTCTAAAATATTTTGATAATAGACTTTTAGATGGAGTAGAATTTAAATTTATAAAACTTAGATGATAAAGTTTTAACTAAATTAAATTAATGTTAAATCTTATCCCTTAGTCAAGAGTTTTGTTACTTAATATCTTAATAAAATATTAATTTAATAAGATACAACTTGAGGGGAGAAAAAACAAAAACAAAAACGTGGGTTGTGTCATGTGTGAGATTTTAGTTTAAAATTTTTTAAAAAAGACATATAGTTTGTGTAAGCGCACAATTGCACCTGGCCCTAAGAACAGTTACGGGCCCAGGCCCAATGAGCCTTAAACAATATAAACTTGTAGAGTGTGAGCTTGAAACCCAGGTTAGAAGTGTTAAAGGATTTGATAATAGGCCAAAGATTGCAAACACTCAGAAACAACAAGGAATATAACAAATTAACCTGCTCGGACGTAAGCCGAGAACTGTACTTGTATTATCTCTTTCTTTTCTTTTTCTTTTAGGTTACAAAAAGAATCCCCCCTTATTTTTTCTCTAGGTTTTTCCTTAAATAATCCCCTCTTTGATACCATGTACACGTGTTGCCCTAACTCCCCCTTAGCCTAGATATTTCTTTTCTCATGCCTTTGAATAGTAACCAGAAGTTTCCCTTCCACTGTTCAGGGGTCTCCGAGGATAAGCTCACACCCTCGGATAGGTCCTCGGGTCCTCGGCGTGTGGCCGACTCGTAGTATTACAAATTCTTAACCTAGGAGCAGGTCGGCCTTCCTTAGCACAGCCCAAAGGCCCACATATCCACCAAGTCTTTTTTACTCCCCACAATAGCCCCTCAAAATTCTAATTTTTCGACGTCCGAGGAGAAAAATAGGGTTTTGATCTGACGAGAACTTACTCCGCACACTCGGTGAATGACTGCACGTGTGGAGACCGTTTCGCGTCCCAGAAGATGCCACCTGGCGGTTTTATTTTAAAAACGCGCGCATTTATTACTGTAGTTACATTTTGTCCCCCACGTTCAAACGGCGAGATGGCTCCAACGGTCCTCATTACTCCACAAAATTTGAGCGGGACAAATATATTTTCGAGGCCCTTTTTTCCGCACATTGTGACGCTTCGGGAACCTGCGCCTTCATTTAATTCACCAGGGCTAATCCCATCAAAACATCAGCAATCATACTTTACCTTCAGAAAACCGTGGAAATTTGCACACCTTCAACTTCGTAAGTTCTTGCTCTTTTATTTCTTAACCTTTTTCCTCCTCAGACTTCGTCCTCGGCTGTTTATAAACATCTCCCTCTTAGAGTTTAGTCTTTCGTTCCTCTATAAGGGAAGATTCAAGTGTCTAGTTGTACCCCCCGCCGCCGAATGGAAGGCTTCAAGCCAAGTACACATTCCCCGCGATATAGGTTAAAATATTGCCCGGCAGAAGCCGTGGCCGGTTCTAGGAAAGAGGGAGAGGTTATCATCCCAATGATAGCCTTTATAGAGGGTGGGATGACCCTCCCAATGAAACCTAATGGGGAATACCTTCGCAACCACCGGTTGTGTCCCGATCAATGCCTCCCAACGTTTTTAGAGTTTTAGGTAGCGTCGATGCTTTAAACGGCAAATGGGTCTAAACCTCACCTGGCACGACGTCGTTTTTCTGTACGAGTCCCATAAGCTCTCCAACGTAGTTATTACATTAAGTCCCACTCCAGTGTCGTTAGGCTAATCTCCTGTCTGCCCAAATCCAACAAAGGCATGAAGGATGACTACCTGATCGTCTCTGGGAACTGGCACGACGGCCTCCACTGCCCAGTAGAGTGGGGGGATCCAGGTGTGACACCTGAGGATTAACCTCCCAACCTCACAACCTCCCTTAATACTAACAACTGCATACTAACATATATTTCTATCTTTCAACTTTATCTCTTGCTGCGTGAATCTGACCATGTTTTGTTTACTTTTACATCTTTCTTTGCAGATAAGCAGCACGTGCGTCCACCTTGAGCCACTGCGCGTTGCCGATCTAAACCGGTGCTTCGCTCCGAAGTGTTTGTCAGCGAGGATTTGCAACTCCGAGCTGCTCATCTGATTCTAGGATACACTCCCATCTCCACGGACTTCCAGGAGATAGAAAACGCCATAATCGCGGGTGACCGAAGACGAAGGAGAATAAACGTAGCCGGCCCCCTTCCTATACGACCACGATCTCCCCTGACGCTCCTTACACCATTTTGTACATACAGCCCATAGCGGCCATTCCCCTAGCCGTGCACCTCCCAGGCAACTGCTATCCCAGAAGAGCAGGTGTCTTCCTCACACACATTAGACGACGAGATAGACCAATTCCAACTCGAAGACTCCGACAGACTCGAGGGAACCAGTTTGTCGTACTCTCTGACGAGGAGGAAGAAGCCGCCGAGGCCTCTGGAATTGCAGGGTTTGTAGTTGCCCTCCCCAGAGGACGATCCGAGGATATGGACAGAGATGAAGGGTCTCCTCACCAATAGAGCTACGAAGGTCGCAGAGAAGAAGACAGGGGCGTCCCAGCTCTTCCTACTTTGCCACCTCCCCCTCCTCCAGCTGAGCCAAAACTTCCAGCCGAAGACCATAAGAAGAAGAGAAAGGGGGAGGCCGAGGGGACAATCAGCAAGGACCCTAAGAAACCGCGACATCAACCCCCTCCGGTTCAGCAACAGAAGCTGGACAAAGGCAAGGGTAGGGCTCGCTCAGTTGAAAGTGGGGAGATTAGAGATGTGGCCGAGGTGCGCAGAGCATCGGCCACTTGGTCCCCTGACTTAAGACTGGACGGCGCGCCTATCTCCTGCCAGTCCAGTATTAGGGCGGTCCAGCAAGGTCATGCCCATCACCTGGCAGAAGTGTTAGAGCGCCCCCTTCTACTGCCCAAGGACATGGAGACCTTGGAAAAAATGAGCCAGCCACAACTGTTCCTCTCTCTAAAAAGGGACTTAGCGCTGGTAAGTTTACCCATTTTCAGGAAGATTCCACCTTTAACAATGTTCACTAGTTTTTTGCTATATCTGACTCCATCATGCTTTATTGCAGGCCATTCAGGAGGTCTTTGTAGCCGAAAAGTTCATAGAGGACACTCGGAAAAAGGCCAGAGCCGAGCTGGAGATTAGGCTGAAGACTGAGAAGTCCTTGGGCACGACCCTTGCTGAGAACGAGAAACTTATCTCAGAGGTGGCTGAGGTAAAGAGAGAGAGAGATGGGGCCGAGGTGAACCTCAAAACCATGAAGACCCAGATAGAAGGGCAGCGCAAGCTCCTTCATGAAAAAGACGATGAGATCTCCCGAGCTTAAAGGGAATGCTCGGCTTTGGAAAAGGAGCTTGCACTGATGAAGGAAGAGGCCAGCACATTCCAAAGTTCTTTAAAAGCTGCCAAGCAGGCGAGTTTTGAGGAAGGGGTAGCAACCACAGAGGAGCAGTTGACAGAGGCCTTCGCGGCCTTGTGCCGGGAGTACTGCCAGAAGGTCTAGGGGGAAGCTTTAAACGTAGCAGGAGTTCCTCTATCCTCGGATCTGAGGAAATCCGAGAATGTTTGGCTTCCCCTGGAGATATAGGAGATTGAAGAGGCTCCTGCTGCTACTCCTACCCCTGAGACAACTCTTCCTGCTCTTCCTCCCCTGGTCCCGAAGCCAATTCCAGATCCTACAGAACCTTCGGGTTCCAATAAAGACAAGGAAGGAGGCGGAGATGCCGAGAAGGACCTTAGCCAAGTCGTGGAATCCAATGTCCCTCCAACGAAAGCAGCAGACAAAGGAAAAAAAGTTCTATCTCCTTTTGAATTGGAGCTCAGAGAGACCGAGGCACCCAGCACCTCTCAGCAAGATCCTCCTCCAAAAGCTTAGGACCTAGCTTAGGGCTTCTCTTTCTCTATATTCAGCCTTTATATGTAATGCGTGTTTACGTGATTAATAAAGAACAATTTTATTTGATTTTCACTCATGTTGCATCTGTTTTTACTTTATTCTTTTTGTACTTTTTGCAAAAGTTTTCCATTAGTACATAGCAAAGGTTTCTTAGAGTAAACAAATCTAACTCCAAGGAGTGCACAATCATAACCTTTACACAATCATGCGCACGTTATTAAAGACTTAACAAAAGGTAACATGGTTGAGATATTTAAACGATGCCTTGGTTACAAAGAAGGAAAGACCTCATATAACGATCAAACCCGTGTAATATATAGCATTGTTTCTAGCAGGATGTAAGATCTGAGGACCATTCCATACACAAATTTGCTTAACACTTAAAGATATAAAACTTCAGATCCGAGTTAATAAACGGTACGGCATTAACACCCAGACACAATAAGGAGTTAACTTTAATCAGAGTTGTGGTCCGAAGATAAGACTCAACCAATTTTTCCGTTTGACTCTTTAGCATTAACTTCAAATATTAATTTCCCAAATGAGAGGACATCAATTTCCACAAGGTTTGTGTCCGAGGACTGCACTTAACCAAGTTTCTGTTTGATTCTTAAAAATTTTAACTTCAAATGTTAATTTTCCCAGAGTAGAAGGTCCGAGGACCCGGCATAACTAAGGTTCTGTTTAACAAATGACAAGACATCAATTTCCACAAGGTTTGTGGTCCGAGGACTACACTTAACCAAGTTTCTGTTTGATTCTTAAAATTGTAACTTCAAATGTTAATTTTCCCAAAGTAGGAGGTCCGAGGACCGGCATAACTAAGGTTCTGTTTAACAAATGACAATACATCAATTTCCACAAGGTTTGTGGTCCGAGGACTGCACTTAACCAAGTTTCTGTTTGATTCTTAAAAATTGTAACTTCAAATGTTAATTTTCCCAAAGTAGGAGGTCCGAGGACCCGGCATAACTAAGGTTCTGTTTAACAAATGACAAGACATCAATTTCTACAAGGTTTGTGGTCCGAGGACTGCACTTAACCAAGTTTCTGTTTGATTCTTAAAAATTGTAACTTCAAATGTTAATTTTCCCAAAGTAGGAGGTCCGAGGACCCGGCATAACTAAGGTTCTGTTTAACAAATGACAAGACATCAATTTCCACAAGGTTTGTGGTCCGAGGACTGCACTTAACCAAGTTTCTGTTTGACTCTTAAAAATTTGTAGTTTCAATCGTCAGAGGAACTCACAACCTTGAAATGTTAACTGATAAAAGCACATTTTATTAATAATAGTACCTTCTAAGATTATTTACATTCCATGGGCGTGGTACAATTCTTTCATCTAAATCAGCTAGCCGATATGACCCTATGCCTGCTACTGAAACAATACGATAGGGGCCTTCCCAATTGGGTCCTAGCTTACCCCAAGCTGGGTTCTTAGCGGTGCCCACGACCTTTCTTAGTACAAGATCCCCAGGTGCTAGTGGCCTTAGCTTCACGTGAGCATCATATCCCTGTTTAAGTTTTTGTTGATAATAAGCCATCTGGACCATAGCGGCTTCACGTCGTTCTTTAAGTAAGTCAAGGTCCTTCTCCAGAAGTCCGTTGTTGCTCTCAAGATTAAAAGAACTCGTCTTCATGGTGGGAAAGCCAAATTCCAAGGGTATCACGGCCTCGGCTCCATAAGTCATGGAGAATGGTGTTTTTCCAGTGGATCTGCGCAGTGTAGTCCGATACGTCCACAGGACATGTGGGAGTTCTTCTACCCATCTGCCTTTCGCATCGTCTAACCGCTTCTTCAGCCCATTGACAATGACCTTATTCACGGCCTCGGCCTGCCCATTTCCCTGAGGATAAGTTGGGGTGGAGTACCTGTTTATGATACCCATGTCACCACAATATTGCCTAAAACCCTTGCTGTCAAGTTGGACACCATTGTCAGAGATAAGTGTGTGTGGTATGCCGAATCTAGTAATAATATTTTTCCAGACAAACTTCTTGGAATCAACATCCCTAATATTTGCTAAGGGCTCCGCCTCAACCCATTTAGTGAAATAGTCTGTTCCCACGAGAAGCCATCTTTTGTTTCCTGCAGCCCTCAGAAATGGCCCAACTATATCTAGTTCCCACTGTGCGAAGGGACAAGGACTGGAAAGGGGGTTAAGATCTCCTCCAGGTTGATGGATATTAGGGGCGAACCTCTGACATTGATCACATTTCCTGGCATAGTCTTGAGCCTCCCTTTGCATGTTGGGCCACCAATAACCTTGAGTCAAAGCTCTGTGGGCTAAGGATCTTCCCCCGTGTGGCTGCCACAAATCCCTTCATGCAGTTCTTCCAGAACCCTTCCGTTGAGTCAGGGTGTACACACAAGTACGGTCCTGAAAAGGATCGTTTGTACAGTTTCTGATCCTCGGACAACCAGAAACGTGGTGCTTTTCGGCGTACCTTATCTGCTTCAAATTTGTCCTCAGGGAGGACATCACTCTTAAGAAAAGATATAACCGGATCCATCCAACTAGGTCCAGGCCTTATTAGATGAACGCGAGGCGCGTTGGCAGTGACAAGAGAGGGTTCTAGCAAGTCCTCAATAAGGATAACCCTAGGTAAACCTTGAGCCGAGGACGTTGCCAGCGTGGCTAAGGAGTCTGCATGAGTGTTTCCGCTCCGAGAGATATGAGTTAAAGTGAAGGAGTCAAATTCAGTTTGCTGGCGCTTGATTTGGGCCAAGTATTCCTGCATCCTTGGGTCTCTAGCGTCCATGGTTCCCGCGACCTGGCCAACCACCAGTTGAGAGTCCGAGAAGACATGGACTTCCTTTCCACCCATTCTATGCACCATTTTCATGCCTACCAAGACCGCTTCATATTCGGCCTCGTTATTAGTGGCCGAGAATGCCAATCTCAAAGACTTTTCAAAAACGATTCCCTCGGGGGACATCAAGACAAGTCCAACACCAGACCCTCTCTGGTTGGCCGCCCCATCCACATACACTTTCCAAATCGGAAATATCACAGCTGCGATCACACCAACTGATTTGTCACCCATGTGGGACTCCTTTAGAGTTTCTTCCAGCAATGGCTCGGCAAACTCCGCCACCAGGTTAGCGAGGACCTGGCCCTTAGCCGAGGTGCGAGGCTTGTATTTAACATCAAAAGCCCCCAGGATGGTCCCCTATTTTGCTATCCTTCCTGAGTAGTCGGCGCTACGTAGCACTGCCTTGAGAGGCAATTGAGTCTAAACAACCACTGTATGGGACTGAAAATAATGAGGAAACTTTCGTGTGGCATGAACCACAGCCAGGAGCGCTTTCTCCAAGGGGAGATAACGCACCTCGGCATCACCTAAAGATTTACTAACGTAATATACCGATCTTTGCACCCTGTTATCATCCCTTATCAGGACCAGGCTGACCGCGTGGACGGCCACTGCCAGATAAGCAAACAAAACCTCATGTGCCTTTGAACGAGACAGGATGGGGGGCCGAGAAAGATATTACTTAAGCTGTTCAAAAGCTAACTCGCAGTCCTCGGTCCACTGGAACCCTTTCCACTTGTTCAACAACTGGAAGAAAGGACGGCAGCGGTCGGCTGACCGAGATATGAATCGATTCAACGTGGCTATCATTCCTGTTAACTTTTGAATTTCTTTTGGGTTCCGAGGAGGCCGCAAGTCCTGAATAGCCTTGACCTGCACCGGATTTACCTCGATGCCCCTATGAGTAATCATGTACCCTAAGAACTTTCCAGACCCTACGCCGAAAGAGCACTTTGAGGCGTTTAGGCGCAGCTTGTACTTTCTCAGTATTTGAAAAGTGTCGGCTAGATCCTTTACGTGTGAGGGTACTATTTTGCTTTTCACCACCATATCGTCCACATATACCTCAATAGTTTTCCCCATTTGCTGTTCGAATATTCTGGTCATCATCCTTTGGTAGGTAGCCCCAGCATTCTTCAAACCAAATGGCATGACCTTATAGTGGTAGTTTCCTGTTGGAGTAATGAAAGCAGTCTTCTCCTAATCCTCCAACGCCAAGGGAATCTGATGGTAACCCTGGAAGGCGTCCAAAAAACTCATCCGAGGATGTCCAACGATGGCATCCACTAGTTGATCAATACGTGGCATTGGGAACGAGTCTTTGGGACAGGCTTTGTTCAGATCAGTGAAGTCCACACATACCCTCCACGTTCCATTCTTCTTTTTAACAACAACAGTATGGGCCAACCATTCGGGGTAAAAAACTTCTTTAATAGCCCCAGCCCTCTTAAGTTTAAGCACCTCTTCCTTTACTGCCTCGGAATGCTCTTTGGAAGATCGCCGAGGTGGCTGCCTTCTCGGAACAATGGCAGGATTGACATTTAAACGATGGCAAATGAAGCTCGGATCCACGCTTGGAGCCTCGTACGGGTCCCATGCAAAAACATCAATATTGTCCTTCAGAAATTCTAGCAATTCCATCTTCTATTGGTATGGCAAAAGTACACTGACTTGGAAGAACCTCTCCGGGTCATCGGCTACTGGAAACTTCTCCAACTTCTCACAATGCGTCTCCTCTCCTGTCAGCACTCCAGATGCATCAGGAGGTGTTAATTGCTATAAGTTTTTGGTGACCAGAGCGGAAGACTCCGCTCTGCCTGGTGCAACACCGCAGCCGATATGCACTGCCTGGCTACCGATTGGCTGCCGAGGATTTCCTCAATACATTCCCCCGAAGGGAATTTTACTTTAACGTGCAAGGTAGAGGAGACAACCCCAAGCGCATGCAGCCAGGGCCTGGCGAGGATGGCCGTATATGGAGAGTACGCGTCAACCACAATGAAATCCACCTCAACCGTTTCTGAGCCGGATTGAACGGGCAAACAGATCTGTCCCTTTGGCATAATAGATCTCCCTTCAAAGCTTATGAGCGGCAAGTCATAAGGAGTTAGATCTTCCATCTTCAACTTTAGTCCCTTAAATAGATCAGGGTACATGATATCTGCACCGCTGCCCTGATCTATCATCACCCTCCTCACATCATAATTCCCTATCCTCAGCGTAACTACCAAGGCATCGTCATGGGGCTGGATAGTTCCCATCTTATCCTCCTCGGAGAAGCCTAGGACGGGCAAAGTGCTCCTCAACCTCTTCGGCCTACTGCCCACATCCTCGGCCTGAGGATGGGAAACCGCCATCACCCTAGTGGGACCTGAGCCGGTCCTACCAGGTGCAGCGAAGATAACATTAATCGTTCCTAATGCTGGCCGAGATGAATTGTTCCTCTGGTTGTTTGAGCCAACTTGACTGACATGCCCAGTAGGCTGACACAAGTGCTGCTTCAACTTTCCTTCACTGACGAGCTGCTCCAAATGGTTCCACAAGGTCCGACAGTTCTCGGTAGTGTGGCCCACATCCTGATGGTACTGGCAGAAGAAGTTTTGATTTCTTTTCGCAGGGTCCCCTGCCATCTTGCTAGGCCATCTGAAGAAGGGCTCTTTACGAACTTTCTCCAGTAACTGATGTACTAGTTCTCGGAACACAGTATTTACAGCCTGAGGTACTGCCGAGCCGGATTTCCCGAAGTAATCCCTCCTCGGCTTGTTGTTGTGATATCTGTCCGACTTGAAATCCCTTCTCTCCGGCGGGATAACCTTCTCCTTTCCCTTTCCTTGCTGCTGATCCTCATCTACCCTCTTATACTCATCAATGCGATCCATAAGGCGACGTACACTACGGACGGGCTTTTTCGTCAAAGACTTTCTCAAGCCGTGGTCAGTAGGAAGACCCACCTTGAAGGTATTCAGTGCCACCTCATCGAAGTCGCCATCTATCTCGTTAAACATCTCCCAATATCGATCAAAATATGCTTTCAGCGTCTCTCCCTCTTTCATGGTCATGGATAACAGTGAGTCCAATGGCCGAGGGACTCTGCTACAAGTAATGAATCGCGAAGCAAACGCCCTAGTCAGCTCCCCGAATGAACCTATAGACCCTGATTTGAGGCCGTTAAACCATCTCATAGCCACGGGTCCCAAACTAGAGGGAAAGACTTTACACATCAAAGTCTTGTTGTGAGAATGCACTGCCATCCTCTGGTTAAAGTGACTCACGTGCTCCATCGGATCAGTCCGGCCATTATAGATGGTAAAGGTGGGCTGGGTAAACCTCCTGGGGAGCCTCCCATTCTTAATCCTTCGTGAAAACGGAGATTTGGAGAGCTGGTGCAACGCCCTACTCATGGCATCGTTGCCTAAGCCCCTGGAAGGAAGCTTCTTGTGCCTGCGAGCTGGCTGGTCGTCCTCCTCTCCAGTGGACATTGCACTAGGGGGTGAGCATGATCTTGAGCTATAGTTACCCCCCCGTTCCTCCTCCGAGGAGAGACTGGATGAGGATGGTGAAGACCTACGTCTGGCACGGCGTAACTTTCTCTTCAACCGATTAATTTCCTTTTGCATGACCTTAGTTCCGTCCCCACGGGTGGTACTGCCCCCACCGTGAGTATGGCTAGCCCCTGGGTATTCTGTATGAACACTTCCCTCACGATCCCTTCGACGTTCAAGACGCTCGAAATGATCTTCCGGTTGCGATCCCTGTGACTCTGCATGGTGAGAACCTAAACCAGCCATAATATCCCTACCTCTTCTAGACTAGATTTCCCACAGACGGCGCCAATTGTAAGCGCACAATTGCACCTAGCCCCAAGAACAGTTACGGGCCCAGGCCCAATGAGCCTTAAACAATATAAACTTGTAAAGTGTGGGCTTAAAACCCAGGTTAGAAGTGTTTAAGGATTTGATAACAGGCCAAAGATTGCAAACACTCAGAAACAACAAGGAATATAACAAATTAACCTGCTCGAACGTAAGCCGAGAACTGTATTTGTATTATCTCTTTCTTTTCTTTTTCTTTTAGGTTACAAAAAGAATCCCCCCTTATTTTTGCTCTAGGTTTTTCCTTAAATACTCCCCTCTTTGATACCATGTACACGTGTTGCCCTAACTCCCCCTTAGCCTAGATATTTCTTTTCTCAGTGCCTTTGAATAGTAACCAAAAGTTTCCCTTCCACTGTTCAGGGGTCACTTCCCCATTAATGCGGCCAGGGTGGTAGGTGCAGGGTCTTTAATGTGGAGGTGGCAGCCTTTATCTTTGGTACTTCCTTAACATCGGTGCTTCTAGGTTGTTCAAGGGTTCCCCCTTTTTAACCGTCGGTTTTCACCGTGTCGTTCCTTAACCTTTACAATGATGTCCCTGGTTCTTCTATGTCCATCCGAGGATAAGCTCACCCTCGGATAGGTCCTCGGGTCCTCGGCGTGTGGGCCAACCCGTAGTACTAACAAATTCTTAACCCAGGAGCAGGTCGGCCTTCCTTAGCACAGCCCAAAGGCCCACATATCCACCGAGGTCTTTTTACTCCCCACAGTTTGAATAAAATTTAAATTTATTTTAAATTATTGTTATATCATGCAACTTGAGGGCAAAAAAAAAAAAAAAAAGCAAAAACAAATGTGAGTTTAGTGGAATTTAAGTTTAGAAAATTTTGATAATAGACTTTTAGTTTGAATATAATTTAAATTTGTTTTAAATTATTGTTAAATCTTATCTCTTAGTCAAAACATGAGTTTTTTTATTATATAGAAATAAAATATGGGTTGTTGTGCGGAAATTAAGTTTAGAAATTTTTATATAAAGTTTTATCTAAATTAGATTATTGTTAAATCTTATCCCTTAGTCAAGAGCTTTGTAGCTTAATTTTCTAATGAAATATTAATTAAATAATATGCAACTTGCGGGGAAAGAAAAAAAAAACACAGGTTGTATCATGTGTGAGATTTAAGTTTAAAATTTTTTTATAATAGACTTTTAATTTGAATAAAATTTAAATTTATTTTAAATTATTTAAATTTGTTTTAAATTATTGTTAAATCTTATGCCTTAGTCAAAACATGAGTTATATATATATAATAGAAATAAATGGTGGATTGTTGTGTGGAATTTAAGTTTAGAAATGTTTTTATAATAGACTTTTAGTTTGAATAGGATTTAAATTTGTTGAAATTTAAAAGATAAAGTTTTACTTAAATCAAATAGTTGTTAAATATTATTCTTTAATTAAGGAAATATATCCTAACAAAACATATATAATTAATTTACTAAATAATGAGAATAGGCACTTAGTGCAACCACGGCTTTTAAGCCTAACTTTTACTATATGCTCAGAAATTTTCGATAATAGACTTTTTGTTGGAGTAGATTTTAAATTTCTAAAACTTAAATGATAAATTTTTATCTAAATTAAATTACTATTAAATCTTATACCTTAGTCAAGAGTTTTGTAGTTTAATATCCGAATAAAATATTAATTTAATAAGATGCAACTAGAGGGAAAAAAATAAAAATAAAAATAAAACATGGGTTGTGCCATGTGTGAGATTTAAGTTTAGAATTTTTATTTTTTATTTTTTATAATAGGCTTTTAATTTGAATAGTATTTAGATTTGTTTTAAATTATTGTTTTTTTTAGACAAATCGATAGTAGACTTTATTTAATTAATATCACGTTGTACAATAGAAAAGAGAAAAGAGGAGCATTTTTTTAACCAAAGAATAGCCTCCTCATTCTCTTTTGCAGCACAAACTAAAGCTAGAGTAGTACAATTACATTTTAAAGGAATAAAAACAAAGGATACACTAACAAATTTTCCACAAATAAGCTTAATATCCTCCAAAACCCAAGCCACTTATAGAGTGCAAATTCTATCTGAATTAAAGAAGTCCACCGGCTTAGCAAAATTACTCTCGACAATGACCTTGGAAAAGCAAGTGTTTAGACAAAACACAAGGGCCTTACGCATAACAGCAGCTGCTGTCCACAGAGAGTGCAGCTCCTTCCTGACACGCTCACACGATGCTGCCAACACTTCCCCTTTTTTATTACGAATTAGAAAACCCACGCGAACTGAAGCTTTAGACCGAGACTGTGAGAGAGCAAGGTTTAGTTGGAAAACTGAATCAGAAAGAGGAGGAGACCATTTCCTGTCAGGTGCTATTGGTACCGCTAATCCAGTCTTATTAGCCTCCAAGAACTCCATCACATACACCGAAGCTCTAGACCACAACCCATCTGAACAGGGAGTTTTGTTTTCAAAGATGAATTTGTTTCGATAGGTCCATATCATCCAAAGCGCTACACACAAAATTTCAAATTCCGGAGAGTGCAACTTATGTAAGGCAACATCCATGATATCCATAAAATGGGTGCGCAAGGGAAAAACAAAAGAGTTCCTAAAAGGAGCTTGAAACCAAACGGCTTGGGCAAAGGAACATTCCCAAAGGAGATGACTACATGATTCTGTTGCATCTGAGCAAAGCACGCTGGAGTAAGAGCTGGATATACGTTTGTCAAAAAGCTTGGTACGAAGAGGAAGATTGTCAGTACAACGTCTCCAAATGAAGGATTTGATCTACGGAGGAATCAATGAAGACCAGATGCTATTCCAAAAAGAAAGCCTGCGGCCTGAATGTGAAGAAGATGCCAAGTTGCCATATGAAGCATTCTCCAACTCCTTTTGAAGAAAATAAGCACTACGAACAGGAAGTTTCCAGCCTTATTTTTTGTCCAAATCAGCGAGTCTGGAGGCAGTCTGAAATTTAAGGGGATAGATTTAATGATGTCAGCTTCAAAGGGATAGAAAACAGAATCAATCAAGGTCCCTTTCCATCTCGGCTAAAAGGAAGACGTGTCAATAAGATTTGCAACTCTAGCTTCTGTCGAAAGAATAGTTCGAGGTGAAATGACTTTCTGATTAAAGGCCATAGGCAGCAACTTATCTTGCCATATATTGATCTTAGTACCATTCCCCACCCTCCATCGATTCCTTGAACCAAAAGAGTCTGACTCTGAGCAATACTCCTCCAAGCATAAGAAGAATGAGATGGGATTGGCACATCCAAGAATGAACCATCTGAGAAGTATTTGGACTTAAGACACTTTGTAAAACAGAGAATCTTGACAATGTAGAAGTCTCCACCCCTGTTTAGCGAGTAAGGCCAGATTAAAACTTCGCAGATCATGAAAACCCAACCCACCATCCTTCTTAGAGAAACAAAGTTGTTTCCAACTAAGCCAATGAAGCTTCTTTTCCTCCTGCTTTTGGCCCCACCAGAATTGCCCTATCATAGAGTTGATTTCATTGCAAAATCCGGCAGGTAACATAAAGCAATTCATAGCATATACCGAGATTGCTTGAGCAACGGACTTGATTAGAACTTCTCTCCCTCCTTGAGAAAGCATTTTGCCTTCCAGACACTAAGTTTGGATTGAACCTTGAGTTTGATATCATCAAAAGCCTGTTTCTTACCCCTACCAATAATAGGAGGAAGCCCAAGATATTTCTCGAAAGGTACTGAGGAAGTAGCATTTAAAAACACTTTAATTTCCTCCCTCCTCTCCATAGAAGTATTCTTGCTAAAGAAAATGGTGGTTTTTTCACAGTTCACCTTCTGTCCAGAGGCCATCTCATATATATAAAGGATCTGCTTGATAGTCTGACATTCTTCAATGGAAGCATTGCAAAATAGAAGGCTATCATCAGCGAATAGCAAATGAGTAATCGTAGGAGCACCCCTAGAGATTCTAACTCCATGCAAAAAATTAGCTTGAGCAGCTTTTCGAATCAATGTAATAAAATCCTCAAAGCATAAGAGGAAGAGATAAGGAGATAATGGATCTCCTTGGAGTAGACCTCTAGAGGGCAAGATATAACCAAATGCCACTCCATTCAATAAAACAGAATAAGATACTGAGGAGATTCCCACCATTACTAGATCCACCCAAAGGGGATGAAACCCCAGCTGCAACATCAGAGCTTTAAGATAATCCCATTCCACTCTGTCATATGCCTTGCTCATATCAAGCTTGATGGCTATATGTGACGTATTACCCCTCCTTTTAGTCTTCATGTAGTGTAAAATTTCAAAGGAGATTAGAATATTATCTATGATAACTCTCTCAGGCACAAACGCTCTCTGACAATTAGAGATAATCGTCCCCATAATTTACTTCATTCTGTTAGCCAGAACTATATAAATGATCTTGAAAATTACATTACATAAGCTTATAGGCCGAAAATGAGACATAGAATCAAGATTTTTCCTTTTAGGTACAAGAGTGATATGAGTAAGATTAGTACTTCTTAACATAGTCCTTGAATGAAGACAATCAATAACAGCTCTAGAAACATCAAATCTTACAATGTGCCAATAATGTTGAAAGAAGAGAGGATGCATACCATCGGGCCCAGGTGCTTTGGTAGGATGCATCTGAAATAGTGCTTTCTTAACCTCCTCATATGTGAATTCTTCAAGGAGTGAGTTGTTCATCTCGGGGGTAACTACCCTGTCAACATGTTGGATAACTTGTTGGAACGAATTAGAAGAGGCTGATGTAAAAATATCCTGGAAATATTGGGATGCAACAGCTTCCAGATCAGATTGTTGAGAAACTACAGTCCCATTAATATCTTTAAGCTTAGAAATCACATTGCCACGTCTTCTTTGAGAAGCCACCCCATGGAAGAACTTGGTATTACGATCACCTGACTGTTACCAAGATACTTTAGCAAGTTTTGGCATATGAGTTCATTAAGTTCAGCTCTTGTAGCATTCCTCAGTTGAATTCTAGAGAAATCTGAGGGGTTATCATGACAATCCCTCTTAAGACTTGCAAGGAGCTTTCTTTTGGCAGCAATAGACTTGAATAGACTTCTAACATTCCCACCTCCCCAATGAAGTAAAGCAACCCAGACAACTATAATTTTCTGTGAAATACAATACATAGGAGTGCCCCACTGAGGAGTATCCCAACTACTTCTGATAACTTCTTCGCATTCAGGCATCCTAGTCCATAGAGCTTCAAATCGGAAAAACCTGTGTTTATGTGCTCTAGCAATAACAAGTTCAGCTCCTTAAATGTCAGTCAAAAGAGCTAAATGATCAAAAAAACCAAAAGGAAGATGAAAGAGTTTGGAGTTGGGAAAAAGATCCAACCACTCCTGATTGTATAGCCCTCTATCCAACCTCACATAAACCAGATTGCCGTGGAATCTATTATTACACCAAGTGAATTTGGGACCTTCAAACCCCAAGTCTAAAAGGGAACAATCATCAACGACACGTTGGAATTCAGCAATCTGAAATAAAGGCCTTGAACCATTCCCCCAATATTCATTAGGATGTAAAATTTCGTTAAAATCACCCATAATCAACCAAGGAAAATTCCCTACTGAATGTAAGTGACGAAGAATGTCCCAAGATTCAGCCCTCTTCGCTATCTCTGGGTGACCACAAAAACCAGTAAAATGCCAACGAACACCATCCTTGGTCAGAAACGCATCAATATGATGAGGTGAAAAGGTTTGCACAGCAAGATCAATATTCTCATGCCACAATAGAGCGAGTCCACCCCCCAAACCACAACGAGGAACCTCCAATCCTTGTGTAAAGTCCAGCTTTCTCTTCAGATAGGCCAAACCACCTTTGTCAAGCTTCATTTCACAAAGAAATTATTGTTAAATCATGCAACTTGAGTAAAACAAAAAACAAAAGCGTAGGTTGTGTGGAATTTAAGTTTAGAAAATTTTGATAATACACATTTAGTTTGAATAGAATCTTTTTTTTTTTTTTTTAATTATTGTTAAATCTTATCCCTTCATCAAAATATGAGTTTTTTTATTTTAATGAAAAAAAAAAGTGTGGGTGGTTTCATGGAATTTAACTTTAGAATTTTTTTTTTTTTTATAAAGTTTGAATAGGATTTAGAAAATGTGGGTTGTTGTTTAGAAATTTTTTTTATAGTAGACTTTTAGTTTGAATAGGATTTAAATGATAAAATTTTACCTAAATTAAATAGTTGTTAAATATTATTCCTTAATTGAGGAAATATATCATAACAAAAATATATATAATTAATTTACTAATTAATTAGAGTAGTCATTTAGCGCAATTACGCTTCTAAACTTAACTTTTATTATATAGTATATGATATAATATGATATAGAGAGAGATGAGTTCAAGGTACACCTACTATAACTCTTAAAGTTACACATTTTTTACACCATAAATTTCTAAAAGATCTAATATTTGAAAAAATATCATTAAATACTATTACTTTCCATTTGATAACCTAATTAATACCAGATTATTTTTCTCTCTCCCTATATTAATTTATTGCTTTCCACTTGATTAAAAGACTCATCACACACCACCATTTTTAAGAACCTACAAAACCCGCATACCCTTGGTGCGATGGTCACTCCACAAGTATAAGTGCTTTTAGGGTGTGGGGGGGCAATGGCCGGGGTTCAAGTCTCCAGGAGGGAGCTTCACACATATATACACTTAGATTATGCTAGAGTAGAATTCTATCTTGTATATTAAAAATTTAAAAAAAAAAAACCTACAAAACACAAACTCATCTACTGAAGAGCACCTTGCCATTGCCAAAGTTGGAGTTTCGGCAAAGGAAAAATTGCACAGTACACCAAAAAATTTGTTAAGTTGGCACCGTTTGCAAATCAAGCATTTTTGAGTTGTTCTGTAAGAGTTTCTAAAGAGTTTTACTTTAGAAAGAATCCAAAAAATAAGTAAAGTTAAATTTTAATTTATTTTTAGTGATTCCTCACATTTGTAATTAGTAATCAGATAGGGTACTTCCTCAAAAAAAAAAAAAAAAATTATGTATGGTAGGTAGCATCACAAAGTCTATGGGAGAAGACTTGTAGTATTCTCGTTTAGACACCTAATAGAGGAAGCTTGAAATGTCATGGATAAGTTTCAAATAATCCAATCGCACACAGCAAAAAATACCAACATATAAGGAGGCAAATGATTAGCACAATATGCCTTTTGTAGTCCTACTAAACGGATATGGCTGGGAGAAATCCAACCCATCATATGTGACTTACAGCAACCTCTATAGTTTATAATGTGTAACTTTATAAGAATTGCATCAGATGTAACTTGAGCTCATCTTTTATATATATATATATATATATATATATATATTGATTACTATTACTCTACGTGCCACATTTCATTAAAAAGTGGAGTCAAATAGTTGCTTAAAATGCAATTATTATTATTATTATTAACAAAAGAATACCTTTAGTTAAACTAGTACTGGGGGTAAGCCAAACCTCTCATCTAATTCAAGTGCCACATAAAATTAATCACTTATAAAAGCATAAAACCTGTGTCATATAAGCAAAGAAGAACGAATATATATATATATATATATATATGAAAAATGTAGATTTAAAGCAAATCCTTAATATATAGTGCATTTGTTATGCTTATTTTACACGTGTTGAATTTTTATTATAATTGATGATTTAAGTAAAATTATATAGGACCATTGCACACTTTTGACGCGATAGTCACTTTACAAATATTAGTATTTGTGGGGTATGGGGTTCAAGTTTTCAGAAGAGTGCTTCACACATATATACACTTAAATTATTCTAAAATAGAATTTATATCTTGTATTAAAAAAAAATTATATGATGAACCAAGAAATTACCTTCGTCCAGAGAAGCATTTGGACGATCAAAGTGCCATAAATATCGCATTTAATGCATAAGCCGTTACCTATGAACACACACATATACATGACCATTGGCAAGGTAATCAACCACCTCATAAAGCCACCAAAGGCGTTACAAGAGCCATTAAGACCACCATTAAAGGACTCCAACAATTAGAGAAGTCAGAAATCTTTATAAACCACCCCAAAACCTAAGCAAAGGAAGGTGGAGATATATTCATATGGTTAGGTACACTCATACACACTGAAATACACTCTCAATTCTTATTATTTTTCTCTCTCTCAACGTCAGACTTTATCATTGGAGGCTCCTTCACCGGCACCATGCCGGTGACCTTTGGGGGGAAAAACACAATTGTTATTCTTTTGCAGGTCTCAGACTCGTTCATGTCGATTTTTGTCTGGACGAACCTATCAACTAATGAATTTGACTCCATCATTATATAAGAGAGATTCTTAAAATGATTGTAAATTATCAAAAATCAATTAGGTTTGATTTTATTTTAGTAGGTGCAGACAAACCTTAAGCTGGTATAAGAAGTTTTATAAATACATACATACATTATACATATATATATTACGTGTGCAACTAGCCTGTTTATGGCATCAGTCGTAGAACTGTTGAATGTCTTGAGAAAACAATCAGTTCCCCACTTTGTTAATTATTTCTTTAATGCGTGGTGGAGTTCCCTGGCAATAGCATCTTCATACTTTGATGAAAGTAGATCAATATATAACACTCCAATTCAACACGGTGAATGGCGATGGCAAACACGCTTGAGGGAAGTTGAACTTGATTGGATAGCATCTCCAAAGTCATAATATTTGATGGGCAAGACTTCGGTGCTGTTCTTTAAGTTCACTTCTTAAAATTCTGCTATGTGGTTTTTTCCTCATAGGATTGAAGTGTATTTTTAAGTTAAGTAGCCACATGACTCAATTTTAAGTGGGAAACCTAAAGAACAACACCTAAGATATTGTACCTAAGGCTGCGTTTGTTTTGGCTTCAAACGATTTCAGGAAATCCTTTTTACACCTTTCCGTATGTTTGGTTGCGTATGAAAAATAGAATTTTCCGAAAAATCATATACTTTAACCGTAAAATAAGGCCTTTGACCCAGAAAATGAATTCAGCTTTTGTTGTACCTTCAAATCATTTCCGGGCTTACAGACGCGCAAAGAGAGAGAGAGAGAGAGAGAGAGCAGCCCAGATCGCACGCTCCCAGCACCGACGAGATCGCGCCCCAACACCGGCGAGATCGCGTCCCCAGCACTAGAGAGATAGCGTTTTAGTCGGCGAGATTGCGCCGCCTGAAGCACCACCGCCGATCTACCCTGTTTCTCTCTTCCTCCCTCTTCCTTCCTTGCTCGACTTCACCTCCAATCTACCCTTTTTCTCTCTTCCTCTCTCTTCCTTCCTCGCTCAACTCCACCGCCGATCTACCCTTTTTCTCTCTACCTCCCTTTTCCTTCCTTGCTTGACTCCACCGCTGATCTACCCTTTTTCTCTCTACCCATGTCAAGCAGCCCACCGCAAGACGAGCGACCCACCGTGCGATCTTGCCTCTGCCGCCTCTGGATCGAACCCAGTCGCCTCTCTCTCTTCCTACTTCTCTCTCAATTTGACCGGATTTGATGAATGTTTTGGTTTGGTTTTGTTTGTATTATGTTTATCTATTGAGAAATGATATTTATATTTATTTGGAAGCTGAGAAAATGTGAGCATCAAGTAGAAAATGTGTTTTTTATAGTATTTTTAAGAACACAACCAAACACCTAAAAATATTTTCCTTTCTCGAAAATATTTTCACCTGATAATATTTTACACTTGGAAAACATTTTACATCCAACCAAACACAGCCTAAGTTTTGTCCATATTTTAATATCCACCCACTAGACAGTAATTACCTCTCCGTTAAACATATTTGTTTGTACTTTAGGAGTTTTCCCGCTGCAATTATCAATTTTAAAATAATATATCATCTATATCATATCATATACTATATAATAAAAGTTGAGCTTAGAAGTCGTAGTTGTGTCAAATGGCTGTACTAAATTGCAAAAATTTTTTATAATTTTTAAAAAATAAATATATATATTTTTTGTACTTATCTTCTTCTCCTATAATTTCTAAATTGATAAAAATCTTAATTTGATTACAATCCAAACTCTTCATCTAATCCTTTTATTATGTAAATTATATTACTACGTGTAAAAGAAAAACAACATAATACACATAAAAAACAAAAAAACAGTAACAATCTTCATCTATTTCTTTTTTAAAATTTAAATTATATTACTTCCTTAAAAAAAAAAAAAAAAACAACAACAACAACAACAACAACATAATACCCTAAAAAAAAAGCTACGTATTCAGTAGCAAAATCTTCCTCTTCACATGTGACTTTTTTTTAGACAATTAGTGTTCATATCAATTTACCAAAAATGTTTTTGGATAAAGTTAAAAAAAAATTGTAAATAAGGTAATAAATATTTTAGTTTAACGTAAACACCTTCTCTTTCTCTTCCAAAAAAAAGTATCTATAAATAATTGTTAGAGATATATTAGACATATTAACCCAATGTAATCGGCCAAAGCCCACTCCTGCTTGCACTAGTAGTCTAGGGTTTAGTCATCTATATATACTTATGTTAGGATTCATTGTAACACAGGTTATTGTACTACACTCTTATACAATAAAGATGTAACCCTTAAGGGATTCCTCCGTGAATGTAAGCTGACAAAGCTGAATCACGTAACCCTCGTGTTCTCAGTGTTCCTATTTTATGATTTACCTTCCACATTTACTCTGGCATATACAACATAGTATAACACATTGTGTTGCTAATAACAATGTATTTTAACAATAATAAATGTTTATTCTTCTAAAAAAATTTTTTTTTTGTTATAAAAGAATAGTTTCCTTTTTTCATAAAAAATGTTTTCTTTTTTCTTTCTATTCATACTTTTTATGGGATTTATGAGATAGAAACAAACAAATTGATTAGAAATCCTAATTCCAATAGGATTTAAATTCTATATCAAATGAAACTCTACCTATATATTACTCTATATATCCTTTTTGAAGTGAAGTTTATTCCAATATGTGAATGCCTAAATCCCATGACAAGTATGCAAAATTTCTTCATTACTATTTTTTCATTTTTTTAAAGCTATTTTTCTTTAACTTCAAAAAAATTAATAAAAATTTCCCACATACATTTTAACCTCATAATATTGAACTTTCGTACTCATTTATTTTATTCTACAATAATTTATTCAAGTTTAAGTTATATACTCACACTTTCATCTCTCAAAGTGATAGAAAAAACAAACAAGTTTATTCTTTGTTCTTTTTCTAAATTTATATCTTTTTTTTTTTAGAGAGATCTAAATTTATATCTTAATTTATAATTTGTGTAATTTCTTAATTTTAAATTATGAATAAGTTTGATAATATTCTTTATATCGAATATACATTGCTGTTTATAGGTTTTTGGTTGTGTCAAATTCTTCGAAAAAATAAAATAAAATAAAATAAAAGAGTTTATATAAATTTGGCAACAAAGTTAAATAGATAAGTCTAATAAATATTTACTAATAATAGTTTTATTAGTAATTTTTTATTAACATGATTAAAAAAATTGAATAGAGAGAATTTATTAACGTGATTTAAACTCTACTAAAACTTTTTTAACTGATTGGTTTAAAAATATTTCAAAGTAATTTTCTAATTATTAACTACTATGTGCTAACTTCTAACTACTAAAGTCCACAATTGAAATACTAATCCATATGAGATACCACTTCCAAATATTAATGTCTTAGTTATTATATATTATAGGCTGACTTTTTTTTTCTTTCAAAAGAAGTGTTTTTCTCTTTCCTCGCAAAACAAAGGGATTATAACAAGAATTAGCTAGATAGGGGTAAGACTACACTACCTTTCTTTTTTTTTTACAATAAATGTTAAACTTAGATAATTTTTAATGCATATACACATGCTACACAAAGAGATTATAATAAGAATTAGTTAGACAGAGGTAAGACTATACCACCTCTTTATATAATAAATGTTAAATTCAGATTAGTTTTCATACATATTCACACACGTGTAGCATGCAATACACTTGACTTAAACTTGGTAGGGTGAAACTCACTCAACTTTCAGTGCCTTCTTCCATGCTTTCAATGACAAAAATTAAATTCTCATGTGAGTCTCTCTCTACTTCAATTTTTAATTGTTTAATAATTTAGATTGTTCTTAATTATTGAATTGAGGTTTCACTTAAACATGATTCAGTTATTATTTTGGATAGTTTTTAACTATTAATTCAGGGTTTTCCATTTAAATATATGTGATTAATTGAGTCTTAAAGTTCAATGTATTATTGAAATCATTATATATATATATATATATATATATGCATTTTATGATGCTTTAATCTCACACAACATGTATTCATTATGTAATTTTAAAGTAAAATATTCATTTATTTTTATAATTTATTTTAATAAATTAATAAAAAATTATTTATATATGAGCTTTCCTGCTGCAATTATCAATTTTAAAACAGCATATCATATACTATATAATAAAAGTTTGGCTTAGACGCCATGGTTGTGCCAAATGGTTGCACTAAATGGCAAAAATTTCGTGGTTGTGCCAAGTGGCTACACTAAATTGCAAAATTTTTTTAAAATTTTAAAAAATAAATATAATATTTTTTTGTACTTATCTTCTTCTCCTGTAATTTCTAAATTGATAAAAATCTTAATTTAATTATAATTCAAACTCCTCATCTAATCTTTTTTTTTTTAATTTAAAAAACAAAAAGTAGCAACAATCTTCATCTATTCCTTTTTTTTAAAAATTTAAATTATATTACTTCGTATAAAAAAAAAACAACATAATTAAATAAAAAAAAACTACGTATTCAACAACAAAATTTTCCTTTTCACACTTGATTTTTTTAAAGATAATTATTGTTCATACAGACTTACCAAAAATGTTTTGGATGAAGTTAAAAATAAAAAAATTGTAACTAAGGTAATTAGTATTTGAGTTTAAAATAAACACCTTCTCTTTCTTCTCAAAAAAAAAAAAAAAGTATCTATATATAACAAATATTTGTTCTTCTAAAAAAAATTACGTTTTTTTTTTTTGGTTATAAAAGAAAATTTTCCATTTTTCCATTAAAAAAATGTTTTCTTTTTTCTTTCTATTCATATGACCTTTTATTTTATTCCACTTTTAATGGGATTTATGAGATAGCAACAAACAAATTGATTAGAAATCTTAATTCCAATAGAATTTAAATTCTATATAAAATGAAATTCTACTTTTATATATTTATATATCCTTTTTGAAGTGAAGTTTATTCTAATATGTGAATGTCTAAATCTCATGACAGGTATGCATTCTTTCTTCATTATTATTTTCTCATTTTGTTTGAGCTATTTTTCTTTAATTTCAAAAAAACTAATAAAAACTTCTCACACATGTTTTAACCTAATTCATAATATTAAACTTTCGTACTCATTTATTCCCTTCTGCAATAATTGATTCAGGTTTTAGTTACATACTCACACTTTCATCTCTCAAAGTGATAGAAAACAAACAGGTTTATTCTTTATTTTTTTTCTAAATTTATATCTTAATTCATAATTTGTGTTAATTTTTTAATTTAAATTATTAATAAGTTTGATTATATTCTTTATATTGAATGTAAATTATTGTTTATAGGTTTTTGGTTGTGTTATATTCTTCGGGGGAAAAAAAATTAAAGAGTTTATATAAATTTGGCAACAAAGCTAAATAGATAAGCCTAAGAAATGTTTACTAATAATAGTTTTATTAGTAACTTTTTATTAACATGATTTAAAAAAAAATTGAATAGTAAGATAATTTATTAACGTGATTTAAACTCTACTAAAACTTTTTTTAGGAATTGGTTTAAAAAAATTTCAAAGTAATTTTCTAATTATTAAGTACTATGCACAAACTTCTAACTACCAAAACCCACAACTGAAATACTAATCCATATGAGATACCACTTCTAAAAATTAATATCTTAGCTATTACATATTATACACTGACTTTTTCTCTTTTTTTATTATCAAAAGAAGCGTTTCTCTCTCTCTCCGCAAAACAAAGGGATTATAATAAGAATTAGGTAAACAGTGATAAGACTACACCACCTCTTTTCTACAATAAATGTTAAACTCAGATCATTTTTCATGCATATACACACACTACACAAAGGGATTGTAAAAAAAAATAACTAGACAAGGATAAGACTACACCACCTCTTTTCTACAATAAATGCTAAATTCATATCATTTTTCATGCATATACACACACATATAGCATGCAACGTATAGGACTTAAACTTTAAGTTTAAACTTAAACTTGGTAGGGTGAAACTCACTCAAGTTTTAGTGCCTTCTTCCATGCTTTCAAGAACAAAAATTAAATTCTTATGTGAGTCTCTCTTTCTACTTCAAATTTTCAAATATTTAATAATTTAGATTGTTTTTAATTATTAAATTGAAGTTTCACTTAAATAAGATTTCAATTATTATTTTGGATAGTTTTTAACTATTAATTTAAGAGTTTTCCATTTAAATATATGTGAGTAATTGAGCCTCAAAGTTCAATGTATTATTGAAAATCATTATATATATATATATATATTATATATATATATATATATATATATACATACATACTTATATATATTTATTTAGGTACTTCTACTATCTTCCATTCAATTATTTATATAAATATATATATATATATATATATGCATTTTATGGTACCTTAGTCTCACACAACATGCGTTCATTATGTAACTTAAAAGTAAATATTCATTTATTTTTATTATTTATTTTAAGTAAATTAATAAAAAAAATTAGTTACATATGAATTTTGATTAAACATCGCACGGGCATAATGCTAGTATATATATAAAACCGAAACCTTTGAAACTTTACAATTTTTCACGTCAGCACAATATTTAAATAAAATTATTATTTTATTTAAATAGAATTATTTTTGTTTAATCCAAACTTAACAATGAGTAAACTCAAACTCAAACTTAAACTTAAACTCAAACTCATCATTATTATTAATATTTAAATAAAATAATCATTATATATATATATATATATCCGAAACCTCTGAAATTTCCACAATTTTTCACATCATCATTTAATTTATAATTTTTTAAAATTTTTTTAAAACTAAATAGTGAGAGAATCCTAATAAGTCTCTCTCTCTCTTTTCCTTAATTCTAAAGTTTTTTGTTTTATTTTACGTGAGTCTTTTTTTTTAAAACCTAAAGTGAGTCATTTAAAAAAAAAAAAATCTACCGCGTGGTCTTTTTTAAAACTAAATAGTGAGAGAGTTCTAACAGGAGTCTCTCTTTTTTTTTTTTTCCTTCATCCTAAAGTTTTTTTTTTTTTTTTACACGAGTCTTTCCTTTTTCTTTTTCTTTTTTTGAAACCTAAAGTGAGTCCTTTTTTAAAAAAAAAAAAAATCTAACATGAGGTCTAATTAAAAAAAATTATAATTAGTTTTTTAATCCTAATTCTAACGTAGGTCTCTCAAAAAGTCAAAATTTTCATTTTTATGTTATACATTGATTATAATAATGATGTGACAAACTCTAAGGATATGAGAATGTAATTTGTAGATTTACTATCAAGATAACATAGATTAGATTGGTGGTGGATAGTAGATTTAATTGCAATTGAGTATTATGTGAAATCATCACCATAGAATAGTCCATGCCAGAATATGTTATGTGGAACCAATGATATGAAAGAAAAAAAATTCTAAACCATTATATTGAACAAAAAATTACTTATTTTCATGCATTTTAAAGTTATACATTTTTTAAAGTTAAGTCATAAACCTTTAAGCAAAATAAGTACTTTTAATTTTTATTTAACTATCTCGTGCATCGCAAGGGTTAGCAACTATTATACTATATAATAAAAGTTGGGCTTAGAAGCCGTAGTTGCACCAAGTGACTTCATCAAATTGCAAAAAAAAAATTTAGATTTAAAAAAAAACAGATATAATTTTTTTTTTTTGTCTTATTTCCTTCTCCTATAGTTTCTAAGTTGATAAAAAAATTCAATTTGATTACAATCCAAATTTTTCATCTAGTCTTTTTTTTTTTTTTTTACATAAATTATATTACTACACGTCCAAAAACATCAACGTTATTAGTATTTTTTAGATTTAAAAAAAAAAACATAAATTATATATAATTTAAAAAAAAAACATAATATATCATAATCTTAAAAAAAAAACATTATATCGTATATATACATTGAAATCAATTTAACATTATATATACGGTTAAAATCAACTTAAAATTTTAGCATTATTAGTTCATATTTTTTTAGATTTTCAAAAAAAAAAGATATAATATTTTGTTCTTATCTTTTTTTCCTATAACTCATACTTTTACAAATTATACTGGCATTAGACTTTTTGTTCATATCAACTTCTTCAATATAGAGTGTATATTATATGAAATAATTCATAATAAATACCAACTATATAATTTTTTTTCTTCTATTCTTCTCTCCTTCTACCTACAACCTTAGAGGTATGTATATGTTCACTCTATTTTTTTTTCATCAAATTGAATAGGTTTTATGTATTATTTGTCTTTTGTTTAACCTAAATTTGTTAAGGTATATCTGATTCATATGGTTATGGTTTGAGAATCAATTATTAATAAATTTGATGATAAATTGTTCTATCTATTTTATTATTTAATTTTACTTAAATTCGAAAATGTTTTCCTATTTTATTTTAGATTTTTAAAAAATATATTTTTTTCTTCTTCTATAATTTCTAAATTGATAAAAATCTTAATTTGATTACAATCCAAATTCTTTATCTAATCCATCTAATCCTTATTTTTTTAATTAGTACACATAGTTATTTTTAACTATCAACTTCTCCTTAGTGTTTTACAAAACATTGCAACCTTTTTTTTGTCACACCAAAACTTAATAGTCAATATCATGTTCTAGATAAAAACAACAGTTTAATTGTACTTATTATCAATAGTTTTTATTAATAAAATACGTTTGTAACTAAGAAATAAGATTAAAAAAAAAAAAAAAGGCATGTAAACCTTGTTATCATGCAGGGGGAGGGACTCGTATATTAACCAAACTCTTTATATTTTTTAAGTGAAAATGTCAAATTAAAAGTTTAACATTGGTTCAAGATCACTAAAGTGCCATCTGACAAAGATTGAAATATAATTCCATGATTTTCTCCTATCGTGATTCTCTACTTCTTGAATTAAGACATAAATTCTAGCTCCTCCATGATTTTTCAGATTTAGACAACTCGTTGGTTATCAATATAAGGAATGGATATTAGAATGAACAAAAATCTTAAATCATGTAAATAAAAAGCTTAATAGTTGATATTAACATTTTTTTTTTCTTCACTTTTTTATTCTATCTAATAGTTTTCTTTTCTTTTTTTCCTTTTTATGTTTTGTCGCCATAGATCCCTGGATCATCTTAATTTTCCAAACGTATAAATTCTGGATGATGTTGATCTTCTTTTTTTCACACACATATACACTTAGATTAAGTTGGAGTAGATTTCTATCTTGCATCCAAAAATAAAAAAATAAACCACTTTCAAAAAAAATAAAAAATAAAAAAAAAGGGAGAAAGAAAGAGGATAGATTAAGTTTGGAGTGCAAAAAAAAAAAAAAAAACCACTTTCAAAAAAAATAAAAAATAAAAAAAGGGAGAAAGAAAGAGGATAGATTAAAAGGAATTAAAAGTTTGGAGTGCAAAAAAAAAAAAAAACTACTTGATTCCCTATGAAAAGGAATTATACTTCTTCTCCACTCATTGGATCGCAAATATCCAATATTCCAATCCTGTACTCTACTTTAATTTTGAAGATTATAAATTGTGGTTAAGATTTTCTAAACATATATTAAGCAATTCAACTACAAAGCAATTTTTCAAAAAAAAAAAAAAAAAAGACTACGAAACCTAAGATCCCAACCCTAAAGACATTTTTATAGTTCAATTGTTTATCCATACCTTGAGAAATCTATATATGTTGTCTGTTGAAAGTCCTACTTCATACTATCATTAATATTTCATCAGTTATCTTCATCCTCCTCTTTATTCTTCCTCTCATAGCCTCATGTGTAGAACTATAGGTTTTTAAAAAAATTATTTTTAATTAATTGTTTTGTTTTATCTGATAATTTATTTACACTTTTTTTAGAAACTGCTAATTTAATTACTTAGAATTCAATCTACTATTTTTTTTTATTTTTTTTTACACTATGGTTACAAAAGACAGTGGAGAAAAATCATTGAATGAGATTGAGGAAGAAGACAAGGTTTCCATTACAAGAATAACATCAACGACTTTGTAGCAATGGAGTCAATTCTGTACCATACTGGCCAGTACGGCCGGAATTATCGTACCAGCAGGTGAACCGGTACAGAAACACCCATGATTCATACCGCTTAAAATACCAGTCCTTACCGGACTATACTGGACGTACCGCTGAATATTGGACATTTCGGCCGGAAAATGAAAATCCGGCGGTACTAAAAACTTGAAGAAAATGGAAAAAATTAGCAACAAAAAGCTCACGATGTCGTCCTCACTGGTCATCCAGCCACTTCTCTTCCTTCTCCCCCCCCAGCCTTCCTCCTTCTGTTATATCCATCCGCTTCTCTTCCTTCTTCTTCTTCTTCTTCGGTTTTGACCGAGACTGCACCAGTCTTCTTGTGCCTTTTGTTTAGTTGTGTGGCTCTTGTTTAATTTATTTTGTATGAGTTTTAAGTCTTCTGACACCCCACGTGAAAGTTCAAATTTCAAACATGCTAGGCTGGCTACCACTCAAATTGGATAAACATTTTATGTTTTTTTTTTAATAATTAATATCATCTTTTAGTTTTTTATTATTATTACAATCTAGTGAGTCAGGTTATATATATATATATATATATATATATTTTTTTTTTTTTAAAGTATGTTGGGTTGATATTTGAGCAAGAAATAATCATATTAAAAATAAGCAATTAATTTAGAGAAATATGTTATTATAAATTTAAGTATTCTTATATAGATTTATAAATAATTCTAAATAAATAATCAAGTATGTATGTATGTATGTATGTATGTATATAATAATAATAATAATAATAATAATAATAATAGCGATAAATCCGAAACGGTACATCAGTATTGACCGGTATCTGAAATATATTGTATCACTAGCCAAATCGATACAGCCTCCGATACGGTATTGGCTTCCTTGCTTTGTAGCAATACTCACACTCGAAAAAAGACTCAAACCTATCTGGTAAACAAAAACCATTACATGGATTTATTTCCAAATATTAATCTCTCATTTTCTCTATATTAAATCTTGAAACAAATATCAAACACGCCCAAGAAAATATATTTGCACACCACAAGGTTATCAAAGTTCAAAGTTTATATGTTATAATGCTTAACTATCACAATTTTTTTCTTTCACAAGGTACGACTTTAAGTTCAAAGTTCAAAGTTTATATCTACTTTTTTCATGTATAGCCTATTCTAGATTTAATCACATCGTTGTGATTAATGAATATATATATATATATATAACCATTCATTTACTCAATGTTTATCAAATAAATTATATGGTATATAAGTTGATGAGTAAAACTGCATGGGACTTTAACTAGTACTTAAAGAAATTGAAGAGAAATAAAGGAAGGAAGGTACTTGATCTTCCATCTGGATCACTCAGCTAGGCTGTCTGATTTTTATTTTTTTTTAAATTAAAAAATAGTTTTAAAATAGGTTAGGTCATAAGTCAATTGGGTTGAGTTGGGACAACCTGAGAAAATGAGTCGATTCATTAGTCAACTTGTTTTTCTTCTCAGTAAAAAAAAAAAAAATTGAGTTCAATTTTTTTTTTCTAGAGTTCAAGTTAGATTATCAAGTCGGATCAGCTTTTGCCACATCTAGTTATAGCCGATCTGGTCCAAAACTAAAAACGAGGAAAAGTGGGGGATCTCAAATGGAAACCTAGCTTTTAAATCATATGGATGGGATCGCAATCTTTCAAAGCATTAGAGTGGAACAATTAAGCTTGTAATCAAGGGCTCTTGAAGAATCAAGTGGAAAAAGAAATGGTAATTAAGGTACTCAATAAAAAAATAAAAAACTACTCAATAACGGAACAAATAAAGAGATTGAGGAAAACGACAATTCATCTTATAATATGTCAAGCAGAAAAGAAGAACAAAGGAATGGATTTGACGTTACATATTAGGATTCGAGAAAAATTAATGAATAAAGTATTAGCTACTAAGGTATTTTAAAAGGGGACGATAATAAAGCTTGTAATTAAGGGGTGATATTTTATCAGTAGTATTAAAATATATTAAAATGTGAAATATGCATTTTAAATTTGACAGAAATTTATTTCAGGCTTTTAATTTCTTTTTTTTTTAATTGAGTTTTCTAAATTTCAAATTTAATCAATTCAAGTTTTTTTCTAATTCCACTTAAAATTTGCATTTAATAAAATTTAAAAATTACGTTTTTCTCTTTCAAGCCTAACAATAATAGTGTTTAATAATTCAAGGCTCAAAACAATGAATTTGTAAAGAGGGTATCAACAACAAAGTTTCTGGCGTTCCGATCCCCCTCCCCTTTTACTCTCTTCTCTTATTTATACTCCTTGTCCTTACTATCTCAGCCATACACCTCTCATCTACTCAACTTCATTTACTGACACTTGTCTATTCCCTTGTAGTCGGTAATGGAGAAAAGCTCTGGCTCTGTGCCTTGTACTGTTCAGGTTATTTCCACATTAATGCAACAGATAAAGCTGGTACTCCCTATTTAATGCGGCCAGAAAGCTTGGTGCAGAACATTCAATGCAACATTCATAGTTATCTACCCCAACCCAAATATTTGCAATATACCCCATACATCACCAATTTATCTTTCGTACTTTTCCAGACCATCCCATTTCATCCTCGAGCCATTGACTTTTATTCTCCTCTATTCCTTACACTTCTCAGTATGTCTTCGAGTCTTTAGACCTTCGTGTCATTGGGTCCTCACAATAGCCCCTTAAAACTTGGGCTATTAACTATGAATTAATAGCCAAGTTTTAACTCCTCGGATACACCTCTTATGTGCATTTTGCTTTCACACGTACAGACGTCTTTTCGCTGCCCATGACACGCTCCTGACACCTCGTAGTCCACGATGGATTATTTATGGTGTCAGACGGTTCCTTATCTCTGCACGTTCTACGGCTGGATTAACATCGTACGGTTCAGATTACGATCTCAATTATGAACAGGAAAATTACCGCCCCCTTTTTTTTACCCCTATAAAAGCAAACCTTGGGGCTGGCTGAGGTTCATTTTGGCGTTTTGAAGGATTAAAGGAAAAAGGACCTCCCGATGAGTAGTTTTAAGCATTCTTCAGAGGTGTGTCAGCTCTCCTATTGCTTCTCCTTGATTGTTTATTTTTTTCTCTTTCTATTGTAAAGTTTAATGGGTAGATACGCTAAATTAGTGAAAATGGATGAAGCAAGGCCACTTTTAAGGCCCAATATAGGATTCCTAACGATGTAGATATTCAATATTGTGAGGAAGGAGATTGGCTAGTTGTACCTCGGCCACCTGAGTTAGTTTTAATTCCCATGATCGCTTTTATCGAAGGCGGAATGGAAATCCCCATGGGTAGGGTGACCCGGGATTTTCTTATAAACTATAGACTTACCCCAGCCCAATGTTCTCCCAATGTCCTTAGGATCCTAGGATGTGTAGATGCCCTAAATCATAAAATGGGAACTACTTAAAACCTGGCATGATGTCCCCATGGGTAGGGTGACCCGGGATTTTCTTATAAACTATAGACTTACCCCAGCCCAATGTTCTCCCAATGTCCTTAGGATCCTAGGATGTGTAGATGCCCTAAATCATAAAATGGGAACTAACTTAACCTGGCATGATGTAAACTAGGTGTACAATTGCCAAAAAGGGGAAAAAATCAAAGCTCATCATCTTGGGGAATTGGCATGACGGATTACACTACCCTACCCAAGATGGGGTGCCAAGCAGGGTTCCCGAGGATCGACGTGATACTTAGGAATATCAATTGTCTTTTTTTATAATCTAATATTGATTAACTCTTCTTAACAGTTTTTATCCCTTAATGCAGACAACTACCACACCGCTCCAAACAAATCCTCTATGAACCGTCAGGATCTGAACAAAATTCTTCGGTCGGAAATATTTTTGCATAGGGACGGTCAACTTAGAGTAGCCCACGTCATTCTCGGCTACAACCCTTCCACCAAACGTTCTCAAAGTCCAAAAAACATAATCCAGGCCAGGGATCTTCGTTTAGCTCGAATTGATGTTGCGGTGCCTAGCTTTTTACTACCTACAACCCCTCCAGCAAGAACATAGGACGCACAACTCCCCGCCCTTCTCACAGCCAGACTACTTTACTCCCAAGTGCAATTCACTGATCTTGAGGAAAAAACTTCAACTTCTAAGCCAAGTAGCCCCGAGGTGACGGATAAGGACTTTGAAGTTTTTTATCGTGAAGACGCCCCTCACGACTCACAACTTCCTTCAACAAGCAACATGGGCTTCCAAGAGAAAGAACCCGATCTCCTGGCTTTGCTACAAGCCCATGTCGGCCCTGCTGTGACCGTACCTCCACGTCTTATCACCCCAGCAGTTACACGTACCACTCCCCCCGAGGTCGTGGACAAGAAAAGGAAAAGGGGTCAAGGTGGTAAAAACGTCATAGAGATCGAAGAGGGAGAGAACCCCGACCTCCCTTCAAAGGATACTAAGGCGGAAAAAACCCCTCCAAAAAGCCCGCCCATACTAGATCTTCCAAGGAAACCAGTGGTGATCAATCAAGAAAAGCATCCGTTTGGCGCCCTAGTTTCACCTTAAGCTTAGGCAGCCTCGTACTTGATGATGCCAATCTAAGAGACCCGAAAAAAGGGAGCTCAAGTTTGGTGGCCGAGTGTTTGGAAAAGGCCCTATGCTTTCCCGAGGACATGGCTGAGTTGCGGTCTTTCTGCAAAAGAAAAGTCTTCTTGTCCTTAAAACAAGACTTGGCTAAGGTATCTTTCACAATTGGTAATTGATGTACATTATAGGCTGTCCAGGCTTCGTTCATGGCTAAGGAATGGGTGGATCATTCCTTGGACTTAGCCAGAAAAGCTGAGAACAACGCCAAGGTCGCTGTGAGGGCTCAGAACAAAGCAAAACAGAATCTGAAGGAAACTTTCATTCGACTAGCCGAAGTGGAAAAGGCTCATAAAAACGCAAAATCTGCTTTGCAAAGCTATGAGTCACAGGCAAATATTGCCCTTGAAGCCCAAAAACCAGCCCAAATAGACTAGCTCTCACTGTGGTGGAGCTTAACACAGTGCAGAAGGAATTAGCATCTAAGGAGCAGAGAAGGCTGATGCTAGCAAGCAGCATATGATGCCGGTATGAAGAAAGCTGCTGACAGCCTTACAGCTCAACTTAAAGGTGTCGCCCGTGCATTCTGTCTAGAAGTTTAGGGTCGGGCCTTAGACGCTGCCGGAGTATCCACCGAATCTGAGCTTCGAAATCCTGACAGCGTTTATTACCCTTCTACCTTACAGCTGGCACCTGCTCCTCCCAAACCAATGACTAACTCCAGTTCCATTCCTCCTTCATCTACAACCACTCTGGATCTAGAACCTTCCTCCATTCACTCCAAGGGCAAAGAAATAGCCGAGAACCCTTCTCCCAACACCGAATTGGTGAACGAAGAAAATGAAGCTGATACAAAGGAGGTGGGTCAGACAAAAAAGAAGAAGAAAGAGAAAGAACCAGAGAAGAAGAACACTAAAGAGAAACAAACAAACCCTTGACATATGAGCTCAAGAGTTTGCTAAAAGTTGTTTTAGAATTTGATATTGTTGCTTTTCTTTTTTGTTGTTGCTATTTGTTTGTTTGTTAAACTGACTTTAAGGAACTAATAGTAGTGCCAATGGTGAATATTGTTTATTGTCAACATATCGCGATGTTCAAATATTAAATTCTTGTTTTTGCTCATTGCCGATTATAACTCCTTACCGCTAAAATAATAACTTCTCATATACACATAACACACACACTCATCAACTTTGCAACGCAGCCAAAATAATACCTATGGTATACCTTTTGTTACCCTTGACACTTGGATGCCTTACATATAGTGTTTATTTCTCCTAATCTTACGGCCAGAAGCCGGCTAAGGACTAAGCTTGGTTCCAAACAATTTTTATTTTCATTTTTATCTTATTTTATTTTATTATTATTATTTTTTTAAACGGTGTTAATTTTTCTTAAACTTGTGACTCGAGGAGTCAAACAAGAACTAAGATTAATTTAACACTTAGCTTTTCCTTAGGGTGTTAATTTTTCTTAGACTTGTGGCCCGAAGAGCCGAACAAGAGATAAGATCAGTTTAACACTTGGGTTTTCCTTAGGGTGTTAATTTTTCTTAGACTTGTGGCCCGAGGAACTGAACAAGAGCTAAGATCAGTTTAACACTTGGATTTTCCTTAGGGTGTTAATTTTTCTTAGACTTGTGGCCCAAGGAGCCGGACAAGAGCTAAGATCAGTTTAACACTTGGATTTTTCTTAAGGTGCTAATTTTTCTTGGACTTGTGGCCAGAGGAGCCGGACAAGAGCTAAGATCAGTTTAACACTTGGATTTTCCTTAAGGTGCTAATTTTTCTTAAACTTGTGGCCCGAGGAGCCGGACAAGAGCTAAGATCAGTTTAACACTTGGATTTTCCTTAAGGTGTTAATTTTTCTTAGACTTATGGCCCGAAGAGCCAAACAAGAGCTAAGATCAGTTTAACACTTGGATTTTCCTTAGGGTGCTAATTTTTCTAAGACTTGTGGCCCGAGGAGCCAGACAAGAGCTAAGATCAGTTTAACACTTGGGTATAAGTTATTTCAATAAAGAAACACACACTAATAAAACAAAACAGGCCTACAACTTATACAAAAGAAGGCTCTTCCTTTAATAGTAATAACGTCGTAAGTTGCTTACATTCTAGGTGCGATGAACTACTTTTCCATCTAAATCTTCTAAACGATAGGTCCCCACACCTGTTACAGACATAATTTTATATGGTCTTTCCCAATTAGGCCCTAACTTACCCCAGGCAGGATTCTTTGATGTCCCCAACACTTTTCTCAAAACCAAATCTCCTAGCACTAAAGGTCTCGGCTTCACTCCTTTATGTTACATTTGCTAAAGTTTCTGTTGGTAGCTGCCCATCTTCACACTGGCTACTTCTCTTCTTTCTTCAATAGTATTCAAATTATCGCATAGCATGTCATGATTGCTCTCAACATTATACTGGTCAGATCTCAAGGTGGGAAAGCCTGACTCCAACGGGATTACCGCCTCCATTCCATATGTTATTGAAAAGGGTGTCTCGCCCGTTGACCTTTGGGGGGTAGTACGATAAGTCACAACACATGAGGCAATTCCTCTACCCATCTTCCCTTAGCATCGTCTAATCGCTTCTTTAACCCCGCCAAAATAACCTTGTTTGTAGCCTCAGCTTGACCATTTCCTTGAGGGTTGGCCAGTGTTGAGTATGCATTCCTTATTCCCAAATCCTCACAATACCTACGAAAAGCTTTACTGTCAAATTGAAGTCCATTGTCGAAAACCAGAGTATGTCGGACTCCAAAGCAAGTTACAATATTCTTCCAAATAAACTTCTTAGCATCTGTATCCCTGATGTTAGCTAACGGTTCGGCTTCCACCCACTTAGTAAAATAGTCCGTGCTGACAAGAAGCCACCTTCTATTACGAGTTGCCCGAGGAAACGGTCCGACGATATCCAAGCCCCACTTAGCAAAAGGCCATGGACTAGATAATGGATTTAAGACTCCCTTTGATTTATGAATGTTTGATGCAAACCTCTGACATTGGTTACACTTCCTTGCATACTCCTGAGAGGCCTTTTGCATATTTGGCCACCAATACTCTTGAGTCATGGCCCTGTGGGCTAACAATCTTCCCTTAGTATGACTTCCACATATTCCCTCATGCAACTCTTCCAATAAAGCCTCAACAGCTTCAAGATGCATGCAGAGCAGATATGGTACCAAGTAAGAACGTTTGTACAACTTATGCTCCCCAGAAAGCCAATAACGGGGGGCGCTTCTCCGTTCCTTCTCTGCTTCCACTTTGTCCTCGGGTAACATACCATGTTTGAAGAAGGTCATGATCGGATTCATCCAGCTCGGGCCAACGTGAATGTTGTGAATCCCGACTGTCGGGGTGTCAGTAAGACTAGAAGTCATCAAATCCTCTACCATCATCGTCTGCGGTAACTTTGAGCCCAAGGATGTGGCTAACCTGGCCAATGAATAGGCATGAGCATTCTGCCCTCTTAGAATTTGTCTTACTTTGAAACCTTTAAACGTGCCTAACACCCATTTGACTCAATTAAGATATTTTTTCATTCTTTCATCTCTTGCCTCAAATTCCCCATTAACTTGTCCGACAACTAATCTGGAATCACAATAGAGTTCAACTATTTTTCCTCCCAGATGCCTAACCATTTGAGCGCCTACCAGGAGAGCTTTATACTAGGCCTCATTATTTGGCTACAAACCTTAGCCATAATGACTTTTCCATGACTAATTTCTCAGGGGTGATCAACACAATTCCAATCCCTGCTCCCTTTCGGTTAGATGCCCCATCCGTATAAACTTCCCAAAGAAGGTCACTCCCATGCCCAATAGACATCACGGCTAGCATAACATCTTCCTGCCTAATGCCACCCTCCGTAAATTCAGCCACGAAAGCGGAAAGAACCTGTCCTTTAATAGCTGTCTGGGGCATATACTTGACATCATAAGCTCCCAGCTTGGTTCCCCATTTAGCCACACGACCAGTGTAATCTGACTTCCTTATAAGAGCTTGCAAAGGAAATTGGGTAAGTACCACTATCGTATGGGCTTGAAAATAATGGGGAAGCTTCCTTGTTGCATGTACAATGGCTAGAAGAGCCTTTTCCAAAGGTAAATATCGCCTCTCGGCCTCTTGCAAAGATTTACTAATGTAATACACTGGTTTTTGAATTCCATCATCATTCTGTACTAGGACAAGACTTACAGCATAATCTGTAACTGCGAAATAGGCATACAACACCTCTTCCTTCTCCGGCTGTGATAGTATTGGCGGATTCGCCAAATATTGCTTCAAATCCTCAAAAGCCAAGGTACACTCATCCATCCATTGAAAATCTCTCAATTTATGTAAAATTTGATAAAAAAGGTCGACACCTGTCCGCAGATCGCGAGATAAACCGATTCAATGCCGCAAACATACCAATCAATCTATGTACCTCCTTAGGATTCCGAGGAGGATGCAACCCCAAGATAGCCTTGATCTAGTCAGGATTAACTTCAACTCCCCGGTGCGTTATCATATATCCAAGAAACTTTCCTGAACTTACTCCAAAAGAACACTTGAAAGCATTCAAACGCAATTTATACCTCCTAAGGACTGAGAAGGTTTCTTGCAAGTCCCTTAAATGGTCCCCTACTCTCTTACTTTTAATTACCATGTCATCAATATATGCTTCCATATTACGCCCCAACTGCAATTTAAACATTCTAGTCACCATTCTTTGATAAGTAGAGCCTGCATTCTTAAGACCAAAAGACATTACTCGATAATGGTGATTTCCATTAGGAGCGCAAAAAGTTGTCTTCTCCTGATCACTCAATGACAGAGGTATCTAATGATAACCTTGAAAACATCTAGGAAACTCATCCGAGGATGCCCAACAGTTGTATCCACCAATTGATCAATTCTCGGAATAGGGAAAAGGTCCTTTGGACATACCTTATTCAAATCAGTGAAATCGACACAAACTCTCCACTTTTCGTTCTTCTTTTTAACCACAATAGTGTTAGCATGCCACTCAGGATAAAAGATTTTCTTGATTGCCCCAGCTTGCTTTAACTTATTAACCTCCTCTTTTACTGCCTCGACATGCTCTTGGGACGCACGCCGAGAAAGCTGCTTATGGGGCACTACGTCGGGACTAACATTCAAATGGTGACAAATGAACTCTGGATCAATTCTCGGGACATCATAGATCGTCCATGCAAAAACATCAATGTTATCCTTTAAGAACTTAACCAATTCCTCCTTTTTCGATACTGGCAATTGGGATCCCACCTGAAAATATCTCTCCTTCCCCTCTCCTATAAATATCTTGTCTAGTTCTTCAGTAGAACCTCCATCCACATCGATACCCATCCCTCGAGTAGGTTTCTTTAATTGCTATAAAGCTTTCGGAGTTGCCCCTGTTGCTGAACCTTGTCCTGTTCTAACACTTGCAAACATCAGACACTGCCTAGCTATCAACTGACTGCCATGTAATACTTCCACCCTTCCTTAGATAGGATATTTTACCATTACATGCAAAGTTGAAGAAATTGCCCCCATTGCATGGAGCCAGGGCCTAGCCAAAATGGCCGTGTAAGGTGAATACGCCCTGACCACTATGAAGTTGACCTGGACTTCTACATTCTCAACCTGCACAGGCAGCCTAATCATTCCCCGCGGAATCACCGGTTTCCCATCAAAGCCTACTAACGGAGAATCATACATCTCCAAATCCGCATCTTTCAACTTTAAACCATTAAACAAGTCGGGATACATAATTTTTGCTCCACTTCCATCATCCACCAAGACTCTTTTCACGTCGTATCCCCCGATACGAATAGTTACTACTAATGCATCATCATGGGATTGACATGTTCTCTCCTTATCTTCCTCAGAAAAACCCAACGCTGGCGTTGCCGAGAACCTCATTCTTTTGGCCAGTTGATTGCTTCCCTCCATGACTTCATTCCCAAAACTACTATGCATGGACATAATCCGAGAAGGATCCTCGGCTCCTCTTCTCGGCTGCGCCAAAATGACGTTAATGATGCCTAATGCTGGCCAAGGAATATTTCCACGATACATTCTCGTGCCTTGATGTCCAACTTGCCCGTCCTGCCTAGACAAGAAATGATTGAGCTTTCCCGCCTTGGTTAATTGGTTCAAATGGTCACGCAACGTCCGACACTCTTCTGTGGTATGTCCCTTGTCTTGATGATAATGACAATGCAGATTTTTATTCCTCAAAGATGCATCGCCACTCATCTTGTTAGGTTGTCTAAAGTATGGTTCGTCTCATATTTTCTCCAATATTTTATGTATAGGTTCCTTGAATAGTGAATTAACCAAAGGAGTTCTAGCTGGCAATAGACGACTTGGAAAATCTCTCCCAGGCCGACTACCTTGATACTCCATTCCTCGAAGATCTTTCCTTTCTGGATATAGCTTTGCTTTGAATCTGGTCCTCCATAACCCGATTATACTTGTATATACGATCAATCTGTGCTCTGTATGAAGCCCTACCTTAAAAGTTCTTACAGCCACATTTTCAACATCTCCATCAATTTCATTGTACGTTTCCCAATACCGATCGGAATAAGTTTTAAGCGTTTCTCCTTCCCTCATTATCATAGATAATAATGCATCCAAGGGTTTTGGGACTCTACTACATGTTATGAACCGAGCCCCGAATGCCCTCCTCGTTAACTCTTCAAAGGACTTTAGGGAACCTTCCGCCAGAGCATCAAACCATCGCATGGCCACTGAGCCCAAACTAGAAGGAAAAACTTTACATATCAACGCTTCATTATTCAATAAATTGTCATATTTTGATTAAATGACTGACGTATTCTACAAGATCAGTCCTGCCATTATAAATGGTAAATATAGGTTGAGAAAATCTACGGGGGAGTTTTGCCTTGTTTATCCAGGCCACGAAAGGGGATTTAGAGATTTGCCTCAAGGCTCTACCCACTGCATCATTCCCCTCACCTTGGTATAACCCATTCTCACCCCGCGTCTCCTCCCTCCTTTTTGCCTTGGCACCAAAAGATGTAATCAAACAGGACTCACTAGGAAGAGACTCAGATGCTTGATGATCTTTTCCTCCTCGTTTTTCCTTTGAGCGATCACTGGACGAGTAAGACGGGCTCCTCCTACCACGCTTCTTACTAACTAAGCATTTACGCAGATAATCTATCTGGGATTGCATTTGCTGCAACACATCATCATCAGACATTTGCCTCTTAGTCTGTGATCGTCGTCCAGCCACTTGATCACTACGATATGATTCCACCACCACACTTGGGGTGTGTTTCTTTCCAACTCCCCGTTGCATGCTTATAGCTGGGTTTCCCCTTTGGGAACCTACTGATTCTTCCCTTTCCTGATTCGCCTCCGCCATTCACCTTCAAACCAGAACGTCCCACTTTATTATTCTCACAGACGACGCCAATTGTAAGGACCAAAAATCATACATAAGCCTAACAATAATAGTGTTTAATAATTCAAGGCCCAAAATAATGAATTTGTAGAGAGGGTATCAACAACAAAGTTTCTAGCGTTTCGATCCCCCTCCCCTTTTACTCTCCTCTCTTATTTATACTCATTGCCCTTACTATCTCAGCCATCCACCTCTCATCTTCTTGACCCCATTTACTAACACTTGTCTATTCCCTTGTAGTCGGTAATAGAGAAAAGCTCTGACTCTGTACCTTGTACTGTTCAGGTCATTTCCACATTAATGCAACGGATAAAGCTGGTACTCCTTATTCAATGCGGCCAGAGAGCTTGGTACAGAACATTTAATGCAACGTTCATAGTTATCTACCCCAACCTAGATATTTGCAATATACCCCATACATCACCAATTTATCTTTCGTACTTTTTCGGACCATCCCACTTCATCCTCAGGCCCTTGAGTTTTATTCTCCTCTATTCCTTACGCTTCCCAGTATGTCTTCGGGTCTTTAGATCTTTGGGTCCTTGGGTCCTCACAATTATTTTTATAGATTTTTTTCATGTGAGAAATTTTATTTCATTTTTTCAAAAATTGTGTTTTATTAGTTAATTGCATATTTAATGACATTTTTTTTCTAATGAAATTGGACGGAAGATTTAAATTGAATAGATTTGAAAAATAAATATTCAATTAAACAAAGGTAAAGTTAGAGGACTTAAATGATTTTTTTCTAAATTTAAAGAGTAATTTGCATTTTAGTAATAAAAAAAAAATTTAAGGAGTGGTAACCATTAATTTTTTGAAGCAAATGGAAAAATAATTGATAATTAAGGTATTCAATAAGAGAAAAGATAAAGAGAAGAGCCACCCACATGTCTAATGTGCATGTTATATACCAATTGCTGCTTGCATCCCCATCATTCTAAATAAATATTTTTTTAAAAAAAAACATGTACTTGCCACATGAAACCTAAATTTTTTATATAGTTCAACTGAAATCAATAAGCTTGCAAGTGTCGGATGCAACGCCCAAAGAAAGTCAACAAATTCAATTTTTTTTTTTTAAGCACAACAAATTCCCAATTAATTTTAGAGTTAGAAGAAACTTGGCTTTCTTTTTCTCTACCTAAGAGTCACCAAATAGCCCATAGCTCACGGCCTGACTTAGAAGCCTGGCCCACCAAGCTAATGGGCGGCCTGGCCCATGAGTAGCTCACTAGCCCAATGGATCAAGTTGTGGACTAGTTTTTATACTTATGGGCCCTCGATAGGCTAGTGTAGTCCCAACTCGTTGGCTCCACCTATTGTCTAGCCCAATAACTTAGAATTCATAACAAAAATATATAGGAAGTGTATGAAGAATTAATCTTGAAACATTATAGAGGAATTTCTTAAGAGAACTCCTCTAACCATTAAGATGTTTAAAGTGATTATGCTAAACTTAGTTTACTAAATCTATATTTTTCTAGTAGTCTAGCAATTTTGAATTAACCATTTGACATTTTTTTATTAATAATAAAAAAACCATTTAAAGGCTTAATAAAAAAAATAAATAGGTTTTCATCAACAAAACAAAAAATTAAATAGATTTGACTGGAAAAAAAAATTGTAATTAAGTATTAAAATTTTTAATTCTTTCCTTTTAAAAATAATAAATTAATTATTCCCTTATAAAAAATTGATTCTTTCTTAATAAAAATAATATACTAATACAAGCTCATGAGTAGCTCATTAGACCTAACTTAGTAAGTCAGGCGATTAAAGACAAAATGGGCATTGCCCATGGATAGGATCATAGGTTGGGTTTTCTCTTTTAGTCTAACTCAATAAGGCCCGTTAACTAATTAATAGCTCATTATGTCCAGTCCATTATGCGCTTGGGCCAAGTAAAAATGGGCAGCCTGCCATGGCCCATCGACCCTCAACCACTCTACTCCATATTACTATGTCTGTTGATAAGTCGCTTACTGTAATGAACATAAACCTTCTGGATTTCGTAAAGTTAATTCTCGTGTAATCTATTTGAAGTAGTCTACAAATCTTGTAGAAGTTACCTTGATGCATTCATCTCTCTCTCGGCAAGCACACAAGTTGTTCTTTAAAGAAGTTGGATCTATTTTTCATTAGCATTATGCGTCCTCTGTTCTCTTGACATAAAGAAGCAAGATCTTGAAATTGAGGCAGCCCAGGTAAATCTTGGTTAAAAGTGTTATGTGACATAATAATAATCTTGGTTGACAGTGCTATGTGACATCACCTCTATATATATATATATAATCAAAGCTGAGAAAAAATTTAATTAGATTTTAAATTAAAATTTAATTAGGGTCTAATTTTGCGCAATGTGTCTCATCTAATCTAAGCTTTTGAATTTTTGTGCTAAGTAAGTTAATTTAGTAAAAAAAAATTAGATTTTAATTAGAGTTTAATTTTTAATTTTTATTGTCAGTGCCTGCTATTTATACTTCTTCCCTGATATCCTTGGGCAGTGTCAACTCAAAAGCTTAAATTATCATTAATGTCCTTTTTTTTCTTTGCTTCTAGGTTGCTGGTGAGTTTTTCCTGCACTTAGATGGGTCCTTTGTATCAGCTATTTATCAATTTTTATCAGCTAAAAAAATCTGTGCTGAGATCAGATGCTTGCAAGATCTGTCAATGTAATTGCTCCCTTAGCTGCTCTGATGTGAATGTTCCTTTTTTTATAGTTTTTATGACCTAGCTACTTTCAAAATGCATATCATAACCGACTGATATTGGCATGGTCGACAATATTTCACCTCAGTGGATCCCATGTGACATATACGCAGCTAAACCTGTTGCCCAGGATCATCAGCTTTATAAGTACATTGCTGAACTATGCTTGGCAAAGGAACAGGGTGACTACACTGGCTTATCACCGTGCTTATAACTTCAATTTTCCACAACTATTTGAGTTACTTATATTGAACAGCCACATCTGAACCTGTCCCCGGTTTCTTCTGATCAATCTTAGACAAGGATACAATTGATATTTGTTGTACCACTCCCTATCACTCTATATTATTTGATTATTTGAATGAATAAATATTCCTCTTTGCTCCATGACCAAAACTGGTAATCGCATATGCTTCTTTTTTTTTCTTCAATGTTTTTCTATTCTATATGGACGACATAAATCAGGCGTTTCATTAGCCACTCTTGAGTGCAAGGTGTAACTTGGAAGGGTTTATAAGCTTTGTCTTTGTAAGAGTTGAATGGCTGAAAAGACTGTTTAGTGGTCCTTATTAATAAGGATTAGGGCTTTTGTTGGGTTGAGCTGAGAAAATCCTACTTTATGTTGTACTGTTCAATGTATTGACAGTACCAAACATCAATTAAGTCTTATTGCCAAAATTTTAGGGTCGAGTTATCGAATCTCAACAAATTAATGAAGGTGAACCACATGTAATCCTCCCCACTATTCTATCCTATCTGAAGTCTAAAGTCATAATCTTTATTACCACATCCATTCTTGACAGTATATAGGCCTTTAAAGATAAGGAAAATGGATAAAAGAAACTATGTTGTCCTTATGTAAACCTAAGCTACTTGTACACCATTGTGACAGATGGTTTGCCATGCGGCACCTAATCCGGGATGCAGAAGAAAATGTTGAGAGACCCAAAAACATAGTAGGCGCAGGGGGTGACAAAACTGAACAAGTGTGTAGTGTAGAATCATCTAAATCCTTTATAGCTTCCTACACACCTATCCTCTGTTATCCAAGTCCTCTTTTTGAAGATTCTACTCAGTAGAAAAGAAGTATGTTTTTAGCAAAAAAATTGTTTCTTATTGCAATTTGGTTATCATTCCCCAACCTTGGTTATGTAGCATCAAGGGAGGTTTCTAAAGATGCCATTCCTACACCAATTGCTTGTATGAACTGCCCAATTTGTCAGTATCCGTATCAATGCAATACACCACCCCCACCTCTCTCTGGCTATCCTTCACCGCCACCCCCACCGCTTTCAGACTACTCACCACCACCGCTGCCGCCGCCACCTGCTCAAGGAAAATGTCCACCAACACAGGGTGTTCAGTGCTGCCAGCCCCCTCCTCCCAGTACTTACCAGTACCCTCCTCCCATCTATAGTTATGTTCCTTATAACAACTTCTCTGCTTCAACTCCTTTGCCAACCCCCTTCTTTTCCATTGTAATATCAGTAATTTCCTTTGCAGTTTTGCCTTAGGTGTGCATGTGTGTTTTCAGGTCTTACTGTTTACTAGAATATATGTTATCTGAGTTGGAAATAGCTTGCAATAAATTAAACCTTCTCGGTTGTAATCAGTACTGATATTAGCTATTAGTGTTATTTTCAACTTCTTTAATCACCATAAATAATATTTCTCTCTTTTTTCTTTCTGCCTGTTTTCATAATGTCTACTATGGATGGCTTTTGTAATTATATTTGACCATCATGCTCTTTTTCTTTTTTTTTTACATTTCAAAAATAAATGTGTATAATATTATATAGTATTCGTATTCGTGCAAGTGTATGATTTAAATTATCAGTAAATGTAAACCAATAATTGTTTGTTTGTGGGTGTTTTTGGCTGTTTTTTCTGTGAGAGAAAGGTGTTGGGACAAAGGGGTTTAAGGCTCTGCCAGGTAGCAGGAAGAGCCTGTGTATATCCTCTGAGTGGCAAGGTTGTTTGATTGTTTCCCTACACGAGGGGCTTGAAGCGGTTTCCTTGGATTTAAATTGCTTTTCTCTTTCTTTTAGTCATTGTCAACTGACATTGACAAGCACCTCAACGTTATAGAAGGAAATACTTATCTCTTTACAACGGAATTCGTGTTAAGCCTCCACATTTTAAGTGCGCATTTAGTTATAGTTTATTTTGCTAAAAATTGAGATGCCGCTTATTTTTAAAAAATTATTTATTATTGACAAATTAATATTCATGCATTTTTATTACTTAGTTGGTCTATAAACAATGCCATAAGACCAACAAAAAAAAATACACACAATGCACACGCCGCTACTCAAACGCACCTTGAGATTAAAAGATTCCACTATCAATAGTTTCAAATAGTCCATTAAGAGCACCTGTTAACCAGACTTACTAATAAAGCATTAGAGACAGCCTTACTTATTTACACTTCTGTTATCAAAACTTTCCTTAAACAATACAATATTTTAGAGACATCCGTTAATCAGACCCATTGTTATAGTATGGTTTTCATCTTTCAATATGAAGAAATATGAATTTTCATATAAAAAAAGCTCTTGGTGATTACTAAATCGATTAGGTCTATAGGAATGGCGAAGTAATTGACTCTTTTTTCTTTCTTTTTTTAAGGCTAGAAGGTGAGATAATTGATTAGATCGGCAAGAATGATCCATAACAATGATATGAGTTGTTCTAGTACCACAAAAAATTTATAACTTTCTCTCTTACATGAAAAATTGTGAGCGACTACTCACTATTTTCACATAAATTAATTACTTTTTCTCCACTGTCGCAGCAAAGTTGCATCAAAATTGTGAACTTTTTTGTTTGTGGTACTAATTTTTTGCAATAGCCACAACTCTCTTAATGAAAATGCTTGCTTTATCATTGAGTGGGCATTACCCTTTTATAAGAAGAGGCAGGGTATGAATACCCCTTCTCTCATGGTCCCATCGTTAAAAGAAGGGTCACTGACTTGGAATAACACTTTCATGAAGCTTGTACTGCCGACAGTGGACAGATATGCATGCCTCTTCTGTTTTTTTCGCTTTTCTTTGAGCCAATGAAGGTATCTTTTCGTGGTCCATAAACAGTATATACGTGAAACATGCCAGTGAAAAGGACATGGTGTGTGATAGAACATGAGCTGCCTTTACTCATAACAACACTGTTGGTATTTCATAGATCACACAAAGGATTCAGGAACATGCTAAATCACTATCACAGTTTGTGAATCACATGGTCCTCACAGGACATGCATAGCCTAAAAGGGACATGTAGTGTGAGGGAACATGAGCTTGCCTACTTTTATATGGTCCGGTTAATACGTGCGACACACATTAAACAATTTATTTTTAAAAATATTTTTTAAAAATTAAAAAAGTTAAAATTGTTAATACTTTTTAATTTTTTAAAATATTTTCAAAATAATTAATTATTGTGTGCCCTTAGATCACATACTAGCAAAATATTTCTTATATTAAGCCTAAATAGGTATTAATAATAGATAACAAACGAAGAACAAGTCAATAACTCTCTCCACAGCTTATCTATATCTACTCTTGAACTCGATTACTTGGTTTCTCATATCATGTCAATTACACAACAAAGTACTAATATTTTTCATTTCTCTTAAATCTTATACTAATTTTCATGGCATTGTTTTCTACTGATGCGGTTTCTAATACAATGTCAACCACCAAATAACACATTCCTAACAATTTAAGCAAAAATACATAAATAAATAACAAATTTCTAGGAATGTATTCATTATGTTGAACTAGATTTTTACCACATTTGTACATTGTCTCTTATTTCCTAGACTGGTTTATCAGTTCTCTCATAGTTGAACTAAGGGGTTCATTGGCACAGCAGCCTGGGACATTAATTTATCATTTTGAAGACTCAACTTTCTAGCTGTAATCATGTGAATCATTTGAAGATGTGATAAAGATCAGAATCCATTGTCACTGACACAAAATTAGAGATTGCATTCCTATTGTTGCTTCTTATGGAAGAAAAAAAGTTCATATAGGTTTTCTTCTCAAATCAGATAAAACTTGATTCCTGTAAAGAAACGATAAAATTTCCTTTTTAAGATCATTTTCCTCCAACACCTGGGCATGTGTGATGCATTTTGACAGACAGGACTTAGAAACTTATGGTGTGAGAGATCTCCTAGTTTCAAGGGGTCCAAAAACTGCACTCTTGTATGTGTTGTAGAATGCAACATTACTCATGCTTTTTCTCTAATGTTACTTTTTTAATCTTCCAAATTTTCAAATTGAAAAGGGAACAGACAGAAATTTACAATATGAACTCCGAAGCAAAAAATGGGTGTGCATGTTGCAGGATGCAAAAATTTCACTTACTAACGAAGTTACAAAATGAACTCCAATGCAATAACATTACTCATGCTTATGCTTAAAAAGAAATCATGTATTTCTTTAATGTACCAATTATCAATATTTCCTTATCTACAAACTTTTTGAAAATTCGCAATATGGACACGGGTCCAAAATTACCCAATTGTCTACATTGTATCTTATCCAGTGCTCCAATGCCCAGGACAGAGGCTTCACCCCACTTTTTCAAGATATAAGTATACTTTTGGTCACCTTCCACAAAATAAGCAAAAAAGCTAATCCAAAGTGTTCAAACTTCAAACCAGACGAGAAAACTCCCTAGAAAAAGCTACCAATGATAAGACAAAAAGTGCATTAATTAGTGTTTACCTTTACCATTAAGATTTACACTATCATGGAACTTCAATTACCAATAATTGAGTTGCTAGAGTTTTCAAAGTAAACTATTGATATTTATCAATTATTGATAGTTTACCTTTCCCCTTATAATTTTACACTGTCATGAAAATCCCATGCAAGCAGCCACTCAGTGTGGTGGTGTACTACAATCATATCAATAATTGACTTGCGAAGTGTTCAAACTTCAAACTAGACAAGAACTTACCAAAAAAATCCTAACCCATGATCTGATGATCAGAAACAGAAGTACAATTATTGGTGTTTATGCCCTTTAGCATGAAACTCCCATGCAAGCAATCAATCAGTGTGGTGTTGTACTTCAAATATCAACACCTGACTTGCCAAGTGTTCAAACTACAAACTAGACAAGAAATTATTAAACAAAACTACCTATGATAAGAAACAAAAGTACAATTATTAGTGTTTACCTCTGCCCAGAAGATTTACTGCAACTCCAAATTTATAAAATTAAAAAAAATATATGTATGAAGATTCTATCCATCCATTTCAAACAATTTAACTAGATAGTACTAGAATGGTGACAACCAAATTTATTAAAATATTAACGATTCCGTAAAACCCAATTCTATTGACACAACATTTCTCATAATTATTTCGCAATTGCTTGTATGATAAGTTGTGATTGGTGGATAATAAAAACAGTAACAGCTACCAAGTACGAACGCACATGAAGTTTCTTCCCTACCAATCACAATTGTCCACTTCTTGATAATAATTAAATTCAATAAATCTATTGTATATAGATAATTAAACATTATTAAAAAAAAAATCATAAGATCTCTTCAAACATTCACCAATAAAAATCCAATTACAAATGTTTGAAATTCTCTCCGAGAAAGAAAAAAAATAAATGCACACACACTAAAAAAAGAAAGAAACTAAAAACTAGAAAAATTAAATCACTATCTCACTTATTCTGTTCCTCAATAAATACCAAATTATAAATTAAATAAAAAAAAAAAACTGGGAACCAAAAAAAAAAAAAAACACTTACAGCATTGTCTTCACAATCCACCACACACAGACGATCAACGATCCAAACCTTGCGCCGTCGAATCTGACGGCTGCGTTCTGATCCGCCACCTGGTCCGCCGCATCGTCAGCCGGAGACGGAGTGTCGGCTTCGTCCGACGGAGACGGTGCCTTCTTCGACTTCTTCGTGCTCGGCTTGGGAGAATCCGCGGTCACATCTGGAGCCGGAGCCGGCGCCGGAGTTTCAGCCTGAGCCTTAAACAGCTCCTTCGGCAGCAAAACCTTGTCGATCGTGTAGATCGCGATCGGCTGTTCGTCGATCAAAGTTCCGGTGATCTTCGCCGTCACGACCTTCGTCTTCAACGTCACGTCCATTCCGTCGTTCTGCACCGTGAAGTCGAACTTGCTAGCTCCGTCAGTGGCCAGCGTGTTCATGTCGCCGTTGTTCGACTTCAACATTGCCAAGGACTGATAAACCGGAACGCCGTGGTACTCGAGTAACGCCGTTTTCCTCGCCGCCGTCAAATTCTTGTACTTCGGCAAAAACGCCTTGAAAGCGTCGTCGCCTGGACAAAACACCGTCAATCCACCTTCGGCATTGCTCTCAAAGGTCTTCTCGGCGTCCACGTCAGCAATAAGAGTGTCGGCGAAGACTTTGCAACCGTGAGCGGACATGACGGCGGTTATGTTCGTTTCGGCCGGACCGGGAGCCGGAGCCGCCGCCACGTCGGACGGGAGGACCTTGCTGATCTGGATGACGGAGAGATTGTAGGGGATTTCCTTGACGGATTTGACGAAATAGGTGTTGATCTGGTTGTTGTTGTCCTCGGGGGAAAGCCGACCTTTCCGCCCTTAAGGTCGGTGATGTTGACGAAGCCGGAGGAGCCAGGGGCGGAGCCGGTGGCCTGAAACATGGTGGCGGCCAGGCGGTGCCGTTGGTGATCTGGTGGAGCTTTTTGGCGCCAAAGTAGTCGAGGAGGACGTGGAGGGAGAGGATGTTCTTGACGGTGTAGATGGAAGGGTGAGTGGAGAGGAGGTCGGACATGGCGGCGTTGTCGACGGCGCAGACCGTTATGGTGGTGCGGCTGTTGATCTCGCCGGCGAGGTGCGTGAGGGAGAGGTAGTGGTTGAAGGTAGAGAACTCTGGGTGGTCGGCGAGTAGGCGCGTGATGTTGTGCGCGTGGGCGTTGGGAGTGAAGATGAAAAGGAGGGAAATGGAGAGGAGAGTAACCGTCGTAACTGAACGGAGCTGCATTGTCGTTTTGAGAAAGTGGAGAAAAAAAAACGGTGGCGTTTTTGGGCTGTGAGAGAAAGTGGCAGTGAGAGAGCTCTGTGTGTGAGCTCTGAGGGAAACAGAGAGAGAGAGAGACAGTGAGGGAATAGAAGTGAGTGGGGAGTGTAGTAAGTATAGTGGGCTTAGTGGAAATGAGGCTTGGATTTGGGTTTAATTACATGTTATGCCATTATGATTGTGTGTGTTTTTTGTTTTGGGGGACCCACTTTATGTTTTGTTTGTTTGTTCTTAGAGTAATAAGTCAGATTTTATTTGTTTATTTTAAATGTTATTGATAGATGGTCTAGGGGTGAGGATAAAGAGTGTGATTTTATATAAAAGAGGAGGATAAGAAAGAATAGATAGGACTTTTTTTTTTTTTTTTTTTTTTGAGAATCAAAAAGATAGGACTTTTTTTTTTATGATCATCAGAAAAAAAAGATAGGACTTTTTTATTTTGTTTTTAAAAAAAAGATACAAAATTTTAATATTTTTTTTAGATTAAAGATTGTTTGTTGTTATTGTAAATGCACAATTGCACCTGGTCCCAAGAACAGTTATGGGCTCAGGCCCAATGAGCCTTAAACAATATGAATTTGTAGAGTGTGGGCTCGAACCCAGGTTAGAAGAGTTTAAGGGTTGTATGGCAAATCAAAAATTGACAGCACTTAAAAATAACAAGAAATATTGTAATTCAACCTCCTCGGACGTAAGCTGAGGACTGTTCTTATATTATCTTTCTTTTCTTTCTTTTTCATTTTTTTTTCTTACAAAAAGAGAGAGAGGTCCCATTTTCTGTTCTGGATCTCCCCTTAAATATTCATCTTTTCTGATACCTCATACACGTGTTGCCCTCCCCCTTAGCCTAGATATTTCTTTTCTCAGTACTTTTGAATAGTAACCAGAAGTTTCCCTTCCACTATTCAGGTGTCACTTCCCCATTAATGCGGCCAGGGCGGTAGGTGCAGGGTCTTTAATGTGGAGGTGGCAGCCTTTAGTACTTTTCAAACACCGGTGCTTCTAGGACATCCAGGGGTTCACCCCTCTTAACCGTTGGTCTCCGTCATGCCGTTCCTGAGCTTTTACGATGACGTCCCTGGTTCTTCTATGCATATCCGAGAGTAAAATCAACCTCGGATAGGTCCTCGGCGCATGAACTGACCCAAGGTACTAAGAAGTTCTGAACCCAAGGGTAGGTCGGCCTTCCTTAGCATGGCCCAAAGGCCCATATACATACCAGCACCTTTTTACTCCCCACAGTTATTATAGATGGATAAATAAATTATTATTTAGTTTTCTTTTTGTTGAAAATTTATTAATGTATATTGTATTTTGAAAAAATAAGAAATTTTTTTTAAAAAAAAATTGTACATACAAACTAAAAAGCAAAAAACTAGTTATAATTTAGTCTTAAACACATACTTAGAATGTGTTTGGATTCGGCTGAAAAGGCTCTGCGTTTTGCGTTTCAAACTTTTTTTTTTTTTTTTTTTTAAGCCCCAAATGTTGACAAGTCTTCCGTGAACAGTGCATCCGTGCACTGTTCACGGACCCACAAATTTCACTTTTCAACCACTTTTTCATTAAAAATGGGTCCCGCGGTACTATTCACACATTTTAAAATTATTTTGCTACAGTATTTTCAGTTTTCAGTTTTCAGTTTTTAGCAATAAGTTCTATCCAAACGGACCCTTAGTGTTTGTTTGGGAATAACTTATTTAGTTTTTTGCTAAAAGAATTTTGCTAAAAGTGTGCTAAAGTATACTTATACCTTAAAAAATTTTAAAAAATAGAAAAAAGAAAGTGAAAAAAAATGAAGTTTTAAAAAGCTGTACATAAAAATTAAAATCTAAAAGCTGATGCCAAACAGACTCTTAATTTGTTTTTTTTTTTTGTTTGAGAATGAGCTCTTAATTTGTTTAGGTTGAACCATTTAAGTAATTATTTAAGCTTCTTAATAGAGTTTAATGGTTGTTATTTTTTTTTAAAGAGTTTTAACTTATAATATCTGCTTTAAATGATAACTCTTTATCATCAGATCAAGATATCGATTAGTTTTTAGTGTAGGCAGAAATTGAATCCTAGGTCCCTTATTCAATCATTAAAAACTTTACTAATTAAGCTAAATAAAACACGCTTAATGGTTGTTATTGGGGTATTTAAGAACAACTTGAAAAGTTTCAAATTTAGCTAATATTGACACTTCAATGGTGTGGTTGTAATGAGAAATATAGAAAATAAAAAAGGAAATAAAACATAGAAAAATTAGTTCAAAATTGAAACAAACCCAATCCTTCTTTATTTCTTCTTTCTCTTTGATAAATTGAATCATTTTTTTAGGGAGAATAACAACTTTTAATCGATAAGCATCATGCAGTATACACGTTGTGGGGAATAAATTATCCTGGCAGGTATATGGGCCTTTGGGCCATATTAAGGAAGGCTGACCTAACTTTGAGTTTGAAACCTCTTAGTATCTCAGGTCCGTTCATGAGCCGAGGACCCGAGGACCAATCCGAGGTTGATTTTACTCTCGGATGGGCATAGAAGAATCAGCAACGTTATCATAAAAGCTCATAAACTACACGACGCAGACCAACGGTTAAGAGGGGTGAACCCCCAGATGTCCTAGAAGCACCGGTGTTTGAAAAGTACTAAAGGCTGCCACCTCCACATTAAAGACCCTTCATCTACCACCTTAGCCGCATTAATGGGGAAGTGACACCTGAACAGTGGAAGGGAAACTTCTGGTTACTATTCAAGGGCACTAGGAAGAAAAATATCTAGGTCAAAGGGAGGTGAAGGCAACACGTGTAGCAATTATCAAATTGAGTAGTATTTAAAGAGAGGTCTAGGACAGAGAAAGGGGAGCCCTTTTTGAGAGAGAGAAGGAGAAAAGAAGAAGGAAGAAAAGAAAGGAAATTTATATATAAGAACAGTCCTCGGCTAATATCCGAGGAGGTGGAGCTATAACTTTTCTTATTATCTTTGAGTGTTTACGGTCTTTTAACTTGACCTATATTCCTTAAACGCTTCTAACCTGGGTTTTACAGCCCACACTTTACAAATTCATGTTGTTTAAGGCGAATTGGGCCTGAACTTATCACTGTTTTTAGGGCCAGGTGCAATTGTGCACTTACACACGTGATGTTCATTAAGTTTATATTCCTTGTTCTTTTGATAATTTTAGTTTATTGGCATTGTCCTTGTTGGCTTTAGTTAAGTTGATTGTGTAATTAATTGAGCACTTTAGAAGGGGTTTTTTTTTTTAATACAAGATAGAATTCTACTCTAGTTTAATTTAAGTGTATATATATGTAAAGCTTCCTCTTGAAGATTTGAACTCCAGCCTTTGGCCCCCACATCCGCAAACATTTATTGTACAAGGGTGTGCGGTGATAACACCTAGAAGTTTTTTTTTTTTTTTTTTTTTTAAGAAGTTAGTACAACTTAAACTTCATAAAATTAAATTGTTATCCCCAATCGATATGTTATAGAGAGGCATTTATTATGCACATGGTTGGAGATAAATAAGTATTTATTTATTGGTAAGCAAGGATAACATTAAACTAAAATATCATCAAAGTCTTTACAAATTCAGATTTATTCAACTTCAAAAATTAATAATCTAATGCCATAATAAAAATAATAATAATAATAATTTTTTATTTTAGAAGGAAGGGTCTTGTTATAGTTCCCTAAGAGCAATTGTTAATAAATCATATTAGAAAATTTTTAACACTACTTTTATGAAAATTATATAAAAACTATCAAAAAATTTAATTATTTAATTATTTTTTCATAAAATGCTTTTAAAAATAATTCTTAAACCAATGTCTTTAGGTCATTCCTTAAAAAATTTCCTAACCTAATTGTGGAGTCAATAGCACAATATATAAATTTTGTAGACACAAGTTGTGCAGATTGCTTGAACCGGCAAAAAAGGGAGTATGCCTCACAGCCTTGTGGAAATGGTACAAACTTTTAGAATAATAATGTGAAGAAGGTTTGGGAGATGAGTAAAGAAGGCATTTGTGATTTCAAATCACGTGGGGTTTGGCATCTTTTCTAATCACCAAAACACAAGGCACCAAAAAGTAGTTACTTAAATAGTATTGCACACCGAAGACCATGCTGCAAGTATAGTATCAGAAGCTATTCTCGTGCTGGAAAGTCAGTTCACATAGACATAGGGCCCCAAATGCAGATTTTGGGTCCCTTTTTATCTTGTGACAAAATGATCTCCAATTTTGCGTTGTGTAAGTCATCAAGATTAATAATTTAATACAGATTTTGGGTCCCTTTTTTTTGTGTGTTTCAAAACTAATGGATTCAATTTTATCAATGCAGTTTATTAAATGTCGTGTCTTCGTTTATTCAATTAGATTTATCATGTGACTACATTTGACCAAGATGATTTAACAACGTATCTCATTGACTAATTTATTTATGTGATTGGGAAACCTAAAAATTCAACCTACTCTTTTTGCAATGGATGATGAAAATTTTAGTAAGTTTTAGCTGTAAAGTTTTCAAACAAGAAAGTGTGTTTGGTTAGGTTTATGTTGTCAATAATTAATTTATTTACTTTTTTAAAAATATGAATGAAAATAAGGTAAAATCCAAAAACTATTCAATAAGGTTGGATCAATATTAAGAGGAAAATATCTAATTTGAACCCTAAGTAGTAAGCAAAACTAGCACTTAACACTGTTTTGAAAGTTCTTCTACTCCTTCAAGTTCATTGCTTCTTTTTTTCATCTATGGTTGCTAACCATCTACCATTGGCTACCCATAAACTTTCTTGTGCATATAAAATTGTCACAAAACAATCACCATGAGACATATGCCGTCAAGGACCAGTTATTGAATACGTGCAAATATGTTTAATTTTATCGATGAAATTCAATTTTAACAGATTATTAAGATCAACTTTAAACACATTCGATGCCAAATTTTGTATCAATTTTACTGCCCAGAAAAAGTTAGATGTCATGATACAATTAGTTACACAATTAAATGACCTTACTCTAAATTATTTTTGAGGATAAAAAAGAATATTAATAGCGTGCTCAAAGAGCTTTTTGTATTCTACCCTAGAAAGTAGTAGACGGCAAGCCAAATTAGCCAATGGGCTGAGTTTTAAATAAGTATGTCAAAATTCGAGTGCCTGATTGCAAATCAACAATCACTACCCGTCAAAATAGTTGACTACAAGATGAATCTTAACCAAACAAAATGTGACACGTGTACCGTATCTCTTTTTATTTCCAGAAACACTTACACCGTTGATTTGACTGACTAGTTGTCAGATTGGTATGTTGGCGAATTCGTCAGTGACACGACAGCAAAAGATTTCAGGTTAGGGGTAATTGTGTAGTTTACATGAAATAGAGGGGTAGTTTGGTAGAAAGGAGTGTGTGGAAGCAAAGTGATACAGTAGTCCAAATATTGCCAGGCTGGCCACCAACGCATAGAGGTGTGCCACGTGGACATATGGTGATAAATTATCTTACGTCGGCAGAATTCTCCACCGACAATTGTTTAATTAGCTTGGCTGGAAGCACAATTACCTTCAACGGTTATTATTATGATGTTCATATTGCTTGATTTTGCTAGGTTTTATTATTATTATCATTATTATTTTTTGGGTTTATTTTGCTTATTTATTTATATCCAAATTTTTAAGGCTTAATTTTTTTTTAAAGTACAATATAAAAGTTGTGTAACCCAATAAATTACTGAAATCATGATTTAAGTAATAAATCGTAATTAGATTTTAATTATTTTTAGACCGTGATTAAAACAGTTTGTATATGATAAATATTACTCATAGATTAAAGTATAATTGTAATTTTGATCTCTAAAAGAGTAGAGAAGATAAAAATAGTGTCTCTAAATGACAAAAAGAAGTCAAATTGATAAGGAAATAGTAGATCTAAGTACATAAGAATGGAGAATAAGGACGGCATAGTAGATTATGTTTGGATGGTTTTTTAGTTCATACAATCTTAATAGTAGAATCACATGGCTTGGGAAAGGTTTGGATTGCATACTTAAATTATTAAGGGTATTGTTAAAAGGTGTCTATATGCATTTGTAAAGTAGAGTTTTATAATATAGTCAATTGAATTTTTATAAGAAGTCACAACACATTCAATCTAAAACACATGTATCTATTAATTTTTATTATTTCTTAATATATGTGAAACTCATTGAAGCTTCCTTAACGAACGCATAAAAACATTTGTTAACAAAAGCGATTTGTAAAAGAAATTTTGATTTTTTTTTTTTTGAGAGGAAGGGGAGAGAACAATTAATACATGTCCATGCATTGTTAAGAGGAGCTAATGTTTAGAAAATTAATTAATCAATGAAATGGATGTGGTTGATTGAAAGTTACATATGTATTCTGTGGCTATGCAAATTAATCTTGCTTTTTTATTAATTTTGGGCAGAAACTTGAGGTCTTTAGTTCAATCTCTTAACAGAAGTTCATAAATACGAATAAACAATGCAAATGCCACTGCAACATTACCTGTATCCATTTTTTGGGGTGCTTGAGCTAATCAAGCAATGGCGTGACAATCAAAGGTTGTTCCTTGGCTTGGTTTGACCCTCAAGAGCTTGCTTTAGCTCTGAAAAAAAAATTTAAAAACAAATCTAATTAATATATCAATTTCCAATGGCTCTCTTATTGTAGTTTTAGCTGGAGTTGTGATTCTTGTGAAGACAAAAGTCTTTGTCTTTGAAATACAAGGCCAGAAGCATGTGCTTGGGCCAAAATCTTCTTGTTAGAATAATGTTATACACTTATTAAGGAGTGTTGAATGTCACTAGGCCAAGTTGCTCTGTTGAACCATCATTTAAACAAACTTTGTTTGGAGGGCATTTAAACAAACGTTTTCAATCATTTTAACGTGTTAAGTTATAGGCATGTTACTCTTATTTCTCGTTAAGAGCAAAAAAAAAAAAAAAGAATAAAAAATGTAATTTCACATTCAAGGACACCATAATCAAAACAAATTAAGTTATATATGCCAACGATAAGTTGGCACTTCCTAACCTCTCTCAAGAAACATGTTCAGATTTCAAATCCTCTTGAGTAGGGTCTTACATATAGAAATAATAATAAGTTACACACAGCCATAATTAATGTCATCTAGATTTGAATTTGAAGTGAGATTTGGGCACCGTTTGCAATCTAAACACATAGGGCTGTTCTTATGTCTTCTGAATTATGCAAGTGGTAGGCCCATATCCAAGTCATTTTCCCACATTTAGTCAAACCCACCAATCTATGGAAAATGACCACTAAAACTATATTTAAACAAAATCTAGAAGATATGTTATACATTCACAGAGTGACCTTTTTGTTTTCCAGTTAAATTTGTGCTGTTTTGGTGGGCACAAGATTGTGTGAGCTTTCAAGATGTTAGTTGGGACGAGGAATATATTATATTCATTATTCTCATCAAATAAACTATTTCTACTCCCAAAAACTTAAATAACTTAAATTATTAGAAAACAGTAAATTAATCATTTCACAATCATTCTTTAACACTAACATTTTCTCATTCTTTATTTTGAAAACCAACATCAATATAACAATTTCTAGATAATCTAAAAGATGGCATGGAACATTTTCCACAATTATAAGATGATTAAAGAAGAAGAAGATGGAACCTTTCCACTGTGTTGGACTGGCTTTCCAAGATTGCTAGGTATTTATAATTTGGAGTGAAGTATGTACTAGCACACTAAGTGCTATTCTGGTTGATCACATTATAGAGACATTGTCTTGGAGAATTTTTACAGCCCAATACAATGAGCTAAGCCTAAGATTAAACTTTCACATTTTGAGTCTAAATATTTCCAAATGCCTAGGGGCCGTTTGGTAATGTTATTTTAGTAACGTTGTTTAAGTATTGTGGAAATACATGTGGGTGAAAAAGTGTTGTGAAATTATATGTTGTGTTATTTAAATAACGAAAACTGTTGTTTAAACAACGTTACCAAACAGATCTTGGTCATTGAAAGACTAGACGATATGAGTTTTGTCTTTCATACCATAAACGGGTGAAATAATTGATTGAGAATGAAACAATATGGATAAGTGAATAGATGAGGCCAAATTAAGACAACCTACTAGACTAAAAAGGGAACCAAATGGACACAAAAGCCCAAAGCCCAAACTTGCTCTTCACTAAGTTGTTATTTGGGCTTGAGCCTAAAAGTATTTCTATGACTTGAGGGAGTTGTGACTAGGAAGGCATAAAAGAGCCTTTTTCTTCACCTAGTTTTGGGTTTGGGAGGTTTTGCAAATGGAGTTGGGAGTGTTTGAATTGAAAGAACATGATGAGTGTACTGTGCAGAAAAGCTAAATACATACAACACCTAAATCTCAAATATGCATTGGCACCCAAAAAAAAAGAAAAGAAAAATCTCAAATATGCATTTAATGTTAATTTAATAAAAATTTTGTACGCTGTCTTGAACCCAAAAATTACAATAATTTTAGAATTACACTCTTTCACACATCCTTTTTTACAACTTTCCTATATGACTGAGCGAGTGGTAAAAAAAAGTAACGAGTCCAAGTGATAGTAATAGGCTGCCATATAAAATAGTTGTGGACCTTGTGGTAAAAGGTGTGAAAGTTTGTAGTTCTAGAATTTTTGTAATTTTTGGGTTCAAGACAACATATAAAAATTGTTGTTAAATCAACATTAAATGCATATTTGAGATTTTAGGTGTGTGTATTTAGCCTTTTTCTGCACAGTACACTCTTCATGGGCTTGCAAACACTCTGGTCCCAGAATAGCTAAAGCAACTCCAAAAGCTGTAACTCCTCTTATAACAACAAACTAAATCTAACCAATTCTTCTACCAAGACAACGAAAAGGGCCTCAACAGACATCCTATACTTGTTTAAAGGCAACCGCAATGGATGAAACATAACTTTTGGAGGAAGATAACAAAGGGAAATTCTTCATTTTATTTTCCCAACACCACCACACACACACACACACAAAACAGCAGATCAAAGTCACAATGATAAGAGAGATGTATCAACGTGCATTGGAGCTTGTCTGGAAAGAAGCTGAAAAGGCTTTAATATATACATATATATGAGGAATGTTGGACATGAAACTCAGATGTACGTTGAATACCTTTCCAAGCATTCCCAATTTGTCACATTGGTGCTGGTGTACTAACTAATACTATTCATTTTCATTTTAGGTTACATTTCTTGCACTGATTAGGGACACATTGGAGATAGGCCTCTACACTACCGACTACAACCTGGTTTAGCCAGAGGATGAGGACTCTTTGTTTATTCTATTTCATTCAATTCAAGAGTACTTATACAATCATAATACCTTGAAATGGACCAAAATCACTGAACTCCAACGGAAGTATCCTGACACTCATGACATTCTGGTATCAACATTTACTGCTATCAACGGCCCTTCTACCAAACAGTTCCATCCATCACCAATTCATGCCTTCAAGCTTCAGCAATGACTATTTGACATACTTCCACAAATTCTTACAATATGAATTCCACAATGAAGGGAACTTGAACTCCATTATTCCCATCAAATTAGCAATGGCCTAGACATCCAATGCTTCCCCAAGCAACACAAGGAAAACCAAGCTACAACTGTAACTAATCTAATGTTATACATGGACAAATGTGTACAAAACTAGCGATGGTAAATTCAGCTCTTCCTCCATGTACAGCTTCTTATTCTTTCATCCAATGTTTTCATTCTCATTTTAGTTTGGCATTTTCTGCACAGCTTAGGGACACACTGGAAATAAATAGGCCTCTACGTCCACTGATCCACAAGGTGTTAGCCAAAGGAAAATGACTTCGTATATGAAATTATGACCACATTCTGTTCCATTAAATTCAAGAAAATATACACCCCTCAAGATGGACCAAAATTCACTAATCACCAGCAGAAGTATCTTGACACTTACCACATTCTCTTATCAAAATTTAACAAGATCACCATCCCTGCTACCACATAGTTGCATACACCACTGTTTCATGCCTTCAGCAATAATTATTTTAATACGTAGTTCACAAATTCTTACCCTACAAACTTCAATAAGGGAACTTGAACGCCAGTCTTCCCATTAGCTTAGCAATAGCCTATACATTGAAGGCTTCCCCAAGCAACATGAGGGAAACCAATAAACAACTGTAACATATCTAATGCTCTACACAGACACAGGTGACAAAATGAGCAGAGCTGGGAATATTGCACATAACTAGCCATGTATGGCTTCTTAGTCTTTCATCCAATAAGACTGCAATACCAAATAGCATGTCAATATACTTTTAAGTAAACTGTAGAGATACCCTCTCCAATTTGGTGCCACTGCTGCTCAACACCTCTTAGATGTGCATAAGAAAGATAAATCATTGAAACCACTGTTTTCAAGTTCCGTACTGTTGCAACTGAGCTTTTCCTTTGTCATTGCTTCTCTATCAAAGTAATACAGTGACACCATCCCAAATTGACAGCAACAAGCAACACTAACATGAATTTACCCATAACACAATAATGTAGACTAGATAATTCATCAAGATATTCCTTTGCCTCCGCTAGGAACACTCAAGCACAGCAAAGACACAAATTTTGATAATTGCCAATCCATTCAATTTAACATGTCCCTAACAATGTGAAAAAGAAAAAGTTCTTACTAGCGCACAAGGTTCCCGCTTCTGTGAGATCTAGGAGAGGAAGTTGTCAGACAGTCTTACTCCTAATGAGAAATTCCCTAATTTCCCATACATACATACATATACATACATACATACATATATATATATATATTATAAACAATAATAATAACAAAAATCAAATGAAGATTATCCCCTTTTTCATATAAACTAAAACATAATGACACAACAATAGCAGCTATGAATTTTTTTTTTTTTAACCAAAGTACATTGAAATGTAAAATTTTAGAGCATTTCTTACAAAACAATATTACAAATTGGCTACAAAATAATGTTCAAATGGGTGTTCAAATCAAAGAACTTGCCTATCAGCAGCATCAGCAACAATGGGCAATCTGGGCAGCTGGCCCAGCAAGCAAGAAGAAGACCCATAAATCAAACTCACAAAAAGGAACAAAAACACAGTGCTATCCAAGCTCATCAACAAATCCAACCCCAACCCACCTCTTGGATTAAAGCTCCTCTCCAAAACATCAGGAAAAATCAGCAGCACATCAAGCACAATAGCTTGCATGGTATTGAACCTCACATACCTACTAAAATTTTGGTTCCTCACGACCACAAAGTATAGTGTCAAAAACACCAAAAACCCATTAAAGGGAAAGCTCTTAAACACCCTTATAGCTGGTACAAGAGGTTGTATGGCAGCTTGAATGGGAGTGAACTGAGTGATAACATATTTACCATACTGAATGCCATCAAAAAAGGGGTAAAAGTAACAAACGGCTGAGATTAAACGGTCAGATGTGTCAGCTGGGTTGTCACCATTGGATTTGGCAGTTATTTGTTCACTTCTTCTGGGTTTAGTTGGGATTTTATTTCTGGGTTTGGTTGCAAAGTTAGTTAGAGTGATGAGACAAGGTTGGTTTGTGAAGGAAGATAGGAATGGAGAGTGAAGTGGCTTACGAGAGAGAGTGAAAGTTGTTGGGTTTAATGGGTAGAGAAGGTTGGACATGGCCATGTCTTTCTTGAGAGTTTTGAGGATTGGTTTTGTGAATTTTGATTGGTGACTGAGGAGGAAGCAAATTTTTGAGAGAGAAAGAAAACCCAGTAAGAAAATTGAGGAATATCTTTTGCAAGATGCGATTTTGCCTTTCCAAAATCTACAAAAGCTGCTGTATTAGTGAATTTTATCAGTTGTAATGGCGACTCTGTTATTGTCATAAGACTTTAGAGGGTTTGGTTCATTACTAAAAACCTATTACGTCGAATTCTTCTGCTTTGCATATGGACTCAATAAGTTTTAGTGAAACTTTTAGGGTTCAGTTGGAGGAGTGGAAAAGCGGGGGATGAAAAAATAGAATGATGAAAAATATTTAGTTTTCACTCTTGTGTGTTCGGCTTGAGGAATGGAAAAGTGGAATGGTGAAAAATTCTTTTGTTCGATTGGAGAGAAAAATGGAAGGATGAAAAATGTAATTTATATAAATTAACTATTATACTTTTGTTACATAATATGTAAGAAATAAATTTATTTGTACTTATTACATAATATAAAATTTATAACACCATATATATAAATTTTATTTTTATTTTTATTATTATAATGTAAAAATTAGATTAGGTCACGTTGAAAAAAAAGAAAACAAGAGAGACTGTTTAGCCGTTAAAAAGAAAAAAAAAAAAGAAAAGAAAAGAAAGAGAACGTTCAGCCTTTAGGTAAAAAAAAAAGAAAAAGAAAAAGAAAAAAGAACTCTCAGCCTTCAGGTAACGTTGAAAAAAAAAAAACGTTCAGCCTTCAAGTAACGTTGAAAAGAAAAGAAAAAAAAAAAAAAAGAGAGAAAAGAGAACATTGAAAAAAAATAGGTGAGAAGAGGGTATTTTTGTAAAAGTGCTATCATAACATTTTTCTTTCTAGATTTTCCTTCCGATTTGGAAGGAAAAAAATGTGGGCCCAGAGGGAAAACTTTTTCTCCAGTTTTCTCTCCTTCCTATTTTCCTTCCCCAAACGAACAGTGAAAAACAGTATTTTCCATCTTATTTTCCTTCCTCCCTATTTTCTATCTAAACGGACGGACCCTTAGGGCATGTTTGGTTTGAACAAAAAATGGATGTATTTTGTATTCATTTTCAGTTTTCGTGGGACCCACTATTAAAAAAAAATTGGCTTTGTATTTGTATTAATTTTTCATTTTCAGTATAAAAAAAATAGTATTTGAATATAAAAACTAAATACAACTTTTTAGTGTTTTCATTTTCTTAAAAATGAATACAATGACGTTTTCATTAAAAAAAAACTATGTGGGTCCCATTAACACTGGCTTGCCCCATCAAAACTCTCTCTCCCTCTCTCTCTCTCTCTCAATTGCGTTGAATTTTTAATTGAAAAATATAAAGTGGAAAACAAAAGAGAGCAAAAACTAGACTAGAAAATTATGTTAAACATGAAGTGGGTTGGGTAGAAAAAATGAATACAAGATTTGAGAAACAAAAAATGAGTTTAGAAAATAAAAATAGAAAATGAATCCCGCTTCAATGATAACCAAAGAGGGCCTTTATATCTTCAAAAGATCTAAACTTTGTATTTTGTTGTTATTATTATTATTATTTATACCATTTGTTTTGTTTTATTTATTGTAGGTTCTTACGATTGACAAGTAAAAAAAAAAAAAAAATAGTGATTCACATGTGAATATGAATAAGACATTACACAAAGTTACAAACCGGTTTGTAGACAATACAATAACGTCACTCAAGATCTTCTACTTTGCGTGTCGACACAAGAAGTTTTAATGAAACTTTTAATATCTTCAAAAGATCTAAACTTTGTATTTTCTTATTATTATTATTATTATTTATACTATTTATTTTATTTAATATAGGTTCTTACAATTGACAAGTTAAAAAAAATAGTGATTCATATGTGAATAAGACATAGCACAAAGCTACAAATTAATTTGTAGACTACAACTTCACTTAATAGTTTTTTTTTAATTATTAAATGTAAATTTTGACAAATTCACTATTGAATTACATTTTATTTTTATATTTTCTATACTTGTAAAATTTTCAAAAAAATAAATAATTGATAACTATATCATCAACTAAATGTTTAAATTTCAAGTTTTTTAATATAAAATTATACACAAAAAATTAAGCTTATTGATCGTATAATAAATAATATCTGATTGACATGAAGTTTGATATATGTGTTAAGAACATAAATAATATGTAATTTAATAGTTAAATTTTCAAAGTATGTATTTTATGTTAATATTTTGGCGGGAGTTATAGTTAGCAAACTTTATTTTTTATATGTGTGCCAGTGTGTGTGTCAAAATTTTCATGCACATGACTATCTATTTTGAGGTGATTTCTTTTACAAGAAATGCTGGGGACACACACTTTTGAACAATTTTGTGCCACAACTCATCACATAGCGAATTGTGATTAGTTAGAGTGTATTAGTGGACCATATGGCCAGTTGTGGACAAAGTAATGCAAAAATATATATCCCTAGCATTTCTCTTCTTTTATATTTATGTAACGTTTTGGCATTGAGATATTACTTTGTTCAATAAAACAATTGGATTGACTGTAAATTATTTGTAGATAGAAGTTGTTTATTATGGAATGAGATAAACTGAAGTTTAATAAAAATTCATTTATAGCAAAGCTAATGTAAATGTCAAAGTGCCAAAATAAATTTTTTTTTAAAAATCATTTCCTTAAAAAAATCTAAAAAATATGGCTAGAATAATTAGATAAATTTGAGAGTGTGTGGGTGAGAACAGAAACACGTCTTTAAACACTTGACCATTTGTTTTTCTTTTTTTGGGTGTAAATAGAATTTCTATTCACACCCAAAAAATGTACAATGAACACAAGAAGAGCAAAGTACATTCTAGCTTTTCTTTTTCTTTTTTTTAGAACCAAGTACAGTATAGTTAAAACATAAATATATAGAAAACCGATCAAATCAGGCATGGTTCAGTCTATAAATTAATAATAAAATTTCCTTTTCTCAGTAGCTGTTTTTTTTTTTTTTTTTTTTAAAAAAAATTATTTATTTCCCTCCCTAATAAACATATTTGCTTTTAAAACTTGTCTGTCTATGGATAACTAGTTAAGGATGCATTTAACAGAAAAAGGTTACATGGACATTACCTAAGCATTTCATGTGCTAGAGTACTTTTCGATTTTGAGTTTTTTCCTAGAGATTGAAATAGCAATGTGGCATTGAATTCACTATATGTACAATTGTTAATTAGCCTTGCCTGGAATGCTAGATAACTTATAGTAATAGGACCCATAACTTTTGCTGAATTACAGTACTGAATACTGATACTCTGCAACCAAACTTTTCGGTTTTCAACAATATAATTGAAGTCAATATTAATGCATATACCTCTATCCTTTTATATAATATAAGAAAAATCCCATTTCAATGAATATGAATCTTCAAGAATCATGTTCCAATTTATCAAAAATTGTAAAGAGAGAAAGAGAGAGATTCATGATCCAAACTTGGTGTAATTATGAAACTGTCCATTCCCTCAAGTTGCATTCTTTCCATGGACCAACATGATCAAGAAAACCAGTTTTTGCGGTTCCTATTTAATTCCTAACTTGTTCTTTTTTCTTTTTTTTTACCCTTTTTCCAAACCAAAATTGTCAAAGCCAAAAATATAAAGGCCAACCCAACAGTTTTTTACGCCATATCAACTAGGCTCTTGAATTTTCCAGCTAATGCCACCTTCACTTCCATTACCTTTGCCAATTTTGTTACTTGTTTGAATTTCATTCTTGATTTTTTCAGTTACACATTTCCAACATAATCACGGAAAGGCAAAGCTATAATGTATTGTCTACCTAACCTATTTATCACATTATTTAATGAAAAAAGGCTCTGCATGTTGTATATATATATGCGTCCACATCATCGAATCATCAGTGTGGTTCAGTTAGCTTCTCAGAATCAACCAATGTTGTTGTAGTTGAAAGATCACCCCTTCTCTCTCTCTAAAATGTCTGCGTTCTTTCTCTTCTATTTAGTTATGCTCTTACACGCCATCCTTCCATCCTCTGCACGTACATTGATGCAGCTATCAGAAGCAACTGAATGGTTTGTATACATTTATTAGCTTATTTACTTATATGCAACTTTCTAAAACCTCGCTTTTTTTAAATGCAGTTACACTTTTGCCAACTTTCAACAAAGTTAATTGAAACACATAAAATTAACGAATGCTTCCTTCTTTTTCTTCAATGATTATAAGGGTCTTCTATAAATTCAGCTAACATTATAAATATGTATCTTTGTTATAACTTTTATACTTGGTTTTGTGTGTTATAAACAGGAGCTCGACTAGAAGGCAGTTGGGAACAGGGTCCTGCAGAACTGGAAACCCTATTGATGACTGCTGGAGATGCGACCCTGACTGGGAAACCAACCGCAAGATGCTAGCTGATTGTGCAGTCGGGTTCGGACGCAATGCTATTGGAGGAAGAGATGGTGAATTCTATGTTGTCAAAGATTCAGACAATGATGACCCTGATAACCCAGTTCCAGGCACTCTCCGGCACGCTGTAGTCCAAGAAGAACCTCTCTGGATCATTTTCGATCATGACATGGTCATCAATTTAAAGGAAGAGCTTATCATGAGCTCATACAAGACCATTGATGGTAGAGGATTTAACATACAGATATCAGATGGACCATGCATAACTATTCAAAATGCAAGTAACATCATCATACATAACATCTACGTACATGACTGCATACCAGCATGGAAAGCCATGGGGCAGGTAGCACCACAGCATTCTGATGAAAAATCAGATGGAGATGGCATATCCATATTTGGGGCAAGGGATGTGTGGATTGATCACTGCACACTATCAAATTGCCATGATGGACTTATTGATGCTGTATATGGATCTACATCTATAACAATCTCAAACAGCTACATGTTTGATCATAATGAAGTCATGCTCATGGGACATAATGATGACTTCCTTGATGACAAGAATATGCAAGTTACCATTGCCTTCAACTTCTTTGGGGCAGGACTGGTTCAAAGAATGCCAAGGTAATTGAATTATCAATCTAGCTGAAAAGTTTGTGCAAATATTCACAGATTCATGCTTCTCTTTCTAATCACAATTTTCATGAGATTTTGTGAAAGAGAAATGCAATATTTTAAACTATATATTTTCAAATTTTTGCAGGTGTAGGCATGGATATTTTCACATTGTAAACAATTTCTATGCTGGATGGGAGATGTATGCAATTGGTGGAAGTGCCAATCCCACAATTAATAGCCAAGGAAATGTCTTTATTGCAAATGATGACAACTCCACAAAAGAGGTCAGTTTCCCTGTGAAATTGCAACCAAGCTTGGTCACTGTCATTTAATTACAATTAGACTGTGAAGTCAACGATACACAAAGTATATCATTAGTTTATTATTAACAGAACATAAGACAATTAGAAATAGATAGGGAGCTTTTATTATACGTAACTATCATGAAATTGCCATTAAGGGTTCCCCTTTTTCTACATTTAACATCATTAATTTTTTTGGTAGTACACTTAACATCATTAATCAATTATAAACAGACCATAAAGACCATTAGAACATAGATAGGGAACTTTTATTATACATAACTAAATCCATTTCAAGTGTTTCATCTATCAAACAAACTCTATTAATCATTAAAACATAGATAGGGAGCTTTAATTGTACGCAATCCTCCTAGTTGCTAGTGTGAGAGTTACACACAATGGACCACATAAGGAAAGTTCAAATTAAAAGAGAACAGCTCAAATTGATTGAACCAGTATATAGAAATTAGATATCAAAAACAAACAAACCGAAAACAGAAGGTGAAACCTTCACCTAACCCAACAAGTGCTAGTTCTGGAGGACATGCATCAGTTTAGATCTGATCAGACTCAGCCAACCTTTTACCTGCATGATCCAGCCCCTTGAATCTGATTCCAACACATTTTTTTCTCAAATGTACTTACTTTTCAGGTGACTAAACGTGAAAATTCAGAATCCGGGGAGTGGCAGAATTGGAATTGGAGGTCAGATGAAGATGTGATGCTGAATGGTGCCTACTTTACACCTTCTGGACAAGAAACTGCTGCAAGTTACATGAGAGCAACAAGCATGGTTGCAAGACCAGCTTCACATCTAATAAATATCCCTCCATCTGCTGGAGTTCTTGATTGTCAGATAGGCATCCAATGCTATATTCCAAAGCGATGAATCCTTTAATTTCTACCTTTTTATTCTTGCGATCAATAACGCTTTCGTTACTTTTGAGTAAATGTCCAATATTATCAAAAGCCAGGTCCTCAGTACACACTCAATCTGAATAGAAAGATATATCCTTCACATTCAATAAGTTAGTTTTTTTTTTTTTGGGTAGAAACATGGAGTTCATAATATTAAATAGAAATAAGTCTGTTACAATTTCTGCCCTCTTTATCATGGGCTATCAAGTCCTCCACCACTATAGGTTAGTAAGTTACAAACACTTTTACACCCCCACCCCCCAACCCAACCCAAAGTTATAAAAAAAAATAATAATAAAAAAAAAAAAAAAAAAAAAAGAAGAAGAGGAAAGAATTAGAGGTATTTTACAACTCCATGCTCAATTGCTCATCTTTTTAACAAAGGGGACAAAGTTTGTCCAGTTTTCGACCCTAAAAATCTTTTCATTCATCCTGAAAAATGTAAATGATGTTACAAATTCTGACTGTGGATGGCAACAGTTTGCATATATTTGCCATAATCCGGTCTGCAAGAAAAGGAAACATGTGGAGATACGGATCAAAAGGGGAAAAAAAAAAAAAAAGTGGTTTCGACTGGATAAGACAATTACCTAAATCACTCATACTGCTTATAAAGAAAAGTTGAAAATGCAAAGAACAACGACATTGAAATTCTATTTTATTGATTATACCCTGATTACAGTATAAATACACACACTGTGGTTTGAAAATATGTTACAAAGAATTGAAAGAAGCTGAAATCAAATCAGATCAAGAAAAGAATGGAAATTACCTTGTCAAATCGTTCATTGTTATTTCTTCCAATCACATTGATTATCCTTTTCTTTGAAACAGTTCGTATCTGAATCGAAAATAATTAGCTCTATTGAAAGATGAATAGATATAACCTTTATGCATAAGCAATTGAAAGACGAAGAAAAAACAGGTGAATTGCAGGGAAAACAACTAGACATGCAGCTAAGTTAACATTCCCCAAGCTCAGTGGTTCAAACATGTTTAAGGCCAACACACACATCATATATATATAACCCAAAGTATAGCCATCCACTTACGGGATACAGAAGAATGGACATTAGATTTTGTTAATAGAACATATTCGTGGATTTAGCATGAAAGAGGGATAGACTTAATGGAAGAATAATAAATTTCTAACAATCAAGGATCAGAGGGATTTTCATTAGTCAAGAAGACGTCCCTTACCTGTTCAAGTAATCCTTCTGGGCTGCAAAGACAGGCTGGTGAGGTGTCACTGTCTCTCATTTCTAAGCAGCTATAGTAAAAGATTCAGATATGAGAATGCTACAAGCAATGGCGGCTCTAGGATTATTTTCTAGGGGGTCCATAAGAAACATGAATCATACAAAATCTAAAACAAATGAGAACTTAAATATATCGACATCACCAATAAAAATATCTCAAATACATGAAGTTTTACAATTGGCTTCCAAGGTTTTATATTTTGAAATTGTTGCATAATATTTTTATTATCAACACTATGAGTTACATCTCTTTCAATGTACCCAGCTAAACAATCATTCATCCATTGATCTCCTAATTTATCGATTTATTTCAAACTTGTTAAGATCTAAATGGGCTTTTTTTTAAGGTTTAAGAATTAAGACTAACAAATGACTACTTTTGTTGTTAGGCTTATTTTATTTTTTACTCTTTGTTTTTTTAAAAAGATTTTAGATCAAATTGATTTGTTATTGGGCTTTTTTTTTTTTCTTTTTTTTCTTTTGTGTGTGTGTGTGTGTGTGTGTGTGTGTGTGTGTGTGTGTGTGTGTGTGTGTTTAAAAAGGCCGATATATAGATAAGAGGATGATATTCAAGTTTATTTCAGTTGGGCTTTAAAAAAATTTAGAATCAGGCCAAATTTTATTTTAAGGGTCAAATAAAAATTATATTAATATATATTTTTTGGGCCAGTTCAGGGGGTTCATTTCCCTGAGCTTCAAGTGGCACTGCCCCTGGCTACAAGAGGTTATTTTGACAAAATAACAACTTTCATAAAAATCCAAAGTCAAGCTTGGTCTATGGAGCCAGTAAGAAACAAATGAATTAGAATCTTACGAAACATGCAATGCAGCACCATGACGAGATAACATCAGAGCAACAGGATCATAACCATCCCGGCAAGCAGTGTTGTAGTAACCAGCAGTAAGTTCAGCAGGGTGTGATACTGTGTGGTATGTCCAATATATTCCACCAATTTTAGCCACTAATGTAACAGTAGTTCTCTCATTGCCTTGATACTGCTTCAAAATATTAGCTGCCTTTGCAAGAATAACATCTGCATGGTGAATCAACCTACCACTGTACCATTCCTATGGAAAATTAAGTCAGGTTACTTATACTCTACATGATAAATCAGTCTTCATAACCCTTAGGCTCCAGCTAACAAATGACAAATCTATAAGACCTTGTTATAAATATTGTTACAACATGAAGATAAAAATAAAAGACATATTGCCAATCACAGATCTCCAGAAAAATGCTTTGTTTTCTTTTGCATACAGTTCTATGATGAATTTTCTTAGTGAGGAAACAAACATGTCACCCATGATAAACCCTACTTCAATTCTTTACCACGACAATAGACACCAATGGATTTTCCTTCTTTTTTATTTTTTCATGAGCACCTGATACAATCCATCAGTCTTCAAAAAAAGTTGACTTATTCCCAAGTATAAATTTAGATCTTTTAGGGTTACATCTAACTGCTGACAGCATAAATGTTTCAAATGCCAGAGTTGCATAAATATAAGTCTTGCGCAGTTAACAACACTAATTCCCACCTCCGTTCAACACAATATGTGCAACATACATGGTTTCTAGATTGAAAGGAACCAATAAATGATTGACATTTATGTGAAACAGAACATATAAAGCCCTGACTATGCTGTCTGAAATGAAAACATGAAAGTAGGCAACTTTGAATAGGATACATACAAGGAAAAACCGACCATAATCAGAAAGAAATCCATCCTCTCCTTCTTCAAAGAAAGGAACCCCAGACGGGAGACTGTTGTAATAGCCAGCATTCTGTGGGCCCTTATCTCCCCACTGAGGCTTTCCTTCTTGGGATGCAGCCATCCTCAAGTCCTCCATCCTAAGAGGAAAAGCAAGTTTGTCATTAGCAAATTTCAATATCAACCAAGTTAATAATTTAAGAGGAACGAGTTTAACCTACATGTACTTGTCATAACACTGGAATTCACCAATTCCCGGAAATTTCCATCTGCCATCACCAAAAGGATGTGCAGGATATCTGCATGAAATTGTTCATATGAAACTCTTGTAATTGCTTCAACTTGATACTTGTGATTCTATTATAACTTTACCTAAGCTCTCCGGAAGGACCAAGACCAACACTTATCTCCTCAATCACATTTCCAAAAAAGGACTCAAATTTGTTAACAAAACTGAACATGAAGTCTTCGTAACACTGGAGGGCAGTCCGGCCACAAAACAGAGGAAGTTGGTCCACTCCTAGAGTAAGATAATCATCGTTGGAAAATCCATTTTGGTCTCGATAATATATATCCTTATTGTGCTCACCAATCTGGAAAATGAATAAAAAATAAAAAGCATTAGTTTCTGTAATTTAATAACACACAATAAAGGCCTGATATATACCTACCGTACCCCTTCATTTAAAGCTTTATATACATCAGAAACGAAATCAAGTCTACTAATGGGAACACAGAATAAAAGTTATGCAAGGGGAAAAAGGGATCCTGGAGAAGAAATGATGACATTGGATTATATATAGCCATTCTTATGGTATCAGGACAGCTACACCATGGCTACAATGGATCATGAGGAGTAATGACATTGACTCAAGGAAATCTAAAAGCTGAACTGTCAAGTGGGGCTGCACTTTACCAGTATGCATCAGAGAACCTTACATAACAGCAGAGTGGCAAAGTTTAACAACCAAACCTCTAGAATCCACAAAGGTAGACTAACATCCCCATTACCACCAGATGAAGTACGCCTATTTGAGTGAAAAGACAGGTCAACATGCAACTTCAACCCCAGCCGAGATATCAGTTGGAAAAGCTGTTCATAAAGAGACCAATCATATGCAACTGGAGAGAAACGCTCTACAATTCCCCACCAAACCTCAACTGCAATTCCATGGACACCTGCCAACTTGAGTGCTTTTAGAGATACAGTTAAGGCCTTGATTCTGAGGGGGGAAAAAAGCAGCAGAAACATATAAAGTGTTTATTTCTCACCAATGAAATTGTAAAGAAAACACAAATATAAGACCATGGACCAAGAGAAATTAAAATCTATGACTTTGTGTATTAAATCTGGAAGAAGTCATGATACATAACTAAAGCCTATTAGAAGAACATCATCTTTATTTATAGAAAAGATAGATATGAAATTAAGGTCAATCCTCAAGCAAAGGTATTCTAAACACACACAAAATTCCTCCCTTTTTCTTCAACATCAAAATTCCAAATAAAACTAAAAAGACAAGAGGATAATTTTAAAATTACAACGTAGGTGGAGATATCTGCACATAACGCACAAACATACAATAATGTACATAACATCTAACAATTAAGAGGGTAAAAAACTTACTTTCTAATCATTGGACTCCCTGAAGGATCAAAGCCAAATGTGTCCACAGGCATCATCACATATACAGGGACCCTATTATGTCTAGATGTCTCCAATATTGTAGATCTCGATTTCTCACGGGCATCCATGCTGCAAGACAGAGATCATGTGGTCTCAGTGTAAGGATCTTCTCTATTAAATCTACTTTTTACAGCTTTTCTCAGCAATAACACACTAGCACATTTTTTCCTCGAAACTCCATTTAATTACCTAGTAAATTTAACAAAACAATAGATTTTTCAACACTTGAAACTAATACAATTATACAAATATTTAGATTAATTCAGAAGAGCGTGTATCTTATTCTCAACCTTAATGTTATTAATTTTTACTATCAAACAAAAGTAATAACACAAACTCACTTATCAAATTGATATTAATGATAAATTCATTTCCAGTTATTTTCCAAATTATTTGCACCAAGCAAACCGAACCTACTTTAACTATTCAGCTCAACTAAGCTGAGTTCTTCATTTACTTTTAAAACCAAAATAGAAAGTCAAAATTTCCTTTTACATGTCTTTTCCTGCAATTCCGCAGCAACAAAACTAAGCCCAACACCAGAATTATCTAACTTTAAACCGAATTTTCCCTTTTTCTCTCAGAAACCAAACCAGCACAACACACAAAATGATAAAATTTCATTGCTTATATAATTATATTACACCAACCAAACTGAACCCACTTAATTATTCAGCTTAATTAAGCCAAATTCTTCATTTACTTTAAAATCAGATTTTCCTTTTTCATTTATTTTCCCTACACTTCTCAGCAATCAAACAAAACCCAATACCAGCCTTAGCTTTAAGCCAAGTTTTCTCTTTTTCTTTCAGAAACCAAACCAACCCAAGACAGACAATAATAAAATTTCATTATATAGCTGCACCAACCAAACTGAACCCACTTAATTGTTCAGCTTAACTAAGCTTGATTTCTTGATTTACTTTTTTTAAATTCAAAACTTCATTTTTCATTTCTTTTCCCATACTTTCTCAGCAACCAAACTAAACCCAACACCAGTATTCAAAACTCTCCCAGCCTTTTTCCTCAGTTTTATCAGGAACCAAAATCAAAACTTTCTCTTCTTTTCTTGGCAAACAAGCAAAGTTTAGAGAGACCCAATAACCAAAAATATATGAAAGAGTGAGGTAACCTGAAAATGCAAGTGTTTCTCGCAGGAGATGGGCAACGAGTGTAAAGGCCGTTTCTGAGTAGAGATATCATCGAAACGTTTCGAAGAATTCTCAGAATTTGTGGCTTCTTAAGTAAGCCCAGTTCCCTAAATCCATAGTAGCTTCTTCTCCTTATCCTGCAATTGCATGCCACTCCTCCATTCTCAACTGTTCTCATTGATCTTTTGCTCCACACACACAGAGTCAGAGAGACACAGTTTCAAGTTATCTTGCAATTTTTTTTTATTTTTTGAGGTGCAAGACAATGATGCCTGATTGCCGTGGTCCACTTTTGACCTCAATTCAAATTTTCAATTGTGATCAAATTTTTTTTTCCCCTCAAAACATAAGAAAAGCAAAATAAGTCCTAAAAATTTTCACTTTTTTTTTTTTCACAATTATTAAAATTGTATATTGTATGATAAAAATTCCCATTTGAGAATGATTATAAGTTAAATTTTTGCTTATTTCATATTTGCATGTGATTTGAAATTTTGAACGTCCTTTCTTATTGGTTTGAAATATTAATATTATTATTTTTACTTTATTTTAATAAATATTACTATTTATTAAAAAAATGTGATTTTTTTTAAAAAAAATTTGTATGCACTTAAATTAAGTCATCATTGAAAGAAAAAACCTACAACCTTATCCTTGTTCCATTAAAATAAATTACAGTTGCAAGACACGTTTAATGGATGGATCTCGTTTATTTCAATTAACTCCTTAAAAATACTTTTCTAAGCTTTTTTTTCTAAATTTATTAACAAATCAATAATTGTGGACCCACGTGATCCTCTATCATAATTGTTGTGCATTATTAAAGAATTTGAATGATGATTTTATAAGAATCTAACTTATTAGGCAAGTAATTCTCCAAAAAAAAAAAAAAAATTAATTAGGCAAGTTCTAGAACCGGTCTAAGTTAAAATATAAAACATGCAAACAATAAGTTAAAAATAAACAAAATAAATTCATATTTTAACCTTCTTTTTAAAAAAATGCTCAATATTATGAGGATAAATTTCTTCCTTATATTTCCTCAGAATACACGATTATATTTTTAAGCTTCAAAATTATAGGTTGATTTGATATCGAGAAGGAAAAAAAATACCTATATTTTAAACAATATGTATTAAAAAAATATTAAATATGATATATTGTGATTTATATAATAATAATAAAAATGATACAGTAACAAATACATGTAAAAATAATATTTTATCAAAAATTTATCACGATAAAAATGTATGTTTAAACTTCAAAGTGAATGAGGTAGTATCTTGTGAGCCACGTAGAAATTATGGATAATATATAATGAAAGTTTGGTATACATCCCCATTATGTCTTCCTGACATATGCATTCCAAAAACGTACTATAAGATATCGTCTTGTAATACATGTGGGTCTGATCCACAAGACAAGTAGTGAGGAGGAGGAGAACGGAGATGGCTATCCAAAATGGATAAGAACTAAAGTGTGTATCACGAGGTCTCAATCTCTAAACAAATTATCCTAGGCGGGGACTATGACAGACACTAGTCTCTTAAGTCTTAAAATGCTTATCCCATGTCCCATCCATGCTTTTCTCTCCGACGTTAAAGTTTTGAGTCAAGACTTCAAATACTGTTCTTTTAGGGGGAGGAAAAATAAGAAATTTTTCTTTTTTTTTGGGTCTATTCTTTAATGAAAACTCAATCAATCTTCATATATTTCCTATTTCGTTCTATCCATGAAAACTCATAATTAAAAAGAGTTTTTGTGAAATGAATACCATCAATCTAGAAATGAATACCATCATCAATCTTCACTTTTTTTTCTTTTTTCTTTTTCAAAGAGATTGAAGTTCAGAAACCAGATCCAAATTGATTAAAATGAACCAACTCTTTTTGGGCCTAATGATATGGAAAAAGTGGTCCAATGGTGCCTCCGCTCTGCCTTGTTGGGCTAGCACAAAATAATCTAATGGGTTTGTGGATTCCAACAATTTCTAGCCCAAAGCTTTTGGTCCATTTCCTGGTTACAGAACGAAAAACTACACTTGACAATTAACACATCTGTGCACCAGTAAAAATCTTCTGTTCAGTAACATTGGATTCGTGATCATTTTAGAATACAAAAGTTGTGCAGTTTTTATCACCCGTGCACACGAATACTAGAGGTAGGTCAACTCCTAAACAAATAAGAGTAATGTTAATTACACACTATCTCTTAATTGAAATCGTGCATTTAAAGACATGATTTCAATTGCTTTATGGGGGAAATGTGTATGGAAGTATGTTTACACTGTTGCTTTTACCCGACCAAAAATCTCAGGGGAAAAAAAATTTGTACCCAGGAACATACATCATTACTAGGTTGGATTTGTTTGAGCCTTCTAGGCACAATAACTTGATCAAACGATTAAGAATACATCAGAGGAACAATGATAATAATAATATCATTCAATAAGAAATTAATAATACAACAAAGTCCACAAAATATTCAAATTAGAATAAGGTCTTAGTGACAATACCAAATAAATATGAATAATGTGGGATAAAAAAATATATATATCTAGAGAGTCAAAGCAGCCATAACAGCCAGGCCACTAAAAATGACCCGAACCCTATTCTTTGAATCCGAACCCGACTCATCACTAACCGGGCCTGGTGCCTTTTCCGGCGAAGAACTTGCCGGCGCCGTAGTTGGTGTACTGCTCTTTGGAACCACTACCGGTGCCTCCGCCGGAGTTGCCGAACTCGATGGAATGCCCGCTGGGGTCTCCGGAGTGGCGGCACTAGTAGGAGCCTGTGGCAAATTCGGAGCCCCGACAGGAACCGATTCTGGAGCACTCGCCGGAGATGAAATAGGCGTCGGAAGACTTACAGGGGACGGAATTGGAGGAGACCCATTTGCCGACGGACTTGGGGTGGGAGAAACCGACTGTGCCGGTGAAACTGACGGTGATTTCGCCGGTGGGGTCGACAATGTCGGAGAAATCGCCGGAGTGGACGTAGGCGGCGATAAAGTCGGAGACTTTGAAGGGGATGCCGGAGAAATTGTCGGAGTTGACGTAGGCGGCGATAAAGCCGGAGACTTTGAAGGGGATGCCGGAGAAATTGTCGGAGTTGACGTGGGCGGCGATAATGCCGGAGAAGTGGTCGGAGAAGTCGCCGGAGAATGTGAAGGACTGGTCGGAGAAGTTGATGGAGAGGGAGACTTTGTTGGTGTTGGTGTTGAGTTTGGGCTTGGAGATGGAGAAGGCACATTGTCTGCTTGTACCAAACCGTTGTTGTTGTGTGACACTGAGACACACAAAACAAAAATGGAAAGTACAACTAGACAATGCTTCATCTTCTTTGTTTGGAAACACACGCACAAAAAACTTGAAGAAGAAAGAATGTGAATGAATGTGACTGTGTTTTTTTTTTTTTTTTTGTGTGTCTGAGAGTTTTATCAAAGGTTGTTGTTTTTTTCCGAGGAATATGAAAGGGTATCGGAGAGAGTGAGGTTTATATAAGAGAAAACTTAAACGTTGTAAATTTTAAGAGATTGTTTAAGGCAAATGTGACCGTTGGGTCGGTGTGGTCCCTGAGGAGGTACATGGTGACTGGCTATAGTGGGTAGTGTTAGCCGTTACTTGTAAGGATGCGACTGGCTGGGCCGGTCACTTTGTCGGTTTTTGAACAATGATTTGATATTTGAGTGCTTCAGTGGGTAATGATGGTCTTCTTAGCTGCTAAGGTCTTTTTTTTTTCTTTTTTTTTTTCTTTTTTAAAGAGAAAATTTGGGTGTTTGGTATTGTTATTTAAACGCTGAAACTTGTTGTTTAAATACCATAATACATATTTTTATAACCCTTTTTAATTCACATGTATTTTTAAAATATTTAAACAACAATACTAAAAATCTCTTACTAAACAGCTCTTTATCTCTTAAGTAAAATATGATATTTTAGAGTGATTTTGGCATGGCTAAAATAGAAGTATAAACCTTTTGTATTGTGTTTATTTGACAAAAGATGATCTTCATTCATCAATCAATCATGGTTTCTTTCATTTGTTTGCTAATTTGAAGTATTTGAAAATTGATTTCTTGAAGTTGAATTTGATAGTTGCTCGTTGTGGATTATAATTATGTACATATTTTAAAAAAAGATACATATGGAACCTACTAAGTTAGCTATTGAGTACACTTGATTCTAAAAGAAAAATAGCTATTGAGGGTCCGTTTGGATACAGCTGAAAATTGAAAACTGAAAGCTGAAAATGTTGTAGAAAAATAATTTTTAAATGTGTACATAGTACCGTAAGACATACTTTTAATTAAAAAATTTCTAAAAAGTACGTGAATAGTAATTACACAGTGCGTGAATAGTGACTACACAGCACTGCACAGTATGTGCACAATAATTTAAACCTTGAGATAAGACATGCAACAGGAAAAAAAAGAAAAAAAAAAGAAGAAGAGGAAAATGTTGAACACGTTCAGCGCAATCCAAACCACACTTGAGTAACATTATTGTTATAATTATTGCTTATGTAGTCAAAAAATGACAAAGTCATGTGATGTTCCGTCATAATAATAAGGTTATGAATTAATTAACTTGTTATGTGTATGATATTTTGAGACCTACCACCACACGCCCTTGGTGTGATGGTCACTCTACAAATATAAGTGCTTGTTGGGTGTGGGGGGGTAAGGATTGGAGTTCAAGTCTCCAAGAGGGAGCTTCACGTACATATGTACTTAGATTAGGTTAGAGAAGAATTCTATTTTATATCCAAAAAAAAAATGTTTTTCAAATTTTGAAAGCTAAAGTAGAATCTAACTCAAATTAGCTATATATAGTATGTTTTCACCTAGACAAAACTTATGTATAATTACTTAAGTGTTGTGCCTTAAGTTTTCTAATTAAATCTAAACATGTGGTTGCATTGATCAATGACCCACATAATTGATTTTAATTGTATATAGAAAAGATTACATCTTTTATATTGCAATGATCAACCTAACCACCTATTTAATTTTAACTAAAGTATCTAAGGTACAACACCGTCAAATCCTAAAAACTATTCATAACTTTTATCCTTTTCACTTTTTTTATTTTTTGAGGGTGAACTTTTACCCTTTTCACTTAATTAGTAATTTAGTAGTACACATTAAGATATATAGATTTTTTTTTTTAAATTGATAATTACAATAATAGGAGAGGGGAAATTCAAATCCTAATTCTCATCATAAAGGAAGAAAAAAAAAAAAACAATACTACTATATTACAAAACTCTTCACAAGTTATACGGATTTATGGTTCATGCTTTTTGTCACGTGTACAACTTTTTTATATGATTTCTATATATGACAATGCTTCTACTTTTTTTTTTTTTTTTTTGGTTGTGTGAATGACAACCACTATTATCATTCATATCTTATTTATTAGTTGAATTGCTTGAACAGTTGAACTTCTTTTTTTGAGAAAAAACAGTTAGAACTTCAAAATGTTAGTTTCAAATTCCAATAGTTTCTCCAAAAAGAAAAAGAAAAAATCAAATTCCAATAAATTACATCACCTTCTTTTAAGTGAATTTCCATGATTTTAATAATTTTTAAAGAAAAGTCACATGTACTTGAAATTATTTCAATTAAATTGTAATTGGGTGAAAATACATTATTGTAAGTGCACAATTGCACCTGGTCCTAAAAACAGTTATGGGCTCAGGCCCAATGAGCCTTAAACAATAAGAATTTGTAGAGTGTGGGCTTGAAACCTAGGTTAGAAGAGTTTAAGGGTTGTATGATAGATCGAAGATTGACAGCACTTAAAAATTAACAAGAAATATTGTAACTCAACCTCCTCGGACGTAAGCCGAGAACTGTTCTTATATTATCCTTCTTTTATTTCTTCTTTTTCTGTTTTACAAAGAGCGCGCCCCCTTTTTCTATTCTGGGTCTCCCCTTAAATACCCATCCTTTTGATACCTCATACACGTGTTGCCCTATCTCTCCTTTAACCTAGATATTTCTTCTCTCAGTGCCCTTGAATAGTAACTAGAAGTTTCCCTTCTACTGTTCAAGTGTCACTTCCCCATTAATGCGGTTAAGGTGGTAGGTGCAGGGTCTTTAATGTGGAGGTGGCAGCCTTTAGTACTTTTCAAACACCGGTGCTTCTAGGACATCCAGGGGCTCACCCCTCTTAACCATTGGTCTCCGACGTGTTGTTTATGAACTTCTCTGATAACGTTGCTGATTCTTCTATGCCCATCCGAGAATAAAATCAACCTCGGATTGGTCCTCGGGTCCTCGGCGCATGAGCGGGCCCAAAAATACTAAGAGGTTTCAAACTCAAGTATAGGTCAGCCTTCCTTAATATGGCCCAAAGGCCCCCATACCTATCAGGACCCTTTTACTCCCCACAATTATGACATGACATGACCAAATAATGATTTTTTTTTTCAATTTTACACCAGATATCTTCGATTTAAAATATAATATGTAATTGATGTTGAATTTTTTTTTTTTTGTGTGTGTGTGGATTTTTTCTTTCTTTTATTACTTGATCAGATTTGATCACTCATAAATTGCTATTCTCAACCTCATTTCTCTTCTCTTTGTTTTGTGCTAAATTGGTCCTGTGAGTAAATTAGCCCATTCACACAGAATCATAGTACAGAACCATGCTATATGCATGGGATCTTAATTTGTTTTGCGTTTAATGGTTTTTATTTAAAAATTGAGAAGTTCAACGTCTAACATTTTTACAATAAATTCTAAATGATAATTTTTTATTATTTTAATTTAAATTTGTCACTAAAATTACTTTTTTGTATACTAATAACCGTCTGCCCCATAATTTTTCTTAAAAATTAGCTGGTGGACATGTTGGATTTGATCATCCCAATTCACAAGAAATCCCATTTAGTTGAAGTTCATCAATAGAAGTACATAAAGTCAAAATTACAAACACAAGTTTTCACAATCATATCTAATTTGGATAAGTATACTATACTCAACCCACATGTTTTGGTCGTATTCAATTTGTTGATATACAATTTTAAAAAGTTGAACAATATGACTTAGTATTTAATTACTTAATAAAAATAAACTCAAAATTAATAAAAATGTCTCACACATATTTAAATCACATTTTCTAAAAAGTAAATATAAAAAAAAAAATCAGAAGTTTGATGAGACTGAAAGTAAATAATGAAAAAGAGTAAAATACTACATGTCGGACTATAGATTAATAAATTGATTTTTTTTATTAGTTTTTTTTTTTTCCATTAGTTAGGATGGAGTTTTTGACTTTTGAACTTTTGAACGTTTTTATTTGAGAACATATTATTTGAATTATAAGTCTCTTGATGAATTAATAGATTCAATTATAATTTCCAAACTCCATGACAATTTTGAATCAGGTCTATGACACAACAACATTTTGGACTCTCATCTTGACTTATAATTTACTCCTTTCATCGAACCAAAAGCAAAAGGGAATCTTTCTACAGGCCCCAAAAAAGCATACAAAATCAAATAAACTTTTCCTGTTAAAGCAAAGCGAGAATGTCTCTAGCGACCATGAAAAGCCTTCAAAAATGTTTGTTCGATTGAAAGGGGTCCCTACCTAGTTACCTACAACTTTCTTTGCAAGAAAGCTTCAGCCTGAAATCTCATCAGGCAATCAAGATGGACAAAACAAAATTCAAGGTTGGGCCCAGCAACTTTAACCTTATTAGCCTCACACCTCTCTTCCTCTGTTATTTTTCTTTGGTAAACAAGGGCATATTCTAAAATAAACAAAAGAAAAAACAGAGCTCATGTTTGGCTCTATACCACATTCCAGCAGAGTCTAATCTAAGCAACAGAGAAACCTCCGCTGGAAGTTCCAGAAAAACAAACAAAATCTTGAGGCAAAAGAGATTCCCTTCTAGCAAGTGTATTAGCACACTTGTTAGCTTCTCTGTAGCAGTGTTGAACACGAACCATTGGAATAAGCCAAAGCGCTTGCCTGCTCTAGACCACTCTATATAACCTCACTGTTTGAAACCCAATCCGAAATATCAACCATAAACAAAAATTTTGATTAAAAAGGAGATAGAAAAAATCGTGAGTGAAAGATCCCACTGAATTGAATTGGGTCCACAATTTGTTTTTTTTCATAGTGTTTTGAAATAACTATTTTTCTATCTAAGTTTGTTTTTTTCCATAGCTTATGGGTTATAAGTCCAGAACTATGTAACATCACTTTTAATCACCGATACTATATTACAAAATATCACCTCATTTCATAAAAGCAATACACAATATATCACCTAAACAAATAAAAAAATATATATTATATGTTCTTGAACTTTTTATAACAATCTACATGTCAACACGGTTGACATATGAGTGATTATTAAGTACTTTTGATGTAGAGGGACGTAGTACCCCATTTTTTCACATAAATGGTGAATCCTATAATTAAATTCATAATATGACCTTTCATTTGTGTGAGGATAAGGAATACCGTGTTATTATACTCCATTTTTAGTAGTGCAAAATAATTTTCCATGAAAATATTTAGAATTTTTTGTGTGTTATTAGTTTTTTTTTAACTTTAAGGTGAGTGTTGATGACCAAAAGTCTTGTAACTCGTTGAGATTGACTTTCACACAAAATCCTGAAGATTTATATTAAGCACATACGTACATGATAATAAGATATTAAATTGCATCATGTGATTGTTAATTCTTTTATGTATTTATATTGTCATTTTTATTAAAAGAAGATATCACAACAAAGTTTCAGAGCAAATTTCGATCAATTTGATGACTTTGATAAATTCAAACAAATTTATGAAAATAAATTTTATACGCGATGGCAAAGATTATAAGTTTTTGAATAAACAATTTTACATGGTTATGAAACTGCCTTGTGCTTCTTTTTCCTTTTTATTAGGTGGGTGGACCGTTAGACAACATTGACATAATTCACCTACCAAACTTTTGATTATTTAAGTGGGAATTTTATGGCATGTAAATTAAAATGCACTATGTTAGAAATTTGAATTAAATATAATGCGTAAGCAAGATATGAGCAATTGGGTTGATGTATGATATGAGTCATACCTTATCGTGGAGTTACCATTTAAGCAACACATATCTTTTTTTCTTTTCTTTTTTTGATGGGCAACAACACATATCTTGACATAAAAATTAATACTATGGTAACTTTAAAAAAAAAATCAATATATGATAAGACTTAAGAGATTAGATTTTGAATATGATATAATAGGCATAAATGTGTTGAAAAAAAAAATTATTAAATACTACAAAAATAAAGTTGAAGGAGCAATATAGTTACCATAAATAGTGATTGAATTCTCTTCCCCATTGTTGTAACAATCAAGCTATACAACACTTTCAGTTTTTTAAAACTTTTTCCCTTATCTCCATGTGTATGTGTTAAAATACTTAGTATTCTAAAAAAAAATTATTAAAACAATTCTCTCAAAAAAAATTTATTAAAATAATAATAATAATAAAAAAAACAATACAGTATATATAAACTATTTGGGACCATTCCACCGTTTATATGAAATGAAAATAAGAAAATCAAGTTTATTGGTTCAGGCTTGGATAAATATATCCAATAAGTATATAGTAGATAGAGATAAATTAACAATAAGTATATATTATTGGATAAAATACCTTTTAAACACTAGGTATGACCGTATGACCTGTTTCAAATTAAATTTTATACTTAAAAAAAATTTAAATTCCAATCAGTAATGGAATTTTGCTTAAATAAAACAGTATTGTGTAATTCAATACATGTGCCTTATATATATAAATAATTTTTTCACTCAAAACCATATAACATTGTTTGTTTAAGCCTTTTCCAATTATGGAATTACTTTGTTGTTACTGGTTAGAATTAAAATATATATAAAAAAAATGTGGGGTTTAATAATAAACTTCTGAAATTTTGGAATTTGATTGGAAATCAACAATGAAATTTAAAATGTAATTTACCTTTAATTTCCATAAATAATAAAAATTGCAATGCATCACACAATTGTTAACGCTAGTAATCATTGTTTAGAAAGCTCATATTAATTAAGATGAAGTTTTAATTAAAGAAGAATAACTGAAGAAGCTTTAACATTTAAGGCCATTATTTCAGCATAAAATGTTTTCTAAAATTTCATATTTTGGTGTTTAGTGCGGCTTCATCAAATTTTAGTTCATGAAAAAAACGTTTTTTTTTTTTTTTTTTGGGTAATTACATAGAAAATGTAAGCTACTTTTCAAAAAAAAAAAAAAATCGTAAATTAACCTGCGAACCAACCCAATCACATAAGGTTGAATATTGGTTTAATCAATGTCGATCAAGACAGTGAGAATTATCAATTGATTTGGTGAGGTTGTGTTGGTTGAAAATATGTTGCCTCTAGTAAAAGGTTTAAAATCGACGGTTTAAGTGTTGTTAAAGATGGTGAGCTTATGGATATCTTAAGATCTTTGTCTAGTATTCATCAAATCATACCATACTAGAGGGAGAAGGCGACGAACAATGGTGATTGGCAATGCAAGGCTTTGTGCAAACTTAATTACGGGTTAGGTGCGTCAGTTTAACGTATTGAATTCCTCAATTAATGTAGAAGAGCGTCAACGTTGGCCATTGCAAAACAATTCTATTTTCACACTCCCAAAATTTACTTTTACTACTTTAATACAATATTTGACAATACATTTTACAGAGTAATTCTTAGGTATTTTTGGAGTACGAAAAATGATGCTCTCTCCTTTCACATTCATGTTGAACCCCACCATGAATGTGAGAGAGTCCACCATGAATGTGAGAGGAGGGAGCACTATTTCTCTGTGCTCTGGGAGTACCTAAGAATTTTCTCATTTTACATCACATGTTCTACTTTCAAATCCTATTCCTTTATTTATTCATTTCTCTCTCTTCCTCTTTATTAAGCTTTCTAATATGAAGCTCTCCTTTCTCTCTCTTCCTCTTCACTAATTTTATCTCTCTCTTTGTTTGAAACTAAGCACTACATATTGGAAATATAGTAATGAATTAACAAGTTTGATACAACAAACAATATCCCAAATAATTAGTAAGAGTGTAAAGAAGTAATAACAAAATAAATATATGTAAATTTAGGAACAATTTCACAATGCTATAAAATCATGCAAAGAGTATTGTCCTCAAAAGTTAATTGGTGCCACTGTAAGTAAAACTTGGTGTGATTGGTTCTCTTGGGCAAACAACCTCCCAAGATTAGATTATAGAGTCGACCTTCATGATACACACACTTCCACTCACAAAGGTTTAAGAACAACCTTATATTGTCTTTCCTTAAAAACAACTATTCTTGTAGAAAAATATGTGGGAAAGAAAGCTAATAGAATTGTGTATATCTAAATATAGAGTAGTAAAAAAAACTTATGAGAAAATGTGTTGTGATGAGTATTATATAGGCTACTTATGAAAATAATAGTCTATAGTTATTGTTTACTAATAAACTATAAAAGCCCAATGGTATATTATCAATTATTACTTTTTTTTTTAGAATACTAAGTATTTTAACACACACACACACACAAGAGGAGAGGGGAGAAGGTTTTAAAGAAACTAGCAGTGGTGTATATTCAAAAGGGTCTATTATCAATTATTATTTAACTGTTATTTTTCTCATAATTGCCCAATGACTATTTTACTCATAAATTCTCAATGACTAAAAAAAACAAAAATAATAAAAACGTTTGGAACACACACCCACACCAACACTACACACAGCCACCAAATCAATCACAATCACATTATTTGTGTTTGAAACTCATCACCACTAGGGAAAAAAGAAAAAGAAAAAAGGAAATACCAGAACACCATCTGAAACTCACCACCACTGAAGGAAATATAAGCCGACCCACGACCCATTAACTAGTAGCCAAAATCATCCCATGATCCACCAACATAAACCCACCAAATCATTGGCATCATAAACCTAGACAACTCAGATCGATGATGGCGAGATGGCATGTGGAGGTGTGATGGGCGAGATGGCAAGCAGAGGTAGAAGGAAGTAAAAAAATGTTTTAGTTTTAGTATTTAGTCCCTATAGTTGTACTAATAGAATGGTACGATTACAAATGCTAAAATTTGTTGGCATTTGAAACATCTCATGTAACTTGTGTTGAAGACTCTTTTTTCATCCCACATACCACTACTTCATTGGCAACTCATGCCACATCAACATATTATTGACTTTTTGGGCAAATCTCTTTAAAACCCAAATAAGCTTATATGTCATGATTGGGCTCATATGCCCATAAGATCCTTACTTCCAGAGGCGGATTCATGGTCCACATTTCCTCTTCATTAATTGAGATTATAATCACATGACATCATCAACATCAACATATGGATTGGCCTGGGGCAAATCTCTTTAAAGCCCAAAATAAGCTTATATGTCATGAATTGGGCTCATATGGCCCATAAGATCCTTACTTCAAGAGGCAGATTCATGGTCCACATTTTCTCTTCATCAATTGGGATCATAACCCCATGACATCATCAACATCAACATATGGATTGAGCTCAAACAATGAATCAAAACTCACAGCCCATATTACCTCTCTTACACTCATTGCAAGCAGATTCTTTAACAAAAGCTCAAATTTACATAAAATGATAACAAAACCCAAGGTATGTCATCTCATCTTCCGCTTATGATCCAAGTTCATGAGTCTTTTCGGGGAAATTTTTGGAGTCGTGGTTTGGAAGGTTAAGAGGTATGTTTAGTAAAACTCCAGCGATTTAAAGTTGATAAAAGAAACATGTTGCTTGGCGTGTCTTCTCCAACTTCCTGAACTCTGACAAGTCCGTGTGTAGCAGGTAATATATAGTAAATATCTCTTATCGCATAGCACTTAAGATGATAAAACTCCTCATTGCTCTTTTCCTAAAACTTTAATATTCATCATATGACAAATACTCAATATCTCTAGCCATCTAAATGCTAAGAAAATAACTATCATTCAATATCCAACTGTTCCTATGTAAATTTAGAAACTTCATTATATTATTCTACATAAACTACATTATTACTTTTAGCTAAAATCTAACTTAAACACATGACCTAATCTGATTGGCTATATTTAATCTCCAAATATATAGAATATTCATGATATCTCTCATGTCCAACTGTGTCTGCCACAATCAGACCAAATATTCCTCTACTAGCTGCTAGAGCAGAGCATTAAATGCTCTTCTTGCTCACCAAGATTAAATCACAACAAATGAGACATGGACTAGATCTCTAAAGCTTCATTAACTATTAACCAATCATCTATTATTTACTAAAAACGTGTTGTAATGAACATTGGACAAAAAATACAAACACCTAAAAAATGCTCTTCTTGCTCACCTTGAAATATTTCAGCAAACACCAGCAGTGTGTTCGGCAATGATACCTAGCTGAAACTGATATCATCAGCCTTTTAATGCTAAAATCCCAACAGCCTGACATCTACCTTATCTACTTTTTCCCCAAGTAACAATTGTCTTATGACAGCTGTGACAGCTGACCCAGCAGCCTTAATATTACAATTTTTCCTTATATGGCTTAAAACCAAAACCAACTAAAGAAACTATCTTTTTCTTACTAAAATACTTTCTTTTCTGCTACTCTTTCCTCCAATAGCTACTCTTTCCTCATATCATTTTTGGCCAAATCCTAGGATGGATTTCTAGAAGATTCATTATTGATTAGGATAGGTTTTGGCTAATATTATGTGCAAAAATACCCCCTTAAACTCAGTTATAAATAGAGTACCCCATCAACACAACAAACACACCAATAGAGAAGAAAAACTCTCTCATTAACTTCTCTATACTCTCCCTTTAATTTATTTCTTAAGCTATTAATGAAGTTTGAGCTTTTGAGTTTTTAGTTTTAAATTGGGAACTAAACTCTTTAGCTTTTAGCTTATAAATGCCTTCAAAAGCCCTTATCCATCCTCCAGCAGAAAATCCCAGCAACATTACTAAACACATTTCAAAACCATTACTCTCTTATACTCATTCTCTCACTCTCTATGTTTTTAAAATACATCTATCTTGCTACCCATATCTCTAAACATCTCTTTCTCCATTCTCTTATACAATCTCATACACATTTACTACACCATTACATATAACACGCTACAACTCTTTTAAACTCCACTCTCATACTCTCTCATTCTGAAATTCTAATGTTTTGCTGCCCATAAACACATCTCAATACTCTTCCTAACCACTCTTATAAAAACCTTTCTCATTAAAGGCATAAACTTCTAATACTAAAACCATTCTCCTAGAAGGCACTAAGATCTCGTATCAAAGCTCTTCTCATGGAAGGCACAAATATATCTTACATGAAACCCTTCTCTTAGAAGACACAAATACATCTTACAAAAGCCCTTCTCACGGAAGGTTATCCTATTTATAGTTTCACAACAACTGAAAGAGCATTGTTGAGGGGGAACTCATTTAAGTGCATAATAAAATGAGCAAGCTTAACCAGCCTCTACACACAGCTAGACATACTCTCTCTCCCTCTAGTTGCACCCATTTTCTCCATCAATCTTGAAGTTATCATGGCAAATTGCCTCTCTACCATTGGAATCATTCTATTGGAATGCTATCAACTCACTGATACTATACAGCTGGAGCTACAAACCATACAAAGATAAGTAACTCTGTTTATATATCTTTAAATTTATATCATTGAACACATGATTACTTCACCTTTAAATACGTATTGCTTTATTTTAACTACTGTTACAAATATTAATCAAAGCTATTATATAAACACATATTATATATTTATTCAACCATTATCATGATTCTTAGACTTGACTTTGACTTTAATGGTTTTGTAAGCTTAAAAATACATTGGTAGCCATTGGACCACGTGGCCCAATGTTGAGTTTCGGATGTAACTCCCTAAACAAACCTGGGCCTAGCAAGGTTACCCCTTCAACAGACCACACGTGACCGAGCAATCGAAAAAATGCTCCCCAAACAACTTGTTTTTGATGTTTGGTGTGTTAAATGCTAAAATTTAGCATTTAGCAACCATTCAAATCGATGAATTAGATACATGACAAATTAAGTTTTGTGTGTGTGTGTGTGTGTGTGTGTGTGTGTCCAAATAGTCATTAAAGAAAATATTACATCCAAACAATTTGAGTATTCTAATTTTGTTTTAAGTCCAATAAGAATGAGTTGGGTGGATTTCAATTAATGTATAAATTCCATCATCATTAATTAAAGGAATTTTGAATTGAAGTGTAGTGTAGTGACATGATTTTTTTAATATATAAATAATAGAAAGTGTTTTTTTTTGTGTGGATAATTCAATAATTATAATAAAGAAGATAAATTGAACCTTAAATCTTATGTTCATATTAGGAGGTACTGACTACTAACTAGATCTTATAAAGTTAAAAAATATACTAAACAAATTTAACTATAAAGCTCTTGACCAATTGCAAGGGAATTGACATAACAGTAAAAGGTAATAATTGCCATTATATTTATAATTCACACCATAACACAAACACAAAGATAAATGACAAATGATAAATTTAGTTACAAAATTTGTTGTAACCTAAGGGTACAATCTTATTCAATATTTTGTATAAAAGGTGAATTTTGACAAATCCACCATTAAATTATATCTTCTTCTTATATTCTCCATACTTGTAAAATTTCTAAAAAATTAAAGATCAATAGCTATGTTATCAATAAATTATTGAAATTGCAAGTTTTTGTAGTTTAAAATTATGCATAAAATATGAACTTATAGATCATATAGTAAATAATATCTAATTGATACAAAATTTGACATGTGTATTAAAAACGTAAAGAACATGTAATTCAACGGCTAGATTTCCAAATATATAGTAATATTTATTTATTGAGTAAGGTTGTAACCTTATACTACAACAAATTTTGTAACTAAATTTTATCTAAAGACAAATGTATGAAAATTATGGTAAAATTTGACTATGGCTACAACACTAAAAAAGAAGGATAAAGTTTAGTTACAAAATTAGTTGTAGATTTAGATTACAAATTTACTTAATATCTTTTTATTGGATTTTAATTTTGAAAATTTACTGTTGGATCACATCTCCTTCTTATATGCCGCATACTTGCAAGTTTCTGTAGTTTAAAACTATGCATAAAAATAAGCTTAAAAATCATGTAATAAATAACATCTGATTGGCACAAAAGTTGACGTGTTTATTAAGAGTGAAAAAAACATGCAATTCAATGGTTAGATTTTCAAAATATGTAGTAATGTTTATTTTATTGAGTAAGGTTATAGCCTTATGTTACACTCAATTTTGTAGCTAAATTTGTCCAAAAAAGAATTATGAGCTAGTGTTAAGTGTAAACATGTAATAAGATAGGAGGACGAGGAAAGAGCAAAACGCAACACAGCTTTTCATTTAGCCCAAACGAGAACTATACACCATTATTTTAACAGATTACTTATTACACATCATCACAAAAAAACAAAGACAAAAAAGAGAGGAAAAAAAAACCCAAAGAATTCACACCCTTCACAACTTTCCAGATTAGGGCTTTTCTCTCTCTCTCTCTCAAAACCACAAACTTAAGAGTCTCGCTCTCTTTGGTAAGATCTTTCACTCTCTAAATCTTTTTGTTTTTTATGTTTCTGATTTCTCTATTTCCATAAACAAAAGAAAATATGCTTTAATTTCATACTCTCACACTCACCACAAAAATTTCACATATTCAAAAAAAAAAAAAATGAAGAGAGAACATTTTGTTCTGAAACCCTAGAAGATGGACGAAGGGAGAGAACGACGGCAGATTAGATGGACCAGTTCCATTGGAATGAGGCAATATTCGCCATCACTAACGTGGCCTTTCTTGGCAAAGAGGAAGAGGACGACGAGGACTACGAGGATTTGTACAAACCCACCATTCGTGTGAGAATAAAGAATACTGCATCATTAATAGTGCAAAATAATTTTTCATGAAAATATTTAGAATTTTTTTGTGCAGAGTGAGTTTTTTTTTTTTTTTTTTTTTTTTTTTTTCACCTTAAGGTGAGTGCTGGTGGACAAGAGTTTTGCAAGTCAGTCACATTGATCATTCTATTTTAGTATTTTATAAGGTATAAGGGGAATCATAATTAGAATCCCCTTCCAATGAATCTTATAATACTGCGAGTTAATATCGGCTGCAAATTTACACAGTGACATTGACTTTCACACAAAATCCTGAAGATTTCTATTAATCACATATGTACATGATAATAAGATATTAAATTTCATCAAGTGATTGTTAAATCTTTTATGTATTTATATTGTTATGTTTGATTAAAAGAAGATGTTACAATAAAGTTTCAGAGCAAATTTCGATAAATTTGATGACTTGATAAATTCAAACAAATTTATGAAAATAAATTTTATACGTCATGGCAATTACATAGTTATTAAAGTGCCTTGTGCTTCTTTTTTATTAATTGGGTGGACCATTAGAGAGCACTGACGTAGTCCAACAGAGTACCAGAATTCCCCCCCCCCCCCCCAAAATAAATGAGTTCCAGACATTTTATTATTTAAGTGGGAATTTTATGGCATGTAATTAAAATGCACTATGTTAGAAATTTGAATTAAACATGATGGGTAAGCAAGGTATGAGTAATTGGGTTGACGTATGATATGAGTCAGAGATGGACTTAGGATTTTAAGCTAGCGGGAGCCGGAGTATAAAGAAAAAAAATACTCCAAAAAAGCATATATATATATATAGTATTAAAAAATTATAAATACTTAAAATCGCTGTTTCTAAATATATTAAGATATAATCATTTATCAATAAAGAAAAAAAAAAGTCTTTTTTTAATACTAGGCTAGTTAGGATTTTTTTTTTTTTTTGGGTTGAAATTAGAGCATTCACATTATTGGTGCGAAAAATTTTAGTTTTTAGCAACTTAAAAAGTTACTTTATCTATTTTACCACCCCATTTTACAATACATCCAATATCAAATGCTCTATTTTTTAAAAAATTTTATTTAAAATAATATATACAATTCATTAAAATAATAAATGAAGTGAGAGAATTTGAGTTTTTTAATTGAAGGAAGAGATATGATATTAATAAAATATTGTATATTATTCTTAACAACTTGCTACAATCAACTGGTACTTATAACAGTTTACTGTAGTTGCAAAACATTTAGTTTTAACTTCTCTAATAACACATGATTTTTTAGTTCTTGGGTGGTAAAATAGTATTTTTTGCTAAATATAATCACTATTGTAAATTTTTTTATTAGATTTTTTGGTTGAGTAGTTGCTATTTGGGTAAGGCTAATTAGGCTTATTGTGGAGAAAGGAACCTAACTACAAAAACAAAAAATATTATAATGATGATGCGAAGAAAATCAATAAACTGGATGATTGGATTTCAAAAGTACGATGACTATCTTGAAAGCCTAAAAAAGAAAGAACAACAACCAAAGGTGACCGGGGTTGCCGGCCAAGAACCCTCCGATGGCAAAGTCAATTTTCTCTTTTAAATTTTGGAGTTCCAATTTTTCAGGAAACGTAAAGCGTACCTTTGTCTGATTTGAATGAGTGTTTATATAGTGTCCTGGAAATAGTTATTAGGCTTGTAACCTCCTTGGATTTGAGGAGATGCGAGAGTTCAATGATAACTTCCACAACCGTTTAGGAGTTATATTTTTCTCATATAACGGTCACTAGAAGTTATGCGTATGTTACGGGAGTGGTGATACGCACTCAGGAATTTTCCTAAGTGTTAAGGGCTCGTCCAGGGATTCTTTTGTTACATGTACCTCGTTTCTAAAGGAGGTTGTTCCTCTTATGGACGAGGCCCTTCAAGACGAGGTTGATAGCTTCCCTAGAACGAGTAGATGCGGTGTGCCAAATTTGACTGCGAGCGTGCTTTTGTTTGACGACCGTGGATGTTTGATTCATCCTGGTGCTTTCTTGTGGACGACTGCTGGTGTGGATGATCATGGACGGTCTGGAGTATTTTATTTTTCTTCATTCCTCATCAATAACTATATATAAAAAAAATGGACCCGAGGGGGGCCTGGGCCCCCACCAGGTCCGTCCTTGTCTCTTTCTCTCTCCCTCTCCTTATTTGTGTCTTTTTTTTTTTTTTTAAAGTTAGAGCATTCACATTGGTGGTGCTAAAAATTTTAGTTTTTAGCCGCTCAAAAAGTTGTTTTATCTATTTTACCACCTCAATTTACAATACACTCAATATCAAATGTTTTATTTTTTTCATAATTTTATTTAAAATAATATAAATAATTCATTAAAATAATAAAAGAAGTAAGGGAATTTGAGTTTTTTAATTGAAATGAGAGATATAATCTTAATAAAATATTTTATTTTATTTTTAATAACTTGTTACAGTCAACTAGTATTTATACCAGTTTACTGTAGTTGACTGTAGCTGCAAAACATTTAGCTTTAACTTCTCTAATAACACATGATTTTTTGGTTCTTGGGTGGTAAATTTTTTTATTGTTTTTATTAAATTTTTGGTCAAATAGTCACTATTTAAGTGAGGCTAATTAGGCTTATTGCAGAGAAAGGAACCTAACTACAAAAATATATATATATATATATATATATATATATATATATATATATAACTATAAAAAAAAAAAAGACCCAAGGGGCCTGGGCCCCCCTGGTCCGACCTTGATATGAGTCATACATGTGAGTTCCAATTAACTCAACTAGAAAAGTCTTTGATAGTTGAATAAGAGATTTGAGATTCAATCCCGTCTACACCAAAAACTGATTGGTGTCTTGGTCTGATGATAAAAAAGTTATCATCAAGAGAGGATGCTATAAATTGAAATTGTCTATAAAAAAAAATGATATAATTCGTACTTGATGTGGAGTTCCATTTAAGCAACATATATCTTGACATAAAAATTAGGATAAATTGCAAAGCATACACTTGAAGTTTGGAGTTGCTTGAATTTACACCTTAAAATTTGAGAAATTTAATTTTCCACCCTAGAGTTTAATTTCGTTAGCAAAACTACACTCTTGCTCCCTTAGTTAGTTTTAGCTGTTAAGTAACAAGTCATTATGCTGTTTTTTTTTTTTTTTTTGCCAAATCAGCCTTTAAACTACATGTTTAGTCCAAAACTCAACACAAAATCTTGAATTTTATAAGATGATGTTTCAACATCTGAACCTATTCCCAAATCAAAACAACAAACCACCCCAAAGTTTCTATTCTACTTATCGTGAAACCCCACTAACCCAGCAGCCACAGTGACTACAGATGATTTGACGGTTAAGAAAAATTTCTAGGCAATCACCATGTCTGTCTCGGCCATTTGATGAAGAATTATGGTCTAAATAGAAGAAGTATCAGTTGAGGATTAAAACTCCAAAATTAGTAGCGGAAGTGCATGCAGAATATGGCTATGGGGAGAAGCCAATGGAGCTGATGATGGTGCAGCATTGAAAACGAGTTGGTCATCATCAAATTACAGGCTTTGCTTGTAGTATTGTGGGTTTTCTTTCTTTCTTTCTCTATATGCGAGAGTCAGACAGATTCTAGTGCTAGTTTGGAGAGTGATGCTTCTATATTTATATAAGCCCTTGCCATGGTTGCTGGGTTCGTGGGGCACAATGAGTAGAAAGGAACCCTGGGATAGATTTGATGTTTTGATTTGGCTAAACAGGTCGTTTAAGGGCTAATTTGGCGAAAAAAAAAAAGTTCTTAACAACTAAAACTATTTGAGAGTGTAGTTTTGCTAAGGGAACCAAAATTTAGGGTGTAAAATCAAATTTTCAAACTTCAGGGTGTAAAATCTAGGCAATCTCAAATTCCAAGGGTGTACTTTGCAATTGTTGAGGTACAAATTTTTGGGCCCTAATTTTTTTAGCCCACTCACAAAAATATCCACACAAGCCCAAGAATTATTTTGAAGCCCACATAAATATCTCCCACATATTACTAAATATTCTCCATGTTATTGGGCTCCCACAAATATTCCTACATATATAAGCCCCACAAATTACTTTGGGCATTCTCACAATATTACCATTATATTCTACATATACACCTTGGGTTTTCACAAAATTACCCATCACATTGCTACAAATTGGGCCATAAAAATATACTTCCTCCACTACAAAAAGCCCAAAATCATTTAACTCATGGATAAGACCCAAAAAGCCCAAAAAAACCCTTTACTAAGCCCGTTGCTACACGACAGCTTTCTAAGCCCGTGCTACACGGCACTTTAAAACTCGTTGCGACACAACACATTTCTAAGCCGTTGCTACACGGCACCTTTCTAATCCCATTGCTACACGGCACCTCTAAGTCCGTG